>CM055272.1:82381993-82491541 GCA_029237695.1 Conchocele bisecta
ATCTGAGACGAGACGAAATCAGTTGTTTACATAGCAGGCACAGGTGTCAGCAGACTTGTACAGTGGAACCTCTCTAAACCGGACACCAAGCAACATCTGTGATCTTCTTTTTCTTGGGTTTCTTGGTCATTTATCGGTGATAATGTCTGTTCATGATAGTATCGCACACAACTATCGCTCAGAATGATGAAATGCCTGATTTACAGTGAAACCTCTCTAAACCGGACAGGGTGTCCGGTTTATAGAGGTTTCACTGTATTAGGTGTAAGAACCACAGTGGATCTTTCACTGGCCGACTGAATAGGGAACACTGCAGACCCTGATCATGCTTACTAGAGCTCCAGTTAAGATGCATAATTTGACCAAATATTCGAGGTATTTTTCTTAGTTCTTCACCAAAAATAGCAAGTTGGCAGTTCTTTAGAATCGTCTCAATGAGACGATTCTAAAGTACTCCCAACTTTCTATTTTTGGTGAAAAAATAACAAAATTCCCCCCAAAGTTGATCAAATTACGCACCTTAACTGGACCTCTGGCTTACTAGATGTTGATCAAAATAAATGATCATGCATGTCATGGTGTCTAAGCAAATTGTAATAATGTAACAAGAAGAATTGTAATATTTATTTTGGGGATGGTGGTGGGGTGTGGAAACATGTCACCATCAACTTTGGGCATGGGTATGATTGGGTATGGCATGGTATGCTAAAATAGGCTGGGTCAAACACTGTTACTGTGTTGGAACATGTGGAATGTGTGCCAAACATCGACTGGCATTCCATTGTAGTTGTGAGACGTGTGAAGTGTTACATTTTGTTTACCAGCTGCTCCATCCAGTTCACGATGCCAGAAATAGAAGGCAATGCCCGACTTGACATTTCATTTATATGCAGTGCTGACTGTAACCCATTTTATGCCAAGGATACACAATTTAGTGTTACCCTTGTCTGTCTGTCTGTCTGTCTGTTCTGTCCCGTCCGTCCGTCCCGTCCGTCCGTCCGTCCATCCATCCATCCTACAGACCTGAAACTTGGTACCTATGTAGGTTCCTTATGATGAGTAGATGCTCAAAGTTTATTTCAATTTTTTATTGGACCCCCCCGGGTCATGGATTATCTCTCCTTTTGGACTTTGAATTTTGCCTTGTTTATTATCAAAGCGGTACATGGAGAGGGGGTGGAATCAAAAATCAAAACTAGAAAATGTGTTCTATGAACACATTTTCTAGTTTTTATTTTTGATTCCACCCCCTCTTCACTTTTGACTTAAAATTTCCCAATTTCTCCTTGTAACTCGTAAAACTTTTAAACTGTACACTGCAGCTCCATTATAACGCGGTCGCGTATAGTGCGATCTCCATTATAACGCGGGTCTCTCGTGGATCCCAATGTTTTTTTTTAAAAATCGAGAATAAAATCAAAATAAAAAAAAATCGTCCGACGTCGTAGTCATCGTGTAATTAGTTGATTCGTGATTTCTGTAAGTTTATTCAAACAACAAAGTTCAAAGTCCATGAAAGGAGTATTATTAGTATGTTAGCAAATGTAATACCTTTAATCAGTTAATCATGTTAATAGGCATATTTATTAATCAATTCAATTACCTTAATCCCAATTGACATGTATTCGCGAAGTAATGGTCGTATCAAAGGAGCATGCCGACCAATGTAACGCCTGATCAGAAGCTACACTGGTCACAAATCCCATGAGCACCATTTCTCCAGTCACGTAAATGTACCGCTTTTTGTCACCAAGTAATGTCAATGTATCTTGTGTTAACACATAATTGTCGCTAATAAATGGTTGCGTGTTCGATCGCCTTTCTTTTTCTTTACTCCCAGGTGTAATATTTAGCGTTCTATAAATAGACTGGTGTTTCAGCATTATCTGGGTATGGGATCACATGGTCTATTGTTTACACTGCAGCCCACGGCAATCTCGCTTAAATCTTAAATTTCATTCATCAATATGACTGTTGCAGTGTAAAGAATAGATCACGTGACCCCACATCCTGAGATTATGCACGTATCAACAGCTAATCGTCTAGCTACAGACATGAAACTAGGCATATAGCTTCCTTATGATGAATAGATGTGCAAAGTATATTTTGATTTTTTATTCGACCCCTGGGTCATGGATTATCTCCCCCTTTTTTACTTAGAATTTCACCATTTTGACTTGTAACTGCTAAACCGTAACAGCTGGAGGCTTGATACTTGGTATGTAGCTTCTTTATGGTGTGTAGATGCACAAAGTGAATTTATATGCATGATCTGTGTTCTATGAACACATTTTCTTGTTCTTATCTAAAATAAACATTTGGCTTTTTTTTTTTAGCAGAACTCTATGTTGTCACCACTCATTTAAACAATTAAAATGAGTGGTCACATCATATACCTTACTTTCATGCAGAAATGAAGAAAATAGAGAAACAAAATATTTGGAATTGTTAATAATCACAAAACTTGAGAAAATACTATAATTTTAGGTTAAACCTGATCATATTTTTGTCAAGCCCGCTTGTGGAAAGCGAGACATAGTGATCAGTTCGGGTGTCCATGCGTGCGTGAGTGAGTGTGTGCATGCGTGTGTGCGTCCTAAATCTGCGTTAAATTTTTTAAATACCTTATATCTCTGCAATGCTAAGTCACATTGACTTGAAACTTCATATACTTATTAGTCATCATCCATATATTCATGCTGTATCCCACTCATGTGGCCCCTGTGCCCAAAGTCAAGGTCAAATGACTTAGAAGTTTGCGTTAAATTTTTGTCCAAATTTTTCACACACCTACTATCTCTGTAACCATAAGTCAGATTTACTTGAAACTTTGTATGCTTATTGGTCATCACCCATATATTCATTATGTGTCCCACTCATGCAACCCCTGTGCCCCAAGGTCAAGGTCGAATGACTTAGAAGTTTGTGTTAACCCTTTCCCTGTTTTGCGATATTTCGACTCATCCAAATAGAAAACATCTGAATAAAAGAATCAAATGCTGGGTCAAATGATGGTTAAATTATCTGATAGAGTAGAAAACATTGTGGGAAAAGGAGAAATTGCTTGTTACAAGCAATTTCTCCTTTTCCCACAATGTTTTCAAAAGACATCTGCAGAGGCGTCAAAAGTCGTCTCTATCAGGGAAAGGGTTAAAGTTTTTGTCCAAATTTGCGTTAAACTTTTCACATACCTACAATCTCTGTAACTGTATGTCGGATTGGCTGGAAACTGTATTTGCTTGTTAGTCATCATCCATATATTCATTCTCTGTCCCATGCATGCAGCCACTGTGCCCAAGGTCAAGGTCAACTGAGTTAGAAGTTCACCTTTTTTTTTCAATAACTCATGAACCGCTTCACCGATTTTTATTGAGCCCGCTTGCGGAAAGCGAGACATAGTGATCACAATGACGTCCGGGTGTCCGTGCATCCGTCTGTCCGGGCTAACATTGGTGGTTTAGGGGCTAGGGGGAGGAGCCTAAGACAATATAATACAATAGATTTATTCTGTTAGCCCCTAAACCTATTGTAGTTTAAGGGCTATTCCTTTGATCTTTTAAAGAACAAATAGCCCATAAACCCAAAATGTTAGTACGTCCGTCCGTGCGTACATCCGTCCATCCGAAATCTGCGTTAAAGTTTTTAAAAATACCATCAAATGCCTCAGCGCGCTCGACATGCGGACCGCGGCCATCTGGTGATAATATTTGGCCATAATGTGTGTCGAGGGATGGTGCTTTGTTTTGCATACGGCCCACGTCTGACCGCCCAAGGTCAAGGTCACTGAGGACTTTTTTATGCCACCGGGTTTCGAAGAAACGGGTGGCATATAGTGTTTGGACCGTCCGTCTGTCCGTCCATCTGCCCATCCATCCGTCTGCCTGTCCGTCCGTCCGTCACACTTTTCGGTTAACCACTTTGTCACAGTTTCTCAAATGTCAGTTAACCACTTTGTCACAGTTTCTCAAATATGCATCCGCGTTCGACAGACGCATTTCTTGTTTTATTTATTATTATTATTAAGGCTGCCAGCGAGGGGATTAGCTTCGTTTAACGATGCCAGTTCTTTTCAATGTATCTGTCGCTACATTATATATATCTTACTCTGAGATGCCTATTTCACCAACATTGCAAAGTATACTTTTCTAGCAAAAGCTGGGTGGGCGGGCGGCGGCGGGGCGGGCGGCGGGCGGGCGGCAGGGCGGGTGGGCGGCGGGCGGCGGATCGGCGTCCACAATCAATGTTAAGTTTTCGTGTTTGAGTCCATTTCTTTGTTACTGTACCACCTAGGACCACCAAACTTTCACAGCTTCATAATCAAGGAGTGCCCACCACATATCACTATCCAACATGTACGTTTTTTTAGCCAGGTTTTTTTAAAAAAAATCCAGGCTATTGGATTGGCGAAAGCCGGCGGGCGGGGCGGGCGGGTGGCGGCGGCGGGCGGGTGGGGGGCGGCGGGGCGGTGGGCGGGCGGCGGGCGGCATCCACAATCAATGTTAAGTTTTCGTGTTTGAGTCCATTTCTTTGTTACTGTACCACCTAGGACCACCAAACTTTCACAGCTTCATAATCAAGGGGTGCCCACCACATATCACTATCCAACATATGTTACCTTTTTTTTAATTTGACCCATTTTTTCCGCGCAGTCGACTCAATGTTAAGTTTTCGCGTTTACAATGTTAAGTTTTCGTGTTTAAGTCCATTTCTTTGGTACTGTACCACCTAGGACCACTAAACTTTCACAGCTTCATAACCAAGGGGTGCCTACCACATACAACTATCCAACATGTGACCATTTTTTTACCTTCACCTATTATTTCTATGTAATTGACTTAGCCATTTTCAATGTTAACTTTTTAACATACGTCTGTTAAAGTTTTTTGGTTAAAAGTTTTTTGTTATACTATATCTCTGCAACTGCTTCGCCCATTACCTTGAAATTTCACATGGGTGTTTATCATCATCCATATTTTCATTCTACCCCACAACCGTGCGGCCCCTGTGCCCAATGTCAAGGTCAAATTACTTTGAATATTTTTGTTAAAGTTTTTTTGTGTACTTTATCTCTGCAACTGCTTCACCCATTACCTTGATACTTCACATAGGTGTTTATCATCATTGTCGCGCCCGCTTGCGGAAAGCGTGATATCGTTGGCATTTTGGCATACGTCCGTCCGTCCATCCGACGGACCGTCGGTCCGTATGTCCGTGTGTCCGGTTAAAAGTTTTTTTATTAAAGTTTTTCCATCTACAGTCGAACTTCGATGGGTCGAACAGCCTGCGGGGTTAAGTTTTAGTTCGACCCATCCGTTGTTCGACCCATCGGGATTTTCTACTGTAACCATTACAGATCGACGAGTTGGTCAGTGTACTAAGTGAAACAAGTCGTCATTACGACACGTTGTTTCATATAAATGCGCTTACATTTGCATTTACGGTTGATGGTCACAGTCGTTTATTAACAGAAACAGGCTTTAATAAAATAAAGAAAGCGGCAAACTCATGTGTGTTTTTATTTACATAGCCATTATACAGCAATAGAACATGAGAACAACAGAAAATGATTACGAAATACAATTGGCGGACTTGATTGCCCCGTCCGATACGATCATGCCCAGTCGCCCCATCACTACTTCGGACCCGGAACCACATTCACTGCATATCATAATTTACTATCACATGGAACCCAGTACAAGTTATACATGAAAGTTATGCACGTCCGGTATTGAAGAAGTCTGTTATCTCGCCTTGCTTCGTAGTCTTCCGCTTCACCTGCTTATATCGCGAATAAATCGGATGACACATCACACTCATTACTGATCATAGTAAAAACAGTTCATGTTGATTTACAACTTAAAAGGCCAGATGCTTGGGTCATTAATTAAAACAGAGCGATATTTAATTCCACATGTCCCATAAATTACCACTTTAATTAACTAACAACTTCGCCGACATTGGTCAATGCATAATTACCACGTATGCTGGTCACGACTGCCGTTATTGTATACGCTCAAATGACCACTTGAGATTTGTTTGACAAACGGTTAACAATAGGTGTGAAAGTCAATCAACTAGTCTGGAGACAATCGTCTGACATGTTCGAGTTTTTGTGGTGTTTATAGTGGATTTATACACGACCGGGCGTGACAGCGATTCGAGGCATTGAGGGTTGTTCGACTTTCACAAGTTCGACCTATACCGGGTAGTTTTAACGTATTTATATAGGAATTCTGCCGGGACCTAAAGGCTAGTTCGAGGCAAGCATGGCTGACGAGTTTACCAGGGTTCGACCCATCGAAGTTCGACTGTACTATATCTATTTTTTTAGTGTCCATCTAGTCTACAAAAAGTGGGTATAATTATGTTATCCAAGTGTCTATGCTTGGAAAAAACTTGGCCTTCGTGGCTTTGCCTCGTTTCTTGTTTCACGTTCACCTATTATTTCTACGTCATTGACTTAGCCATTTTCAACGTTAACTTTTTAACGTACGTCTGGTTAAATTTTTTTGGTTAAAAGTTTTTTGTTATACTATATCTCTGCAACTGCTTCGCCCATTACCTTGAAACTTCACATGGGTGTTTATCATCATTGTCAGCGCGATATCGTCGGCATTTTGGCATACGTCCGTCCATACGTCCGTGTGTCTGGTTAAAGTTTTTTGGTTAAAGTTTTTCCATCTTCTATATCTATTTTTTTAGTGTCCATGCCTCGCCCCAAGGCGCGACATGCAGGCCACGGCCATCTAGTCTACAGAAAGTGGGTATAATTATGTTATCCAAGTGTCTATGCTTGGAAAAAACCTGGCCTTCGTGGCTTTGCCTCGTTTCTTGTTATTATACTGAATTTATTACATTATCACAGCCATTTTGGCTGTGATGATGTAATAAATTCAGTATAATAATTCTGCATACTTTTAATCATCAAATATATGCAGTCGTTAATTCTATATGAAATAATGCATTTCAGGAAAAAAAATGATTACTCCCTCAAAGTATACTTTGCTCGATAGGTGTACTTTCCAATGTTGATGAAACAGGCTACAGATGCCTCAGCGGGCTCGACAAGCAGGCCGTGCCCATCTGGTTACAAATAGTCACAAATATTTTGGTATAATGTTGAAATCTGCATGTGCCAGAAATAGGTCATCATTTACCACATGACCTCTTAACCCTTTCAACACCAAGTAACTTAATGCCAATGTTTCACGCTATTTCATTGGTCCATTCAAATTTTCAGGCTATTCCATTCTTCAGAAAGGGTAATTTTTTCAAATTTGATAACTGTTAACAAACAGTGGAGATCCTGATGAGACAGCTCGTTACGAGCCGGCTCATCTGGATCTGCACTGTTTGCAAACATTGTCTCTATAGAGGTCTGTGGTGTTGAAAGGGTTAAGCCGTATTGTGTTCAAGACATGTTTCATGGATCATGTGTTCAGTGCAAATCTTCTCAATAGCGACTGCCAATATGTTTTAATGAGAAAAACAGGTCAGGTTTTGTGGTGGCTGGAGCGAGGCCAAGTTCCGGGTTTGACAAAACCACAAAGTGAATAACAGCAAGCCTTTACTGTCAACACACGTAAATAATATTTTTTATTATATGACTAAGTATTTCAGTCATTCTCAATGGCCTAAACATGGCCACGTGATTATCTACAAAATGAATGGACCTTATAATTGTTCACCTCCTAAGAACGCATGTGTAAATCTGACGCAGACCAAATGTTTATACATGTACAAATCTCATGTACACCTCCTCAAATGACAATAATTGTATAGTGTCATGAGAATAAGGTACAACGAGGCTAAGTTGAGTTTCTTATGAAATCAGTTATCGAGATCGTATCAAGTCGACATAAAATATTTTATAAAACCTCATCGTAATTTCTAGGCATAAATCATTGGTCATATTGCTGTCAAATGGTATAACCAATCTGTAGCCGATTTCACCAACATTGCAAAGTATACTTATCTAGCAAAGTATACTTTGAGGGAGAAATTTTCAATTTTAGGATAAATTTATTAATTTATGCAGAATTATTATACTGAATTTATTACATTATATGTGATAATGTACATGTAATAAATTCAGTATAATAATTCTGCTTACTTTTCATGGGCGGATTGGTGGGGGGTGGGGGGAGCCGGACCCGGTGCGCGCCCCCCTAAATATTTTTTACAAGTTACATGGCACGTTTCATGCCAAGTGCCATGTATTCCATGCATTTTTTGGTCGTTGTTATTGTTTCAAAATTTAAACGTTTTCAATCAAAAATCATGTCTAAACATACTGTGACAGTGTCAATATTTTTGTTCCAAAATGCGCCAGAACGCAGGAAATGCGATGTAGATTTCAAACCCCCCTAGCCTCCGCTCGGTCGACTATTTTGCAATACTTGACTATATTATCGAACGAGCTTAGCTCGTTCGATAATATAATCAAGTATTGCAAAATAGTTACGCCCCCCTAACCCGAAATCCTAGATCCGTGCCTGCTTTTAATCATCAAATATGTGCAGTTGTTAGTTCTATATGAAATAATGCATTTCAGGAAAAATAAATGGTTACTCCCTCAAAGTATACTTTGCTAGAAAAGTATACTTTGCAATTTTGGTGAAATAGGCTACTGGGATATTCCCCTTTCGTGTATATTGCCGTGGGTTATTGAAAATATCCCCCTGCGGCCGAAGACGTCACACTGACGGAATACATTATTAAGGAAACAGCTGAACGTCATTGACGTCGTAGGGGTCCCACCACAAGTATATTTTTTTATTATTACTATTATTATTGGCTTAATATATTTCGATTTACTTTACAAATTCAACATTGCATCAATATTTTTTATTGGATAAAATCTGGTAATATTGATATTATTTTGCTATGAGTATTTAATACTACATGTATATTGAAAGAAAAGCGAGTTGATGGTGTGGCATAACAATCGAGGAAAAATGGGCCGGAGATCGTCTTGTTAATGCACTGTTATTACGCGGTGAAATAAAAATTGCGTATCCTCAGCATGAAATGGGTTAACCCATTCTATGCTTGGAAGATTGAGGAGCAATAATTATTTTTTCTCAGAAAAAAATTATTATTTTATTCCTGCTCGGAACTTCAGTCGGAAGTATATGTTATGACCACTCATTTGAACCGTCTTATTGAGACGGTTTAAATGAGTGGTAACAACATGTCTTTTAGAGAACAAATAAGAAAAATTGTGATTTTATTTTTTTACCCAGCACAAGGGTATTGCGTATGTTATGGTTTAAGGGAGTGACTGACCTATCGTGTAGTGATGTTTACATATGTTACTGCTGTGATGGATGCTTGAGGCCATAGATACTGTTGATGGAAATATTAAGATAGTGTTCTGTGTTTATCACTGCCAATTTATTATCCATAGCGTATATAACATGGGCCATTACAGTGGTGTAGCTAGACTTGTCGAGTGTGGTGTTTATTGTCTAGCTAGTGTAGTAATCAAAATTTCATTGACTCCCCACTGCCCCCCACCTCCCCCCATCCCCTCTTCTCTAATCCCAACAATGAAATGACTTCATATTCAATATGCAATTTCAATTATGGAGATTATAGCACAGATCACTGCACTATTGGCCAAATCTTGGGTGTTACATTTGAACCCCTCCCACCATACCTGGCTACACCACTGGCCATTAGCTGTCCAAGCATACAATGTCATGTACCTTATGAACCAATTGGTAGAGCAAAAATAGCATTACCTCTGTCTGTCTGTCTATCTGTCTGTATGTCATGCTTTGACAGCACTTTAGAATCATTTACAACATGCTTTGACAGCACTTCAGAATCATTTCCATTGGAAATGATTCTGAAGTGCTGTCAAACCATGTTTTTATTGAGAAATAAGGCAAGATATAAAAGCAACAGCAGACGACAATTGTTGTGAGTAGCGGGTTAAGGGTTAATAATGATTTTTTTTATCCCCTTACAAACTGATTGGCTGATTTAATTATTATTGTATCCCCCGGACTCCGTCGGGGGATACTATGGATTTGACAGCGCGCCGCGTCCGCATCCGCGTCCGCCGCACACTTCTTTACCGGAGCATAACTCGAACACCCTTTGGAATATTTTCATGAAACTTCACACATGCATAGACCACGACCCGAAGGTGTGTCGCGCACAAGAATGACAACTCTTGCATAGCTAATTTTTGAGTTATCTCCCTTTTTTGTTTCTCGCACTGATTTCGTGTCCGGAGCATAACTCCACCACCCTTTGGAATATTTTCATGAAACTTTACACATGCATAGACCACGACCCGAAGGTGTGTCGCGCACAAGAATGACAACTCTTGCATAGCTAATTTTTGAGTTATCTCCCTTTTTTGTTCGCGCACTGATTGACCATAACTCGACCACCCTTTGGAATATTTTTATGAAACTTAACACATTCAATTAGACCACGAACCGAAGGTGTGTCGTGCACAAGAATGACAACTCTTGCATAGCTAATTTTTGAGTTATCTCCCTTTTTTGTTTTCGCTCACTGATTTCCTGTCCGGAGCATAACTCGACCACCCTTTGGAATATTTTCATGAAACTTCACACATGCATAGACCACGACCCGGAGGTGTGTCGCGCACAAGAATGACAACTCTTGCGTAGCTAATTTTTGAGTTATCTCCCTTTTTTGTTTTGCGCACTCTACAAACTGGACAATAATGCATGAAGACCTGTTTGCTCGTCTGCTCTGTACACCTTTTCTTGTGTGCTCTGTACACCTTACCTGTAGAGAGAACAATAGAAACTGGGAGAACCATGTGCAACATAACTGGGCCATGTACAGATGTCCAGTGCTTGACCACTGTTGACCAGGTAATTTATACAGGTAAATCACTACATTGGGTACTGTGTTGAAAATATTGTGGCATTATGTGAACCTGTGCAGATTTTTGTAGATAAATATAGGACTATTTAAAAAAAATCTGGTCTCCAATAGCAAGCATTATTATTTTTAAACTTTTTTTTTTCATTTTTTTTTTTTTTTTTTTTTTTTTTTTTTTCTTCTTTTTTTCATTTTTTTTTTTTTTTTTTCAAATTATTTTTCAATTTTTGTCTAGTAGCATAAGGTCGTAAGTGCTTTATACAGACTATTCACCTGTGCATGTGCTAGCATGTGCAACTGACCACTGACCACTTACAGGTAATTTATACAGGTAAATGATTATATTACATTTCCGTAAACTGTGTTGAAAATATTGTGGCATTATGTGGACCTGTGCAGATATATGTAGATAAATATAGGACTATTAAAAAAAAATTCTGTGCTCCAGTAGCAAGCATTATTATTTTTAAACTTTTTTTTTTCCATTTTTTTTTTTTTCATTTTTTTTTCAAATTATTTTTCAATTTTTGTCTAGTAGCATAAGGTGGTAAGTGCTATATACAGACTATTCACCTGTGCATGTGCTAGCATGTGCAACTGACCACTGACAACTTACAGGTAATTTATACAGGTAAATGATTATATTACATTTCCATAAACTGTGTTGAAAATATTGTGGGAATATGTGGACCTGTGTATATATGATATGTAGATAAATATAGGACTATTAAAAAACATTCTGGGCTCCAGTAGGGAGCATTATTCTTTTTCTTTTTTTTAATTTAATTTTTTTTTCCATTTTTATTTTTACGTTCTTTTTCAATTTTTTAACTGACCACTAACTTATTACAGGTAATTTATACAGGTACATTATTAAATTTCCGTAAACTGTGTTGACTATTAGGACTATTAACAAAAATTCTGGGCTCCAGTAGCGAGCATTATTTAAAAAAAAAAAAATTGTATATTACATTTCCGTAAACTGTGTTGAAAATATTGTGGCATTATGTGGACCTGTGCAGATATATGTAGATAAATATAGGACTATTAAAAAAAAATTCTGGGCTCCAGTAGCAAGTATTATTATTTTTGATTTTTCAACTTTTTTTTTCAACTTTTTTAAAAAAAATTTTTACATTCTTTTTAAATTTTTTAACTGACCACTAACTTATTACAGGTAATTTATACAGCTAAATTATTACATTTACCTAAACTGTGTTGACAATATTGTGGCAGTATGTGGACCTGTGCAGATATATGTAGATAAATATAGGACTATTAAAAAAAATTCTCGGCTCCAGTAGCGAGCATTATGTTTTTTATTTACATTCTATATTACATTTCCGTCAACTGTGTTGAAAATATTGTGGCATTATGTGCACCTGTGCAGATATAGTACATAAATATAGACTATTAACAAATAATTCTGCGCTCCAGTAGCTTCACACATGCATAGACCCTAAAGGTGTGTCGCGCAAGAATGACAACTCTTGCATCACTAATTGTTTAGTTATCTCCCTTTGTCCGTCACCAATTTTGTCTCCGGAGCATAACTCGATCACCCTTTTTTCAAACTACTTGTGTATCTGGGGAGGGGGATACACATGCGCTTGTCGACAAGCATCCATTTCTAGTTTTGTAATAAATACGATTTGGGGATGCAATAGTGGGATAAATTATGTTTATTTTTTACTGAGGTTGGTTTATAATTAGTAAAAAAAACAATACTTTCACAATATATTCTGTTGACAAGAATAAGTATCTGGCAATTATTTTTTTTTGCGGCTGTTGGAGATGGGAATCTGCAAGTTAATTTTATTTAGCCTGCGATATATATAATTTATTTGGTCCCAAGTGCATCTTTGTCTATTGATTATTATCCCGTCAACACAGTGCGAATGTGCCGTGAAACACGGTGCCGTGAAACATTTTTGATATCCAGTCAATACAATTTTTGCATTTTACAGCCATTTGTAGGTGTTGACGTGATAAATAGAATAGTAGGTTAGTGCCGTGAATGGGAAAAGATATCTGGCGCGGCACGGAAACGGGATGTGCTCGGCAGAGCCTCGCCCATCCCGTTTCCTGAGCCTTGCCAGATATTTTTTCCCATTCACGGCACTAACCTACTATTCTCTATCTATTTTCCTTATTTCTGAACCAAAGTATATGTTGTGACCACTCATTTGAACCGTCTCGACGAGATGGTTCAAATGAGTGGTCACAACATATACTTCTGATGAGAAATAAAGAAATTCCTGAGCCTTGCCGGATATTTTTTCCCATTAACGGCACTAACCAACTATTCTATATTTGGCTGAACTACACATGCTCCATCGATCCACACTACTGTCTGTTTCACGAAACCTGCCCAAATTTTACGGCCACATAAACAATGCAAGTACAATTTTGTTTTGATAATATTAATTTTTAGCAAAATTTAAGAGTGAACCTTCTTTTTATTTAGTGAAATTTGGTCATATATATTGATTTTATGGCGAAAAACAATGTCACAGAGTGAATATGTCTATGGGGATTTAACATGGGGAAATTTTTAGAATTTCAGAAATACTGGACCGATTTTCAAAATTTAACTTTTGTTTTCTCTTTTAGATCATTTCCAAGCTATCTAGCTAGTCAAGTTTCAGAATCAATTTCAAATTGTTTTCGTTTTTTGGCTCCTCCCACAACTCCTCCACCTCCTTTTCCCCCCATGTTAAATTCCCATAGACATATAAATTTTCGCAATAAAATCAATATTTGACCAAATTTAACGAAATAAAAAGGAGGCTCATTCTGAAATTTTGATAAAATTTAATATTATCCAAAAAAATATTGATTTTGCATTGTTTATATGGCCGTAAAAGTTGGGCAGGTTTCGTGAAACAGACAGTAATTACCTTACAACATTTTCAGCAATTTGTAGATCTCCCCTTATTTGAATCTAATGGAAATGATTCTGAAGTGCTGTCAAAGTTTGTTGTACATTATTATTCTAAAGTGCTGTCAAAGCTTCTTTTTAGCTCGCCTGCACGAAGTGCAAAAGAGCTTATGGCATACCCCCGGCGGCGTCGGCGTCCACAAACTTAACGTTGGGGTAAATTTCTTATTACATCTGTTTCCTTTCATGGAACACCTTGATATTTCATACTTGCATTCCTCAGATGACCTCTATCATACTGTAGCAAATCCACGACCCACCTGTTTCTGTTTCTTTACAGGGAACGCCTTGATATTTTATACATGCATTCATCTGATGATACTCTGTCGTGCTATAGCAAATCCATGACCCACCCCCACCCCTTACCCCAGGGTCAAGGTCACAAGTTTAGCACATTCATAAACTTAACGTTGGGGTAATTGTCTTATAACATCTGTTTCCTTTCATGGAACGCCTTGATATTTCATATGCATGCATTCATCTGATGATACTCTACTGTGCTATAGCAAATCCATGACCCACCCCTTACCCCAAGGTCAAGGTCACAAACTTAGCACATTCATAAACTTAATGTTGGGGTAAATGTCTTATAACATCTGTTTCCTTTCATGGAACGCCTTGATATTTCATACATGCATTCATCTGATTATACCCTATCGTGCTATCACAAATCCATGACCCACCGCCCACCCCTTACCCAGAGGTCAAGGTCACAAACTTAGCACATTCATAAACTTAACGTTGGGGTAATTGTCTTATAACATCTGTTTCCTTTCATGGAACGCCTTGATATTGCATACATGCATTCCTCAGATGACCCTCTATCATGCTGTAGCAAATCCACAATCCACCACCCAACCCTTACCCCAAGGTCAAGGTTACAAACTTAGCATGTTCATAAACATAGCATGATCCTCTATTGTGCTACAGCAAATCAATGACCCTGACCCCCCCCCCCCCCCCCCCCCTCCCCCCCCCCCCCCCCCTCTTTGCCCGAAGATCAACATCATAAACTTAACGTTGGAGTAAATGTCTTTTTATAACTTCTGTTTCTTTACAGGGAACGCCTTGATATTTTATACATGCATTCATCTGATGATACTCTATCGTGCTATAGCAAATCCATGACCCACCCCCACCCCTTACCCCAGGGTCAAGGTCACAAGTTTAGCACATTCATAAACTTAACTTTGTGGTAAATGTCTGATAACATATGTTTCCTTTCATGGAGCACCTTGATATTTCATATATGCCTTCCTACGATGATCCTCTATCATGATGTAGCAAACCCACCACCCAACCCTTACCCCAAGGTTAAGGTCACAAACTTAGCATGTTCATAAACTTTAAGTTGGGGTAAATGTTGTGTACGGTAACTTCTGTTTCTTTCGCGGGGACGCTTTGATATTTCATACATGCATTCATCTGATGATCCTCTATTGTGCTACAGCAATTCCTTGACCCACCCTCACCCCTTTCCCCAAGGTCAAGGTCACAAACTTAGCACATTCATACATGCATTCCTCATGTGAATAGCTATCATGCTGTAGAAAATCACCAACTTAGTGCGTTCATAAACTTAACGTTGGGTTAAATTTTGTTTTACTTCTGTTTTCAGGGAGCGCATTGATATTTCATACATGCATTCATCTTAATATGCTTTATTATGCTATAGCAAACCCACGACCCACCTTGCACCACTGACCCCAATGTCAAGGTCCACCGCACGCCCCTTAACCCAAGGTCAAGTTATATAATATTCATGTTTTTTTATGCAGCTGTGCCAAGTTTGAGTGAAGGCTGCCAACAGGCGAGCTTCGTTGTCTTCTGACAACTCTTGTTGATGATTTAAATGGAAAATAGAAAATAAACAGCAGACGACAAAACAAATAAGATAGCGGTCTAAGGGTTAAGTTATGGAATGGCGAACAATATAAGTCCTGATCGGTGTGCACGGATGCACAAGCTGATCTGGGACAATGTTGGTGGTAAACATCATTAACCCTTTCACCCCTACGTAACTGAATGGGCTGCGATATGTTAATTTTGCAACCAATCCAATCATCGCAAAATGATTTTCAGACTATTCCATTTATAAAAAGGGGGTATTTGTTGTTCTCAAAAATATGAAAATTACTTTCAAAAAGTGCAGATCCTGATGAGACGGCTCGTTACGAGACGGCTCATCTGGATCTGCACTTTTTGCATAAACCAATATACCGTGCTTTCGGGTTCAAAGGGTTAACCCTTAAAATGTGGCAAACGTAAATTGTCGTCTGCTGTTATATTATAGTTTGTGTGCTTTCTCAATAAAACGTAGTAACATAGTTTAACAACACATTAGAATCATTATACCCCCACAAACAAAGTTTGAGGGGGTATATAGGAGTCAGCTTGTCGGTCGGTCAGTCGGTCGGTCGGTCGGTCTGTCGGTCTGTCGGTCGGTCTGTTGGAAATTCCGCTCTATATCTTCTACACCCATGCATGAATTATCATAATGATAATGATAATGATCATGAAATTTTTATTATACCACCACAAACAAAGTTTGAGGGGGTATATAGGAGTCAGCTTGTCTGTCGGTCTGTTGGAAATTCCCTTCCGCTCTATATCTTCTACACCCATGCATGGATTATCAAATGGCTTGGCACAAATGTTTCTCATGATGAGAAGGTGTGTCACGATCAATAACCACGCACCTACGTCCAAGGTCAAGGTCACAGTTGAAGGTCAAAGGTCAAACCTATCGAAATTCCCTTCCGCTCTATATCTTCTACACCGATGCATGGATTATCAAATGGCTTGGCACAAATGTTTCTCATGATGAGAAGGTGTGTCGCGATCAATAACCACGCACCTACATCCAAGGTCAAGGTCACAGTTGAAGGTCAAAGGTCAAACCTATCGAATTCCCATGATGAGAAGGTGCGTCGCGATCAATAAACACGCACCTACATCTAAGGTCACAGTTGAAGGTCAAAGGTCAAACCAATTGAAATTCCCTTCCGCTCTATATCTTCTACACCGATGCATGGATTATCACACTATGCCCAGGGTCAAGGTCACAGACTTGATGCGTTTGAAACCTTAACGCTCGGCTAAATGGCTTATAATCAAAAATGCCTCGTTTTCTTTGGCTGCCAGTGGGGGTATTCGTGTGCCGACAGGCCACATTTCTAGTTCAAACTTATAAATCTCTTCTAATGTTAAGCTATTTGTAAGTCCAACTCTTTGTGGGGGTATTATGATCACTCCTTTGGTAGTTCTAGTTTCCATTGGAAATGATTCTTATGTGTTGCCAAACCATGTTTTAACGAGGAAAATGGAAAATAAAAAATAAATAGACGACAAAACATTGTTAGGATCCATTTTGCCGGTAACCTGTATATATGTACATAGCAACAAGCCTTACCCATCACTCCATATATCTGCCGCCGTAGCCGGTCTCGAGTGATATTGATTTGCCAGCCGACTGGTTTACCTTACTGCTCAGGTGTAAACACAGCATATGATTATAACTAGATCGCTGCGCATGATTATAAATATTTGCTGGTAGTAGTGTCTTGTGGTTGGAAATCTGCAACAGCCTTGAGATTCTGTAGTCTCTCTGCATGTAAGTAGGTTAATGCTGAGGGTGTATTATTTTTCTCATAAAAAATTCTAAATAATTATGTTGTTTTTCACCAGGATCTTTTTGTCCTGGCCATCATTATTAGCATTTCGTTGAGGCAGTTCAAATGAGTGGTCACTTTCTAGAGAAATCATAAAAAATAAAATGTTTACATTTACTTCTGTAAAGGGATATTTCTTATTTCTGTTCAATTACGTTGTGACCATCATTTAAACCATGTAAACAGTATATTCTTTGACCACCATTTGAACCATCTTGGTAGAAATGTGTAGCATGCTAATCAGAATCCATACTGAACGAGAGTTAAACCAGTTTTGTCTAACCCATTACATTTAGACTACACCATTACGGGTATGAACTTCTTTTTATGCCCCCGCCACCGAATGGTGAGGGAGGCATATAGTGTTACGGGCGTCCGTACGTACGTACGTACGTACGTCCCGAAACCTTAACGCTCGGGTAAATGGCTTATAATTTCTGTTTCCTTGCTCGTTATGCCCCCGCTTATAATCATATATGCCTCGTTTTCTTTGGCTGCCAGCGGGGGGCATTCGTGTGCCGACAGGCCACATTTCTAGTTAATATTTTATTTTTATTTTTGTTATTTCTCAATGAAATTATATGCTGTAACTACTCATTTGATGAGACGGTTCAAATGGTAGTCACGACATGTACTTCTAAGCTCATATAAAGAAAATATTTAGGAAATTTCACAAACAAAATGGTATGTCCTCAGCATTAACTCTTTGCATGCTGGGAAACTTGTGGGCTATAAATAGTTCAAAACTAGCGGAAAAAAAATCATATTTTCTTTTATTTCTCCTTGTAAATATCATGAATATGTCTTGGAGGATTCAATTCTAATGAAATTCCAAGACATATTTACAGAGAGAAATAAAACATAGAGTCCTAATTTGTTTGGCGGATATTTTTGCCGCTAGTATGCAAAGGTTTAATTGTGATAATCATAGCTTATATAACAATGATTTTTATTTACAGGGTCGAGTGCCACGCCCGCCATCCATCCTGACAGTCCACTCCAGTTCCACATGGTCCACGGAGATAACGTCGAACTCAGCCAAGATCGTAAACGCGCCAAGCGAGCCGACAGTTTCTGTAAAGCCATCTGTTTCAGTAACCGATCCATCGCGATCGGGGAACGTGTGTATATCAAGTTTGTCGACACGTCCGGGAGTTGGAGCGGGGTTCTGAGGTTCGGATTTACGAGTACGGACCCCGCCAGTGTGCGAGGATCGGACCTGCCCCGGTATGCGTGCCCAGATATGACAAATAAACCCGGCAACTGGGCAAAGGCTCTCGGTGAGAGAAACGCTGTGTTTAATAATGAGCTATTCTTCCATTTCTCTCGCAGTGGTGATGTTTTCTATGGTGTTAACGGTGAAGAGAAGGGATTATTTTTCAGTGGCGTGAATGCTAATGTGCCGTTATGGGCGCTGATGGATATATATGGTAACACATCTTGCGTGGAATTCTCAAATCCCCAACACCAGTCACTGAACAACGCACTGCCCACAAACTCACAATCAATGGGTTCGATGGTTACTCAACAAAGTTCTCTACCAAATTTCTCTTCCTTGACATTCAGCGACAGTCGGAACAATCGGGAATCTCGCGATGTGCCTACAAACCTACCGTTGCTGCGGTTCCATGTGAACGTTCAGTTTACTCCTCTACCTTTCCATAGCATGAGTGGACGTAATATGCGCATATCACCGTGTCAGACAATGGCAATGCGAACAAAGGAAGAATATTGCAATGCGTACGTGTTTACATCTCGTCCAGTGCAATGCGGGGAAAAGATTGTGCTACAAGTGCAAGGAACAGATAATTCTTTCATCGGTGGACTAGCGTTTGGATTGACGTCATGTGACCCGACAAAGTTGAAGTCTGAGGATCTACCGGACGATTCAGACCTATTGCTGGACCGGCCGGAATATTGGGTGGTCAACAAGGATGTCTGTCGTAATCCCGAGATGAACGATGAGCTCAGTTTCCATTTAACCAATGATGGTAATGTTTTTATGCCCCCTATGCAACAGCAGGGGAGGCATATTGCGTTGCTCTTGAGGTTCCTTACGTCCGTCCGTCGGCCCGTCCGTCTGTCTGTCCGTACATACGGCGAGGTACTTGTATGGCTAGAGAACAATGGATAACTGTAAATGGTATTCATTCTGTTCTCTTACGTGGCTATATTTTTCTCTTACATGGCTACTTTAAACAAAAGAATAGCTACATATGTATCCATTTGTAGGAACGTCCGTCCGTCTACGTCCAAAAGTTTTTCTCCCACATGTAAAACATCGCAAAATGATAGACTATTCCATTTATAAAAAGGGGGTATGTGTTGTTCTCAAAAATATGAAAATTACTTTCAAACAGTGCAGATCCTGATGAGACGGCTTGTTACGAGCCGGCTCATCTGGATCTGCACTGTTTGCATAAACCGATATAGCGGGCTTTCGGGTTCAAAGGGTTAATGAACACTTGTCAATCGAGTAATTCAACTGTGTGCTGTACTGTGTCTAATTAGAGACAGCCAATTCTTCTTAATCTGCAGGCTGTGCAAACAATATCGCCACACATCATTAAAACAACTATAAATTAACCGTTAGACCGCCATCTTATTTTTTTTGTCGTCTGCTGTTTATTTTCTATTTTCCATTTTTATCATCAAAACATGCTTTGACAGGACTTTAGAATAATTTACAACATGCTTTGACAGCACTTCAGAATCATTTCCATTGGAAATGATTCTGAAGTGCTGTCCAACCATGTTTTTATTGAGAAATAAGGTAAGATATAAAAGCAACAGCAGACGGCAATTGTTGTGAGTAGCGATCTAAGGGTTTAGCTTAATCTGTTGAAATTGGCATCAGGACTCGTAATAGTCATAATAGTGAATAGCGGGGTGGTCGTTGTATCAAACCCGGTGACCATGTGAATGAAGAGTAAATACGGTTATTTGAAAATGCTGCCGTATTAACAGGGTGGCAGTGCTCCAGATAAGCTGCGTATTTGCTTAAATACCCAATTAAAATTGCCAAAAACCCAATTGAAATCAGAAGTAGCGAGTATTAAAAAACAATAAAGAATTTGTGGTACCTTTACCATGCTGCAGAAAACAACAAACAGACCACAAATATAGCATACTTTTCTTATTTTCCATGATAATACATCTTGGTATTTCATTAGAATTGTCTCGTTCTAATGAAATGCCAAGACATGTTTTCATTTCGAAGCAAACTATTCAATAATTGCTGTCTGTTGATGTGTAAACAGTAGTGTGATATTATTTTACTCAATTAAACTTTTGAAATACCCAATTGCTTCAGAAATGATGGAGTGACAATACTCAATTACTCATTCCTTATCTGGAGCCTGAGGGTGGTTTCATTAATGGGGTGGTCGTGAGGTGGAACTTACTGTATAATAAAATGCAATATAAATATAAGTAATATAACGATAGACTGTGGTATGTGATATATCTGGTCTGTTTAATGTTTTCCACATACTTTAAACAGACCCAATGTTTTGTGAACATTTGTATCCACGGTAAATGCAACAGCCCATGGTTTTAATCCTTAACCATTACTACACTGAATTAAATGTTGTTGTCTGCTGCAAATGTGTTATTTTCAATATTTCTCAACAAAAACCTGTTTTGACAGCGCATGAGAATGGTCTCCATTATCATGTGCTGTCAAAACAGGTTTTTTGTTAAGAATTAAGGCAAAAATTAAAAACAGCAGACGACAATTTCCTTCTCCCGCGTAGTGAGGGTTAATTATTCAACATGCATATACCGTCACACCATCAATATGCTCTGGAAGCATCAATACAACCTGAGACTTTCAACTTATGTGGCATTATATCCCTGGGTCACGAACAGGAAAACTAATATTAAGGTAATTAACAGTTAACCCTTACTGTGCTGAATTAAAATTTGTCGTCTGCTGTTTATTTTTTATTTTCCATTTTTCTTATCAAAAACAAGGTTTGACAGCACTTTAGAATCATTTCCAATGGAAATGATTCTAAAATGCTGCCAAACCATGTTTTTATTTAGAGAAAATACAAAATAAGTTACAACAGCAGACGACAGTTTTCGGTTCCCGCCTTTTAAGGGTTAATGTTAATACCATGATACCATCTTCAACTTGGGTGGCAGATGGGAGCATGTGATGGGTAATTTAACTATCGAGATTCATCCTTACTGGTATTCCGAGCGGTGACCTGGTTTGGCCTTTAGGTACGTCTTTGGCATTCTTGTATGTGAAAGTTGAATCTGGTTATACCAGACAGCAGGTTGCATGCGGGATCGAATCCGTTGGCCTGACTTTAAATGACCTTAGCTGTTGAGGGGCCGTTAAACACCAATAAATCAAATCAATACAACCTGGGACTATCAACTAATGTGGCATTATCCATGGGTCACAAACAGGAAAACAAACATTGCGGTCAACATTTTCCATGTGTAATCTCCCATTCTCGACTGTGTTTACAGGTGAGGTTCTTTACTGTCGGAACAACCACAAAAGTGCGACTCTGATGCACGTGGACAGAACTCTCCCACTTTGGGCTTTCTTTGATGTTTACGGCAACGTGCAGAAAGTGAAAATGCTTGGTAAGCTATTACTGCAATAAACTGTTGCTGTCATATTCAAATAAATGACGGCCCATTATTAGGCCTGATACAATGACTGTAGTATGAAACTTTTGAGAAAAAATTCTCGGTCTTCTTTATTTCTGCTCGAAAGTATATGTTTTTACCACTCATCTGAACCGTCTCGACGAGATGGTTCAAATTAGTGGTAACAATGTATACTTTTATGGAGAAATGAAAAAAATACAGTGAAATCGCGATGGCTCGAAATGCGATGGCTCGTAATGACGGTCTCGCTTGAAATAGCATCGCGGTTCCAATAATTTTCCCTATATGTTTAATGTAATTTACATGCGATGGCTGAAAATGCAACTCCTCGAAAAATGCGATCCCTCAAAACATTTTTAAAGTCCCGCTGACTTATTTCTCGCCATTTTGCTATACGATGACTCGAAAGTCATGTCGAAGTTTGTGTTTGGCTAATTTTGACACCTCCACGTCCGACTTATTACGATCAAAGGCCGAGCCGCGCTCTATCTGTCTATGAAATTTGCTTTCTTTTCAAGTCCAGTTAATTGCCTAAAGTGGTGCAATTTGATCGTTAACGTTGTTGATTGCGATCAACAATATACAGCAATTTATTAAATATTCTGGGCTTCGGCCACTCGGCGCATTTAATAGTCTGTCGTAAGTCATTGGTCGTTTTTCGTGGTAACTGACGGGTTATACTTGAGTAATCCGAGTATCACAGGAACAACCAATGTCGTTCCTCGTGTTCATGTGGAGTTGGAACCCTAGTAACCCACGTTCTAGTGGTCCTCGTGTTATTTGTGTGGCTACCCGGGAGTTACAACGAAAAACGCCCATTAATAATACAGCACTTCCTAGTTAGGCAGAGATGACTGGTCGCGACAAAAAGGATTTGCTCTACTGAATTTCCGATCAGTGTAGCATTAAATCGGATTGCACATTCAGTTCAGGACCTGAAATGACCTCGACAGCTATTCATGATGAATAATATAGTGAAATAGTAAACCCATATCAAGTTGCAGGAGTCTGCAAGTTGATCATCGTTTACACTGGTCACACATTAAGTAAAGCACGTTTTATTGTGTCGCAACATTTTACGACCGATTCCCGATTTTTTATGGGCGCCGTGAACGTGACGGCGTAAATTAACGGTAGGGTTTCCTCCTAATAGGAATCACGATTTGCATGGTTTGGCCCTCAGGTACGTTTTTTTAGCTCGCCTGCACGAAGTGCAGAAGAGCTTTTGGCATACCCCCGGCGGCGTCGGCGTCCACAAACTTAACGTTGGGGTAAATGTCTTATGACTTCTGTTTCCTTTCATGGAACACCTTGTTATACCCCCCGCAACGAGTTGTGGGGGGGTATACTGGAGTCAGGTTGTCCGTCTGTCTGTCCGTCCGGATAAACTTAACATCAGAGAAATATTGTTATAACTTCTATTTCCTTCATCTAAAATGCTTGATATTTCACACATGCATTCCTGTAAGGCTCTACTACCATGCTGTGCCAAATCCACGACCGTCCAACCCCCGCAGATCCCAAGGTCAAGGTCAATTACTTAGTCCGTAAACTTAACATCAGAGAAATATTGTTATAACTTCTATTTCCTTCATCTAAAATGCTTAATATTTCACACATGCATTCCTGTAAGGCTCTACTACCATGCTGTGCCAAATCCACGACCGTCCAACCCCCGCAGATCCCAAGGTCAAGGTCAAATACTTAGTCTCTTTACAAAACTTAACATCAGAGAAATATTGTTATAACTTCTATTTCCTTCATCTAAAATGCTTAATATTTCACACATGCATTCCTGTAAGGCTCTACTACCATGCTGTGCAAAATCCATGACCGTTCAACCCCCACTGATCCCAATGTCAAGGTCAAATACTCTTTACAAAACTTAACATCAGAGAAATAAGTTATAACTTCTATTTCCTTCATTGAAAATTCTTATTATTTCACTTGTGCATTCCTCTAAGGTTGTACTATCATGCTGTCACAAATCTATGAGTGTCCAACCCCCGCTGATCCCAAGGTCAAGGTCACATACTTAGTCTCTTTACAAAACTTAACATCAGAGAAATATGTTATAACTTCTATTTCTTTCATTGAAAATACTTAATATTTCATATGCTGTGACAAATCCCCGCTGATCTCGAGGTCAACATCACATACATACCGTATAACTTCGGCTTAGCGCCCCCCCCCAAATAAAAAAAAAATATATTTATTTTTTTTTTTTACCAGTGACCGCCAATATTTCAAACACAAATAAGGATTTAATGATTATTTGTGTTTGAAATTGGCGGTCCTTGGTAAAAAAAAATGTTTTTCTTTTTTTTTTTCTTTTTTTTTTTTTTTTTTTAATGACTAATAAACGCCCCGCCCCCCCACCCCCCCCCCCCCCCCCCCCCCCCCCCACCCCCCCCCCCCCCCCCCCCTCCCCCCCCCCCCCCCCCCCCCCATATAAAAAAAAAATGAAAAATTTTTTTTACCATGACCGCCAATTTCAGACACAAATAATCTTTAAATCCTTATTTGTGTTTGAAATTGGTGTCCTTGGTAATTTTTTTTTTTTTTTTTCTTTTTTACTGGCTAATAAACGCCCCCCCCCCCCCCCCCCCCAAAATAAAAAATAAAAAAAAATAATAATTTTACCAAGGACCGCCAATTTCAAACACAAATAATCCTTAAATCCTTATTTGTGTTTGAAATTGGCGGTCCTTGGTAATTTTTATTTTTTTTTTATTTTTTTTTTATTTTTTTTTTTTTTACTGGCTAATAAACGCCCCCCACCCCCTTTTGTAAAATGTAACGCCTCCGGGGGCGTTAATTCGAGGTTATACGGTAGTCTCTTTACAAAACTTAACATCAGAGAAATCGGTTATAACTTCTATTTCCTTGCTCGGATCTGCTTCACATTTCACACACTCATTGCTCCAATGGACCTCTACCACCCTGTGAAAAATTCACGTTCATGCCGCTCGCGCTAATCCCAGAGTCAAGGTCACAAGCCCACACACTTGGAAATTTGTACATATTTTAGGGGTACCTGGGCCCACGCGGGGGGTATTCCGTAAGCCTCGTTTACTGACCAATCTAGTTATTTCATACATGCATTCCTCAGATGACCCTTTATCATGCTGTAGCAAATCCATGACCCACCACCCAACCCTTACCCCAAGGTCAAGGTCAAGGTCACAATCTTAGCACATTCATAAACTTAATGTTGGGGTAAATGTCTAACATATGTTTCCTTTCATGGAACGCCTTAATATTTCATACATGCATTCATCTGATGATACTCTATCTTGCTATAGCAAATTCATGACCCACCACCCACCCCTTACCCCAAGGTCAAGGTCAAGGTCACAATCTTAGCACATTCATAAACTTAATGTTGGGGTAAATGTCTAACATATGTTTCCCTTTCATGGAACACCTTGATATTTCATACATGCATTCCTCAGATGAGCCTCTATCATGATGTAGCAAATCCACGATCCACGACCCAACCCTTACCCCAAGGTCAAGGTCACAAACTTAGCATGTTCATAAACTTAATGTTGGAGTAAATGTTGTGTAACTTCTGTTTATTTACAAGGAACACCTTCATATTTCATACATACATTCATCTGATGATACTATATCGTGTTATAGCAAAACCATGACCCACCCCCACCCCTTTCCCCAAGGTCAAGGTCACAAACTTGGCACATTCATTAACTTAACGTTGGGATAAATGTCTTATAACATCTGTTTCCTTTCATGGAACGCCTTGATATTTCATCTGATGATACTATATCGTGCTATAGCAAATCCATGACCCACCGCCCACCCCTTACCACAAGGTCAAGGTCACAAACTTAGCACATTCATAAACTTAATGTTGGGGTAAATTTCTTATAACACCTGTTTCCTTTCATGGAACGTCTTGATAATTCATACATGCATTCCTCAGATGACCCTCTATCATGATGTAGCAAATCCATGACCCACCACCCAACTCTTATCAAAATGTCAAAGTCACAAACTTAGCATGTTCATAAACTTAACGTTGGGGTAAATGTCTTATAACATCTGTTTCCTTTAATGGAACGCCTTGATATTTCATACATGCATTCATCTGATGATACTCTATCGTGCTATAGCAAATCCATGACCCACCGCCCACCCCTTACCACAACGTCAAGGTCATAAACTTAGCACATTCATAAACTTAACGTTGGTGTAAATGTCTTTGCATAACATCTGTTTCCTTTCATAGAACGCCTTCATATTTATACATGCATTCCTCAGATGACCCTCTATCATTCTGTAGCAAATCCACAACCCACCACCCAACCCTTACACCAAGATCAAGGTCACAAACTTAGCATGTTCATAAACTTAACGTTGGGGTAAATGTTGTGTAACTTCTGTTTATTTACAGGGAGCGCCTTAATATTTCATACATGCATTCATCTGATGATACTCTATCGTGCTATAGCAAAACCATGACCCACCCCCCCCACACCCCTCTCCCCAAGGTCAAGGTTACAAACTTGGCACATTCATTAACTTAACCTGGGGTAAATGTCTTATAACATCTGTTTCCTTTCATGGAACGCTTTGATATTTCATACATGCATTCATCTGATGATCCTCTATTGTGCTACTGCAAACCCCTCCCCCCCCCCACCCCTTTCCCCAAGATCAACATCATAAACTTAACGTTGGGGTAAATGTCTTTTTATAACTTCTGTTTCTTTACAGGAAACGCCTCGATATTTCATACATGCATTCATCTGATGATCCTCTATTGTGCTAGAGCAAATCCATGACCCACCCGCACCTCTTTTCCCCAGGTCACAAACTTAGCACATTCATACATGCATTCCTCATGTGAATAGCTATCATGCTGTAGAAAATCACCAACTTAGTGCGTTCATAAATTTAATGTTGGGTTAAATATTGTATAACTTCTGTTTTCAGGGAGCACATTGATATTTCATACATGCATTCATCTTAATATGCTATATCATGCTATAGCAAATCCACGACCCACCTTCCACCACTGACCCCAATGTCAAGGTCCACCGCACGCCCCTTAACCGAAGGTCAAGTTATATAATATTCATGTTTTTTATACAACTGTGCCAAGTTTGAGTGAAGGCTGCCAACAGGCGAGCAAAATTGTTGTCTTCTGACAACTCTTGTTATCTTTGACTCATTTGTTACCTGGGAGTTGAATTGGGTTAGTGCCCATTATAAAAGTGGTAAGATTATTACTGCTCCTATTGCTTTTGGGAGGGGGCCAAGTGATTCTGGTGTGGCGCGGACCTGACATCAGATCAGGATTATTCTGATTTCAGGGCTGAATATATAGATTTTTCATTGTAAATATTCAGTTCTGATTTGGGGAATTTCCCCCCCATTTGTACATGTACTTGAACATGTACAGGTAACATATGGGATTTGTTAGTACTAAACCCATTGACCTGGCCTTAAATGACCTTAGCTGTTGATAGGTCGTTAAACCCTAACAAGCAAACAAACTATACGGGCTGACAGCTGAGAACTCTTTAACCCCTAAGTAACTGACAGGGACTTTTACCTGAGATACCTCATTGCGATACCTCATAAAAAAAATATTTACAAAATTTATGACATTTAATTTAATGCAGCATTGTAAGGGTTAAACTTGATACTAGTATCAAAATACACTAGCCTGGTCTCCCCTATATATCAGATTCGGAAATGCGCCGAGGAATTCATACCTTTTCCGAGCTTTGCCGGATAATCTTTGGTATAAAAAGCCACTAGCCTTGTATTCTCTATTTTATACTACAATTGGATCTCGCTTTTTTCCATTCAACATTTATTATTAAATATTTACTATATGTATTACAGGAGCTACGACACCACAGCCACCCCGGCCTTTCCCTCGATCGCGGTCCACGTCGTCTGCCCTCACAGTCACACTACCACCCCCTCCACCCTCTCGGCACTCCATGACCCACACAACCGTCAACACCAGCGTCGACAGTCCCCGCCCAGTGCCGACTGTCTCGCGAAGTTTCAGCGTTCCCGCATCTTTGTTTCCGTCGCCGACAACACCAAAGGTGTTTTTCCAGCCGCAAGCTGGGTCCAACCCGACGACGCCGTGTTCAATAAACGAAGACCCTATCGCGGATAACGAAAGCAACGAGTGTAACGTGTGCTACGAACGCCCCGTGAATGCCGTGTTGTACACGTGTGGACATATGTGCATGTGTTTCGAGTGCGCACAGGCTGTGAACAAGGTGCGTGGGTCGCTGTGCCCGATCTGTCGACAGGAGATCAAAGATGTGATCAAGATATACCGGTCGTAGTGCACACCTATACACAGGTCAGGGCTCCAGATAAGGAATTAGTAATTGAGTCTTTTCACTCCATCATATCTGAAGCAATTGGTTATTTCAATATTTTAATTGGGTAAAATAAAATCACACTACTGTTTACACATCAATAGACAGCAATTATTGAATAGTTTGCTTCGAAATCAAAATATGTATTGGCATTTCATTAGAATTGTCTCCTTGGAGATAATGCTAATGAAATACCAAGATGTGTTTTCATGGAAAATAAGAAAAATATGCTATATTTGTGGTCTGTTTATTGTTTTCTGTAGCATGATAAAGGTACCACAAATTTGTTATTGCTTTTTGATACTCGCTACGTATGATTTCAATTGGGTTTTTATACGACCGTTTTTAAAAAACGGTATGTATTATGTTTTACTGCAGGGCGGGCGGCTGAAGAAAAAGTGCATAGTTTGTGTACACAACTCCTCCGAAACCGCTCAGTCGATCGATCTGAAACTATACAGACATCTTCTACACATATTGAAGATGTGCACCTTGGTGTTTTTATGCCGGAAAAATATTGTTTAACAAAAATGTCACCTTTTTAACTTAGCCATTTTTTCTACATTTTTCTATACAATTCTATATACGGTACCGAGTTTGTGTACACAACTCTTCCGAAACCATTCAGTCGATCGTTCTGAAACTATTAGAACATTTTTTCTACATTATTGTATCCAATTCCCTATCATTTCTACTTTACACTCTACTTTTCTATCTCTGCCTAAATTAGTATATATGTTTAGCACAACGAGATGAAGAAATATTGCTATAGACTTTCAAATTCTCATTAATGTTTCTTGCCTTGGTGACAGCTTCACATTTCTGCATCTTCGCTGTCTGATCCATATTCGACGGGCGTATTTTGTGACTTGCAGCACTCTTATTGGCAATATTAATTGGGTATTTACGCAAATACGCAGCTGATCTGGAGCTCTGACAGGTTACTGTCACTGAGACACTGACATATGTGGCTGTGACTGGAGAAATGGGGCTTATGGTATTTGTGACCAGTGTAGTTCCTGATCAAGTTACACACACGCACGTAACATGATAATGATCTACATGGCTTGCTGACATATATGTGGCTGTGACTGGAGAAATGGGGCTTATGGTATCTATGACCAGCGTAGTTCCTGATCAAAATACACACATGCGCGTAACATGATAATGATCTACATTGCTTGGTAGGAGCATGGCGGGTGTTTCATCGACGTAATAGCGAACAGTGCATATCCTGATCAGACTGTGCGGATGCACAGGCTGATCTGGATCTGCACTGGTCGCAAAATCCATAAGCCCCATTTCTCCAGTCACAGCCATATATAATATACATGTTACTGACATTGAGATTTGTGGGGATACGCCGGTGATAGTGCACACGGTATATACATGGATCATCAGTGAGTTGTGTGAATATAGACCAAAGTCAAAGCTCGCCAGCGGCCCTTTGAATAGGGCTGACAATATAAAAAGACTCTACATTAATGTAAATCCATTAATTGTTTACAAGAAAACATTGTTAATGTGAAATTTACATAATTAGCCAGGTTTTTTGAAGAAAAAAATCCAGGCTATTGGATTGGCGAAAGCCGGGCGGGCGGGCGGCGGGCGGGCGGGCAGACGGGCGGCGGGCGGCGTCCACAATCAATGTTAAGTTTTCGTGTTTGAGTCCATTTCTTTTGAGTCCATTTCAGTTACTGTACCACCTAGGACCACCAAACTTTCACAGCTTCATAATCAAGGGGTGCCCACCACATATCACTATCCAACATGTTACGTTTTTTTTAACTTGACCCATTTTTTCCGCGCAATCGACTTAGCCATTTTCAATGTTAAGTTTTCGCGTTTTCAATGTTAAGTTTTCGTGTTTAAGTCCATTTCTTTGGTACTGTACGACCTAGGACCACCAAACTTTCACAGCTTCATAATCAAGGGGTGCCCACCACATATCACTATCCAACATGTTACTTTTTTTTTAACTTGACCCATTTTTTCCGCGCTGTTGACTTACCCATTTTCAATGTTAACTTTTCGCGTTTACAATGTTAAGTTTTCGTGTTTAAGTCCATTTCTTTGGTACTGTACCACCTAGGACCACCAAACTTTCACAGCTTCATAACCAAGGGGTGCCTACCACATACAGTGCAGTCTCCGTTTTTGTTCCACCGTAGACAACACTTGCAAACTCAACGCGAACGCAACGCGAACGCAACGCGACGCGAACGCAACGCGAACGCAACGCGAACGCAACGCGAACGCAACGCGAACGCAACGCGAACGCAACGCGAACGCAACGGTTTGCTGTAGCGTTGTATACGTTGTTTAAACGTATAATACGGTTCGTACACGTGTAATACACATTGTCAAACCGTTTAGTTTAAAAGCGTTGTATACGTTGTTTAAAACGTATAATACGTTCGTACACGTGTAATACACATTGTCAAACTGTTTAGTTTTAAAGCGTGTAATACGTTTAGCTTCAAGGCGTATAACACGCTTTGGCGTATACATATGTAGCGAGGTGAAAGAGTTGAAATGTGTACAACGCTTTACCTGGAAGCGTGTAGCTATATGAAAGCGTTGAAACGTGTACAACGGTTACACGTTTTAACACAAATACCTGTTAGGCCCCGATCGCTTCGAGGCGTCCCTTTTAAAATATCGCGAATACATACCCTCAGATCGAGTTCAAAGTACATCGGCGGTGTGATTTAGCACTTCAATTGATCCATAATCCCTGATGACTAATGAGTCACGCTTTTAACACGACAGATGTACCTTGTCGTTTATCAAAATGTTTGAGAATTGTAGATCACGTGAGCCGGCTCATCAGGATCTGCGGCATTCCTATGTACATTTTATATACACAAAAATGACGCCTAATACAGCGTAATGTAACAGTTCCTACCTTAATATGGAATAGCCCGGGCCGATAGTCCATGTCAGTTAATTGGGGTTAAATATTACGAACTCAGATAAACACAGTGCATGGTTTCTTTATTTTATTTTAGCATCATCAGAAATGGCGAGTCTAGGAACTCTCGTATTATCTTTACGCTGAAGCCAGTCTATTTCAGTCACCAATCCGCTATACACCTGTCCCACGCGTGTGTTAAGATTAATCGATATTTGGAGAAACTGAATACACAGCGAGCTACACACTGGTTTAACACGGATATGGCCCGCGGATATGTGTCATAAATTACTTGGTGGTCAAAACCGGTAAATTTACAAGGTTTATAGCGAAATAGCAGGCGACTGGCAATTTTTCTCGGACCGATTTTTAAGACTAGTTTTCAAATCTCAATCGGTCTGAGAGTTCAAAAATCGGTCCAGAACCGGAAAACTGAAAATGTTAGAAGCCTGCAGTGAGTCTAGAAGTATATATACACACACGAAGAACGATCAGAGCATGCGCATTCTACGCGATACAAGGTTGGCATACCAAAACGTGTAATGCGTTAAAACCCGTGGAAACGTGTTATACGTATAACACGGTTTCATCTGTACGGTGCTGTGTACATGTAGATGCATGTAACCGTTCGTCAAAGAAAGCGTTAAATCGTTTAAACGGTTTACCTTAGCGTTGTATACGTTTACAACCGTTGTATACGTTTACAACCGTTGTACACGGATTACACGCTTTTGAAACTGAATACGTTGTTTACAACCGTTGTATACGTTTACAACCGTTGTACACGGATTACACGCTTTTGAAACTCAATGCGTTGAACACGGTTTGTTCGACTTTCGCGCATGCGCAAGGGTGGGGAAACGCAACGCATGGCCGAAAACGTATTACACGTAGACGACACACGGTTTGAAACGCAACTAACGGAAACTCCACGGATACGCAATGCACAACACTTTGTACACGTATAAACCCGGAACATTTTGACAGAAACAACTGTACAACTATCCAACATGTGACCATTTTTTTACCTTCACCTATTATTTCTACGTAATTGACTTAGCCATTTTCAACGTTAACTTTTTAACGTACGTCTGATTAAATTTTTTGGTTAAAACTTTTTTGTTATACTATATCCCTGCAACTGCTTCACCCATTACCTTGAAACTTCACATGGGTGTTTATCATCGTCCATATTTTCACTCTAACCCCCAACCGTGCGGCGGCCCCTGTGCGCAATGTCAAGGTCAAATTACTTTGAATTTATTTGTTAAAGTTTTTTCGTGTACTATATCTCTGCAACTGCTTCACCCACCCTTACCTTGATACTTCACATGGGTGTTTATCATCATTGTCGCACCCGCTTGCGGAAAGCACGATATCGTCGGCATTTTGGCATACGTCCGTCCGTCCGTGTGTCCTGTTAAAGTTTTTTCGTTAAAGTTTTTCCATCTACTATATCTATTTGTTTAGTGTCCATGCCTCGCCCCAAGGCACAACATGCAGGCCACGGCCATCTAGTCTACAAAAAGTGGGTATAATTATGTTATCCAAGTGTCCATGCTTGGAAAAAACCTGGCCTTCGTGGCTTTGCCTCGTTTCTTGTTTTGGACTTACAAACATTTTAGTTGTACGACATTTAGTGAAACGGGCCCCAGGGGTCGTTTCACTAAATTTTATACGACTAAAATGTTCGTAAGTGCAAATTTAGGATCATCTGGAAATGTTAATTGATGGATTTACATGTACTTGAACATGTACAGGTAATATATGGGATTTAGCACTAAACCAATTGACCCGGCCTTAAAAGACCTTAGCTGTTGATAGGCCGTTGAAACCCAACAAACAAACATTTATTGAACATGCAGCATATGCTCAATAATGTAAATCCAGTAATGTTTTACAAGAAAACAGTGTTAATTTGAAATTTATATTTTGAAATTTTGCAATTACGAAAATGTTATAGTCGTACAAAGTTTAGTGAAACGGCCCCCAGTCTTGTAACAGGTTACCAAACTAAGAATATCACAAGTAACATCCCTTAGGACAACTTCTGGGGCATCCATGACTTTAGAATTGGCGGAATTTGTCAATTTGACATCACGTTGCTAAAAAGTGAAAGGGTTTAATGTCCCACCAATAAGTTCATATAGAGACGGGACCACAGTTTAACGTTTCATCGGACAGACCAGTGGAATGGAAATACTAGGAAACTATTTTTGATGCCCTCCGGATGTGGGTGGCAGGTGGGAGCACGTGATGAGTAATTTAACGATCGGGGTTCATCCTTACCGGAATCCCGACTGGAGACCTGGTTTGGCCCTCACATACGTCTTTGGCATTTTCTATGTCACAGTTGAATCTGGTTATACCCCTTATGTGAGTATTACGATATTCGTAATCCTATTTTAGGGGAAGGGGCCAAGTGACTTGGTGTGGTATGGACCTGGCACCAGGTCAGGTTATTCTAATTTCAGGGCTGAATATATTTGTTCTCAATGTAAATATTCCGTTCTGATTTTGGGATTTTCCCCCAATGCAACAGGTTAAAATGGGATCGAACCCGTTTGCCCGGCCTTACATGACCTTAGCTGTTGATAGGCCGTTAAACACTAATAAACAAACAAAAAACAGCCTCCGGATTGAAAGTCAGGTGTGTCAGGTGTGTTAACCCCTACTAAACTTAGTTTAAATTAATCATGTGACAGAAGTAGTCTCTGCACTCGTAATGCACTGCATATGTAGGTTCTCGTCAGAGTGACATCTGGATATCCACTAGTCATACTTGTGTTCACTGTATGGCGCACTGTCAGTCAAAGTGACTGGTGGCTATATATGAGATACGCTTTGCGATTTTGTACTTAAGAAAGAACATCTGCGATATTTCATGAAATATATTTACAGAAAATGGAATATTTTCCGTATACGACTTCCGACTCTGGAATTTTTGACAAATTTTGACGCCATGTACAGAAAATATTATAAATTTATAAACTTATTTCATGAAATTACGCAGATGTCCAAAAGTACAAAATCACATGGCGTGTCTCGTATGTGACTGGAGAAATTGGATTTAACCAGTATAGGTTTGCATTTTTAATTGATTGAGATTTGCCTACTTTTTACGGCTATTTCTTTATTTATAAGCAACTGGCATGTGTGGTTGGTTACCTGGTTACTAACCCATTCAGGGTTCAAGCTAGCCCTTCAAAATAGGGAGAATCACTAAAATTTCTGTTTTATATACAGGGGTCATACCAATTATCCGGACAATCAGTTTATCGGACAAATGAAAATATCTGTTAATTAAGCGCTTTCTTTTGATCCGATTTTGCAACGAATGCATCTAAGTCATGCAGGTGCATGCTTTTCCATGTCAGTGTGAAGAATATGTCGGCATGGTAAACATTTTAGTAAAATTTGCTGAACACATTCCCAACTCTGTGCAGAAGTTGTTTACAACAACAAATATCATGCGGGGGCTCAAACGAGTGCGCCCAATTACGTCATTGTTCTATAAATACAATACATTCTATAAATACGGTATTTTCCAAGAGTCGAAGGGTGACTGATTTTTCTGCAGAAATACACAATGCTGTTTACACTGGTTTACACGCGATAACATTATGATTTCAACGTGAGAATAGAAATTATAAGACGATTAGTCTATATGTTTGTCCCGATAACTGATTGTCGATGTTAATTTTGGGGCAATCTTACGACTGATGATCTGACCCGATTTTAAGCGAGAAAGATGGCACAGTTTGCTAAATAGTTTACATGCGTTGAGAAATCAAGAACCGACGATTGTTCTGTGAAAAGTTTATGCCCGTAACTGCTATTTTAAGAAAAATATCGTTAAAAAACTGCCATTTTTGTCCGATAATGTGGAGGATCCCTGTAGTGAAAAACTTCTCCCTCAACTCAAAATAGGGAGAAGTCAGACCAGTGAGGGAGAGAATTTCACCCACTTCGCCCTGTGAAATGATCCCTGCCATTTCCTGAATACTCGAGTACGGTGGACGGGGTATGAATAAATTCAATGAATTTTCGCTATTTTTCTTATTTCTTCTTAAAACTATATATTGTGACCAATCATTGGAACCGTTCCAATGAGTGGTAACAATATATACTTCTGTGAATAATTAAGTGAATTTTTTTACATTTTGTGTGAAAAAATGTGTAGCTTCAGTATTCATTATGCGGTTAAGATCACAAGTGATCGGCATGTTGATAGGATAGTGTATTATACTTGTTTAGACATATAGAAACATATAAAATGCAGTCATCCAATAGATAAACTGATTATATAACAGTTTATCTATTGGATGACTGCATTTTATTTATTTTTTATGTCTGAACAAGTATAATACACTATCCTATCAACATGCCGATCGCTTGTGAACATGGCGATCGCCTGTGGTTAAGATGACATATAATGTGTATTAACCCTTCCTACGCTGTTGACGGAAATTGCCGTCTGCTGTTTTTCATTTTTGCTTCAATTCTTAACAAAAAACTGGTTTTGACAGCACATGAGAATCGTCTCCAGTAGAGACGATTCTCATGTGCTGTCAAAACCAGGTTTTTGTCGAGAAATATTGAAAATAAAACATTTCCAGCAGACGACAGCATTTAATTCAGCGTAGTAAGGGTTAAGGTGACATGCGGTGGTAATCATGTTAGTGGATGGCAGACAATTGCCACCATAGAGATGTATTATTGAACTATTAACTAATGTTGCAAAAAAATTGATTAAACACAACACTGAATATTTGCTTTTTTAATTACAGTAATACATTATTGTAACCCTTTAGCCATATGCATCAAATTACTTGATTGCATCAGCCTGTATGTACAGTGGGGTCAGCGTGTAAGTGCATACACGAACGAACACGACAGGTTGGAACCAACCTGTCGTGTTCGTTCGTGTGTGCACTTACACGCTGACCCCACTGTAATTCATGTATAAAAAAAAATGTAAATATTTTTCTGCATTTTTTCTCATTTCGCATCAAAAGTGTATGTTGTTACCACTCAGTTGAACCGTCTCGGCGAGACGGTTCAACTGAGTGGTAACAACATACACTTTGGGTGGGTAGCGAACCAACCTGTCGTGTTCGTTTGTGTGTGCACTTACACGCTGACCCACTGTATTGCTATATGAACTTTAACCCAATCCTTACAGAATACACCATTACGGGTAGGAAATTATTAAATATTTTATTTTTATTTGTGTTATTTCCCAATGAAAGTACATGTATATGTTGTGACCACTCATTTGAAAAGTCTCGATGAGATAGTTCAAATGGTGGTCGTGGCATATACTTCTGAGGGAATTGAAGGACAATATTTAGGATTTTCCGCAAACATAATGGCGATTCCTCAGCATAAAATGTAAATATTCAGTTCTGATTTTGGAATTTCCCCCCCAATGCAGCAGGTTAAAACGGGATCGAACCCGTTTGCCCGGCCTTACATTACCTTAGCTGTTGATAGGCTGTTAAACACCAATAAACAAACAAACAGCATAAAAAGACCGCTTCACTTACCCTTCTTGTTTTGGAGCAGACGACAAGGCGTCAATTTTAGGAATGTGTAAACAAATTTCACTGCCAAACAAACCAACACTGCTAATGACCGTAAAATGACCGTAGCTGTTGATAGGCCGTTAAAACACCAACAAACAAACAAAACGAACAAACCACCATGTTTGTAACGATGACTTTGTTTAAAATTGATCTTCAATGAGTTATATCTCCCCTTGTTTACTAGCTATGCCTCGAAGAGTGTATATTGCGACCTTTGGCATTCATTTCATAAAAATACCAGTTTAAACTTTATTCACTACCAATGTGGGCACAGATTAACAAATACTGATATTCTAGTATACATATTTTATTAAAGTCCTTTGGCATGTGTAGAGCACAATAATTAATAATAACCTCTCGCAATGACATATGTGGCTGTGACTAGAGAAATAAGGTTTATGGGATTTGTGACCAGTCTGGCTCCAGTAGCCTATTTCACCAACATTGCAAAGTATACTTATCTAGCAAAGTATACTTTGAGGGAGATATTTTCAATTTTAGGATAAATTTATTATTTTTTATTATACTGAATTTATTACATTATCACAGCCATGTTGATAATGTAATAAATTCAGTATAATAATTCTGCATACTTTTAATCATCAAATATATGCAGTGGTTAGTTCTATATGAAATAATGCATTTTGGGAAAAATAAATGATTACTCCCTAGAAAAGCATACATGTACTTTGCAATTATGATGAAATTGGCTACTGATCAAATAGCACTCTCCTGTAGCCTGATAATGATCTTTCTTACATTACAGCCTGTAGTTTACAGAAATCTAACGGTGAATTAAACCACTCGGCAACTGTAGTTTACACCACCCTCGTGCTTACCATATATGGAGAAATGACATCAGTAATGTCGCAATGACATGTTTCTTTCGGCCAATCAAATGCTGTTCTCAGACACACCCTCTGAATTGCGAGGCAGTCACCTTCACAACGAATAGCCTCCAGAAATTAATTAGCACACCTCTTGGCCATATTTTACGCTCGATTCGATTTGTTTTTATATTGTGTATGTGTATTGTAAGTGTAAGAAAACCTTTATTTAACCAGGTGAGGTGATTATCTTGAAATATCTCGTAATTGGGTCCTACCGCTAATCAAACTCGGTTTGCTACGCTCCCTCATTTATTCCGCAATGAGGACCCAATCAGTCGTGTATTATTTCACGATAATCAGCTCAGCTGGTTAAATAAACGGTACAAGCATTGTTACAAGCATGACATTGATGGAATGGTGAACAGTGCAGATCCTGATCAGACTGTGCGGATGCACAGGCTAATCTGGATCTACACTGGTCACAAAACCCATAAGCCCCATTTATCCAGCAATTGCAAATGATGTTTGTCATGATCATGAAGATTCATGCTTCATTGACCGAGTGGCAGACAGTGCAGACCACGATCAGACGGATGCGCATGCTAATCGGGGACTACGCTGGCTACAAATGCCACAAGCCCATTTCTCCAGCTACCGCCACATATTCTTTTAAAATAAAATAAAATATTGGGTTTTCTCGGCCAGTTCACCTGCTAGGCCCCCCCCCCCCCTCTCCCCCCCCCCCCCCAGACAGAAATGGGGTAGGGGCCTTAGCTAGTGAACTGGTCCAGAAACGCCATTGTTCATACTACTCAGAGTGTATATGGGTGGCAGGTGGGAGAATGTGATGGGTAATTTAACGATCGGGGTTCATCCGGAATTCTGATTGGAGACCTGGTTTGACCCTCACATACGTCTTTGGCATTTTGTATGCGACAGTTGAATCTGGTTATACCCCTTAATCGTACCGGTAATCCTATTTTAGGGGAAGGGGCCAAGTGACTTTGGTGTGGTATGGACCTGGCACCAGTCAGGTTATTCTAATTTCAGGGCTGAATATATTTGTTCTTGATGTAAATATTCCGTTCTGACTTCCCCACCCCCATTTGCAGCAGGTTAAAAAGGGATCGAGCCTGTTTGCCCGGCCTTACAAGACGATAGCTGTTGACAGGCCGTTAAACACCAATAAACAAACAAACAAACATACTACTCAGCAGGTTAAATATGGGATCGAACCCGTTGGCCCAGCCTTAAATAACCTTAGCTGTTGATAGACTGTTAAGCACCAATAAACCAACAAACAGTGTATATGAACACTTTTACCAAAACAACAGCGTGTGCCCCCCACCCGCAAGGATTTCATGTGATAAAAGTTAAATATTGGATTGTCTTACATTTAGACCAGTATTTTAGACAAATACAGTGAATTATATAACTTTTTACATTTCAATAATCGGTAGTTTACAGAAATATATAATGGTGAATTACACCACTCCATTCTGTAGAGCAGCAGTAGTTTCCTTCGACCAATCAAATTATGTTCTCTGACACACCCTCTGAATCACGAGATAGTCGCATACGCTATGGCCCGGAAATTTATTCGCACAACTCTAGGCCATATCTTGTGCTTAATTTGCTTAGTTTTTATATAAAGTGGCATGTGCGAAATGTCAGCAAATGTTTATTTAACCAGGTGCGCTGACTATATGTTGAACTAATACCCTCGTGATTGGGCTCTACCGTTAAACAAACACGGTTCACTATGCTCACTCATTTGTTTAGCGTAAGGACCTAATCACTTGTGCATTATTTCACGATAATCAGCTCACCTGCTTAAATAAACGGTATGGTTCAGTAGAGCAGTAGTAGTTTACACCACTCTCATGTTTCACATATACATGTATGGAGAAATGACATCACAATGACGTGATTCCTTCAATCAAATTATTTTTTCTGACACACCCTCTGAATAACACGACAGTTGCCTTTAATACAGCATGCCGGAAATTAATATGCACAAAACTTGAGCATATTTTAATTTGAATGCCTGAGCCTGTGCTGTAGCACAGCTCAGACTCAGCCAATCAAGCTGCTTGATTTGAAGCATACTATTCAAGTATTTGAATGAAATGGTGCTTAATGGCCCATCGACATAGAAGAGTATCATTTAGGGCCAAGTATTTCGACTAAAATGTTTGTAAGTGTAAACTTATAATTGTCTGTAAATTGCAGTTTAACAATGTTTTCTGATTATGGATTTACATTTACTGAGCATAGGCTGCATATGCAGCCTATGCTCAATAAATGTCATCAATTGAAATTTCCAGACGATCCTAAATTTGCAATTACGAACATTTTAGTCGTGCAAAGTTTAGTGAAACGGGCCCCTGTTCACTTCCATGAGACGTGAATCCCAAGACGCTGCTTGTCCACAAGCTGTGTGTAGCGCTGGTAATCGCTGTACGTCACATTGTGGCAGTGGAGCAGTTCCACCGTCTCCAGGCAACCGTCGCTAGTCAACAGTTCCCGCACGACCGAGCCGTCGATGTTGTCACAGTTGTGCAGGCGCAGTGTCACTAGGTGTGACATCTGGTTGTGGTGCGCGACGCGGTCCAGTAGCGGCGACGTAAGCGCAGAGATGTTGTCTAGGTGTAGCGAGCGGAGGAGCCGCGCGTTTGACAACATCAACTCCAGGTCGTCACCGGTGATCTCTTCTTCTATACCGTTCTGTGCAAGGATCAATATCCGCAACTCACGGAGTTCCGTAAACATGTCCTGCTTCGCAGCTGGCTTGACTTCGTGTGTCTTGAAGTTCCTATGACCTTGTGTGATCTGAAGCGACAATTTTTGTATATTTCGGCAGTACATACCAATGCAGAGTATGTCGATCATGTCTATGTCAGCGAGCGTTAGGTCTAGAAGATGGAAACCCGTTGCCTGTATAACGGGTAAAACGCCGTATGGAAATGTAATAGCGTCGGTCTCGTCGTTATTACCGAGGCCTAATACTCGTACTTCATCACTGTACTTCAAGTGGGAAATGCTCGCGTCTGTCGCGCCACAATACAACCGCACATCCCTTGCCCTCGGGCATGACAATATACCAACCTCAATCCATTTCTCTGGTACTGGGAAGATACGTATGCCGTGTGACGTAATATTCGTTAAATTATACTTTCTCACGTCTGAAGTGTCGTGGATGGAATTTGTTTTGTTCGGTTCTGAAACATCTTCAAACACTCCAAAGTGAATTTTGGCTATTACCGAACATATATCATCGTAGCCGAGGAACTGGAGATTTGGCTGATGTTGTAAAACGAATGCAGCTTCGTCAATGGTGACTTTGGTTCCAAAGATCTGTAGTTTTCCCAGTTTTGGGCAGCCCATTTCACTGTCAACAAAATGACTGCTACACAGGTGATGAACTCCTGTACTGCTGCATGATGTATTACAAATGTCCAGGTTGCGTAGTCCCCTACAGTAACGTGCTGCAATTGACAAATCAGGAGTGGGAACAGTGCCAAATGCCAAATCCTGGAAATGGCTAAAAATGTGATTTTGTGCATAAGAACATGTACGATATCTCATGAAAAATATTTACAAAATTTACAATACATGTATTTCCGTAATACATGTATGAAAGATGACAAAATGTTCAAAGCAAATGCGGAAACATTCCGCATTTGCTATGAAAATTTAATCATCTTCCGTTATTTACAGAAAATATCAGTTTCTGTAAATATATTTAATGAAAAATGGCACATGTTCTTAGTAAAAAAATCGCATGGCATGTCTGAAATGCTTCCCATGTGGCGTGTGTTGAAAGATAGGTGTTTTTATGAAATTGTCAGGAACCTCAAATCCTGATTTCACGATATGTATATCCTGAAAATTCCCATCCCTGTTAATATGCGACTGTTACTGGAGAAATGGGGCTTATGGGATTTGTGACCAGTGTAGCTCCTGATCCAATATCATGTAGCCTGATAATGACTAGTTCGCTGTACAAGCCAAAAATGGGAAGTTAGGGAGTTAAAAAGGGGGATAACTCCATAAAGATTTGAGGTGGAGTGAAAATGTTTTTGTTACGCACTTTGGCACTTGGTAGTGGCCAGGTATGCAAAGTTTTAATTGGATTGGTGGAAAAATGGACTAGTTTGTCGTACATGTCGCATATGCAGCCTATGCTCAATAAATGTAAATCCATGAATTAAAATTTACAGACGGTCCTAAAGTTGCACCTAAGAACATTTTAATTGTACAAAGTTTAGTGAAACGGGCCCCAGGTATGGGAAGTATGAACTTGAATATGTACAAGAAGGTTCATCTTCGTCCCAGGTACAAGACATAATATGTGCCATTTTTCAAACAGGCGTATAAAAAGATTCACAATGAAGAGAATAGAAGTTTGAGCAAAGCTATGTACAGAGCTCCAGATAAGCTTTGTGTCTAAAGCCTACTATGCCCCCCCCCCCCCCCCGATTTCAAAATCCTTGCGTATTTTACTTTTACACACACAGATTATTGATTTTCTCATCACTAAATAGGGAACAAATGATAAAAAATGTAACAAATTTAAATATTCACTTACATTTGTATTTCAGCTGCAAAAAGCAAATACTGTTTGCTTTTTGCAGCTCAAATAAGTGAATTTTCACAGTATTTTCACTACTCAGTTTGAAAATCAATGTGTATTTTCACATTGCTGTGCGTATTTTGTACTCCCACTTTTGATAATCAATGCGCATTCAGCTAAAATAATTGCGTAATACGCAGCTTATCTGGAGCTCTGTATGTAATAATATTTTCTATGTGGTTAGAAGTACATGTACATGTATATGTCGCAACCACCACTTGAACCATGTTTTTTTAGAATATTCAAATGAGTGATTACATATATTTGATATATTTTCTTGAGAAATAACAAAAACATTTATCCAGTAAAGGTATATTGCGAATATAATGGACTGTTAGTTATAATGATCAAAATATATACATGTACATGTAATACTTTACAAATAACAACGCTTTTTGGTTGACATGTAACAAGCAGCGTGTATTATATATACCGGTAGATATAACGCACTTCTATTGTATATTCTATGACTGATCAAAATGTCCTGTTCGATTCTTATCGATATCTATTTCTGAAATTCGCCCGAATGTGATTATTATTGACACATTACTTACCTATAGCAGTGAGGACCTGATCATTACATTTCGTGCCCTTGAGGTTTATCGACACAAGACCTGGCGTTTGTGTCACCAGGTCTGTCAACACTCGCTGGGACACACTGTTCAATCCACACAGGTTGACTGAACGTAGATTCTGAAGAAGTGAGATTTGTGGGAAAACATAAAGTTGAAAATCATAAATTATGTTGGATCAAGTTTATTGCATAAGCACAGGGTTATATATTGAAGATGTACTAAGAGTCCAACATGATTTCTGTAAAACTCTCATTTGCACATTTATTATGCATTATTATGATTTTAACAAACTGTGTTAATACACTGCGAAAGCCCATTTTCTGCAATACAATTTCAGAGCTCCAGATAAGTTTTGTATCTAACGAGTATTATACCCCCATATTTCAAATTCAATGCATATTTTACTTTTACAAATGTATTATTGATTTTCTTCCTAATTAAATAGGGAACAAATGATAAAAAATAAAACAAATTTAAAAATTCACTTATTTGAGCTGCAAAAAGGAAACACTGTTTGCTTTTTGCAGCTCAACTAAGTACATTTTCAACTTTATTACAGTATTTTTGAGACTCAATTTGAAAATCAAATCAATGCGTATTTTCGCATTGTGTTTTGTACTCCCACTTGTATTAGCGTATTCTGCTAAAATAAGTGCGTAAAATACACCAATACGCACCTTATCTGGAGTTCTGCAATTCATAGTCATGGCTATTACTGGAGAAATGAGGCTTATGGTATTTTAGGCCAGTCTATCACCAGTAGCCTATTTCACCAACATTGCAAAGTATACTTTTCTAGCAAAGTATACTTTGAGGGAGAAATTTTCAATTTAAGCCTTTATTCATTTTTATTATACTGAATTTATTACATTATCACAGCCATTTTGGCTGTGATAATGTAATAAATTCAGTATAATAATTCTGCATACTTTTAATCATCAAATATATCAAATATATCAGTCGTTAGTTCTATATGATATAATGCATTTCGGGAAAAAATAAATGATTACTCCCTCAAAGTATACTTTGCTAGAAAAGTATACTTTGCAATGTTGGTGAAATCGGCTACTGGTTTACTTGCACACTTCTGCATCCTGATAAGGGTCTTTGCTGTTTTATTCTTAGAAGCATAACGGGTGTTTCACTGACTGAATGGCGAACAGTGCAAACGCTAATCAGATATTTCTACACACTATTCATTAAACCGCTTGTGTGTACATACACGCTATACATTTATTCAATATTTGCGGTTGTGACTGTTACCTGTAATAAGTTAGTGGTCAGTTAGTGGTCAGTCTGGACATTTGCTGCCTTGACCTCGAGCCTGGGCCCGAAAGCAATTTTCACTGACCCGAACATATTATACAATTATTGACAAGTGCGCCATAGAATATCAGATTATATTCTATGGCTCACTAGTCAATAATTGTTTTATTATATGATAATAGTATGTATATAGCACTTACGACCTTATGCTACTAGACAACAAGAAACGAGGCAAAGCCACGAAGGCCAGGTTTTTTCCAAGCATGGACACTTGGATAACATAATTATACCCACTTTTTGTAGACTAGATGGCCGTGGCCTGCATGTCGCGCTACAAAACCTGGAGAACTGGGGATTAATGCCATTGTGACTAGATGGCCGTGGCCTGCATGTCGCGCCTTGGGGCGCGGCATGGACACTAAAAAAATAGATATAGTAGATGGAAAAAGTTTAACGAAAGAACTTTAACCGGACACACGGACGGACGGACGTATGCCAAAATGCCGACGATATCGCGCTTTCCGCAAGCGGGTGCGACAATAATGATAAACACCCATGTGAAGTATCAAGGTAATGGGTGAAGCAGTTGCAGAGATATAGTACACGAAAAAACTTTAACAAATAAATTCAAAGTAATTTGACCTTGACATTGCGCACAGGGGCAGCACGGTTGGGGGTTAGAGTGAAAATATGGATGATGATAAACACCCATGTGAAGTTTCAAGGTAATGGGCGAAGCAGTTGCAGAGATATAGTATAACAAAAAAGTTTTAACCAAACAATTTAACCAGACGTACGTTAAAAAGTTAACGTTGAAAATGGCTAAGTCAATTACGTAGAAATAATAGGTGAAGGTAAAAAAATGGTCACATGTTGGATAGTTGTATGTGGTAGGCACCCCTTGGTTATGAAGCTGTGAAAGTTTGGTGGTCCTAGGTGGTACAGTACCAAAGAAATGGACTTAAACACGAAAACTTAACATTGTAAATGCGAAAAGTTAACATTGAAAATGGCTAAGTCGACTGCGCGGAAAAAATGGGTCAAGTTAAAAAAAAAGTAACATGTTGGATAGTGATATGTGGTGGGCACCCCTTGATTATGAAGCTGTGAAAGTTTGGTGGTCCTAGGTCGTACAGTACCAAAGAAATGGACTGACTGCGCGGAAAAAATGGGTCAAGTTAAAAAAAAAGTAACATGTTGGATAGTGATATGTGGTGGGCACCCCTTGATTATGAAGCTGTGAAAGTTTGGTGGTCCTAGGTCGTACAGTACCAAAGAAATGGACTTGAACACGAAAACTTAACATTGAAAACGTGAAAACTTAACATTGAAAATGGCCAAGTCGATTGCGCGGAAAAAATGGGTCAAGTTAAAAAAAAAGTAACATGTTGGATAGTGATATGTGGTGGGCACCCCTTGATTATGAAGCTGTGAAAGTTTGGTGGTCCTAGGTGGTACAGTACCAAAGAAATGGACTTAAACACAAAAACTTAACATTGAAAACGCGAAAACTTAACATTGAAAATGGCTAAGTCGATTGCGCGGAAAAAATGGGTCAAGTTAAAAAAAAATAAAAAAAAATGTAACATGTTGGATAGTGATATGTGGTGGGCACCCCTTGATTATGAAGCTGTGAAAGTTTGGTGGTCCTAGGTGGTACAGTAACAAAGAAATGGACTCAAACACGAAAACTTAACATTGATTGTGGACGCTGACCGCCGCCCGACGCCCGCCCGGCTTTCGCCAATCCAATAGCCTGCATTTTTTTAAAAAAAACCTGGCTAAAAATTAAAAAAGAATTTAAAAAAAAAATTAAACAAAAATGGAAAAAAAAGTTTAAAATAAATAAATAATAATACTCGCTACTGAAGCCCAGAACTTTTTTTAATAGTCCTATATTTATCTACATATCATATCTGCACAGGTCCACAATATAATCATTTACCTGTATAAATTACCTGTAATCGTGGTCAGTTAGTGGTCAGTCTGAACATTTGCACATGCTAGCACATGCACAGGTGAATGGTTTTCCCAGTCACTATTGTCAACCCGAGAAGGCTATTGTTCTCTCTACAGGTAAGGTGTACAGAGCACACGAGAAAACGGGTCTTCATGCATTATTGTCCAGTTTGTAGAGTGTGCGAAACAAAGAAGGGAGATAACTAAAAAATTAGCAACGCAAGAGTTGTCATTCTTGTGCACGACACACCTTCGGGTCGTGGTCTATGCACGTGTGAAGTTTCATGAAAATATTCCAAAGGGTGGTCGAGTTATGCTCCGGACAGGAAATCAGTGTGCGAAAACAAAAAAGTGAAATAACTAAAAAATTAGCTATGCAAGAGTTGCCATTCTTGTGCATGACACACCTTCAGGTCGTGGTCTATGCATGTGTGAAGTTTCATGAAAATATTCCAAAGGGTGGTCGAGCTATGCTCAATCAGTGCGCGAAACAAAAAAGGGAGATAACTAAAAAATTAGCTATGCAAGAGTTGTCATTCTTGTGCGTGACACACCTTCGGGTCGTGGTCTATGCATGTGTGAAGTTTCATGAAAATATTCGAAAGGGTGGTCGAGTTATGCTCCGGACACAAAATCAGTGCGAGAAACAAAAAAGGGAGATAACTAAAAAATTAGCTATGCAAGAGTTGTAATTATTGTGCGCGACACACCTTTGGGTCGTGGTCTATGCATGTGTGAACTTTCATGAAAATATTCCAAAGGGTGTTCGAGTTATGCTCCGGACAAGAAGTGCAGACGCGGCACAGTGTCAAATCCATAGTATCCCCCGACTTTCGTCCGGGGGATACAATAAGCCCCATTTCACCAGTGACATCCATATTTTAATAATTACCTGACACCGGGCCGTGATTGTCTTGACGACTGAGTCATGGTTGGCGGCTGGCAGAGCTCCACTCAGGTCCAGCTTTGTCACAGATGACTGCAACAGGAACTGGAAATGTCGTCGTTTTAAACGCTTCTCACGAATAAAATGGTCAATCAAAGCCTGTGTCAGCTCACATGCTGCAAAGGGAAAGGATTTAGAATGATTGACTGTTTGCAGTCAGCAGATAACTGGACATCAACTGCATGCCCAATGATGACATCATATAGAATATCAAGTGACATAATATATGCAGGCATGCAACTGCGGACAGTATGGAAGTGTGTGTAAGTGTTACGTGTCCGTAACTATCTGAGAACCAGTGTTTTTAAGCAATACACTGAAATTAATCGCACTAATACGGACCGAAATGTCCACGGGCCGAAACGTCCATGGTCCGAAACGGTGACAGTCCGAAATGTCCATTGGCGTAAATCTGATCAGCATTAATGATTGATGCTGTATTGATATATACGTTACCAGTATTTTAACATTTTCAAGTTTAATACCGAGTGTACCATAATGACCAAAGTAGGCCAAAACGCTTGGTCCAAAATTTACATAAACTGACAGACAGTATAATCAAGTACGTCAGACGTTTGAGAGTACTGTCTCTTTGTTATGTTTTTGTTCAGATAGCAGAAAATCATAAATTTTTATTTTATCATTTTCCCTTTGCTGTTTAACACTTGCCTCTATTAAACGCCCACCCAGGACTTCAGAGCCAATGGTGATTCTAATAGTCGCCCGGGCGTCTATTAGAATCTTTACAGTATGTGCTTTGGTAGATATATCACGTCGTTGGAATATGGTGCCAAATTGTTGACACATGATGTTACACATATCGCCTGACGTCAGTCCAACATAAACAAGTAGAAATTCATTAATAATTTTGAAAATATAACTTTTATTTACCTAATTAGATCATTTTTAATCACTATGGCTAGCTTTTGGTGATGATTTCTGAAATACAATTCACTATTATGAAAATATGCAACGGATGCCCACCTCTATTAGGAATTTATGGACTTGCAACCCGTAAAATATTCAGCACGTCTTCATATATTAAACAGGAAATTGTATCTGATCCTACTTGGTACTTCATTGTGCAACGTCTCTAAAAGGGCAAAAAAGGGCACAAAGGGCAGGACCAGTCTTATCTGTCTCTCTACCCAGGAGCGATCTTATAAGCGTGAATCAATAAATACCACACTTCCATAAAAAAATAACCTTGCCTCAACCCGCCGGAATTTTGATTTGAGCCATGTTAATAGGCTTGACAGCTAGACCATATGAGCTGTCAAGCTGACCATTCAAAACTTGAAATTTATCTGCTGTATGACCGCCACCTCCATACGTGGTGCCGCCTCCATTTACCCCTAACATACGTAACTAGGTGATAATTGACGTAGTTGTGAACGGTAACTCTTGCAATTTACTCCCGTACCGTCCGTAGCTAGAGTTACGATTCCACTCATATGGTTCCTCTGCAGAATAGCAAATCAGATCTGATTTGCACTTTAGCAGTTAATTGTGACATATTTCAGATATTTTTTATTTGAAAAAAATATTAGTATAATAAAAGTAATACAAACTAATAATCCTGAAACAATTTTTAACATTATAGAAGGTTTAGAAAATAATTTTTCGCCTTTACAGAAAATGGAAAATTTTACATGTTGAATTTGGCTGCCACTGATCGGGTCACTTGTTAAATCTAGCTTAAATTTACTTTATCAAATCATCTACAATTATGTCATAATTACTTGAATATGTTATTTTCATAATATTAACTCATTTCAGTTAAAAAATATAGAAAATCTTTCACAATTAACTGCTAAAGTGCAAATCAGATCTGATACGCTATTCTGCAGAGGAATCCTATGAGTGGAATCGTAACTCTGGCTATGGACGGTACGGGAGTAGATTACAAGAGTTACCGTTCGCAACTAATAATTGACGTTGACACCGGTTGTGGTTTCTCATCCTATCATGTCTACAGCAACAACTAATGACAAGCGAGATTTACTTCATGGTATTGGAAAAAAGTACAGGAAATCTGAACATGGTGAAATTACATGTGCACATGCATGTAACCTATAGTCGGGGCTGTGCCGGGCCGTGTAAATTGATTATTGCGAATACGACGTTTGATTATGTATGTGCTTATTATGTCATACAGTGCATAATTTGTGCCGTTAGATTAAGGTGCTCACTATTGCTGAACATGTTATTATGATTTATACGTGATGGGCTGATGTGTCAGCCATGTGCATGGTCCATACTGGTCCATGGTCAGAGTCCCACCTGTCCTAGACATAGTACTATGGCTTTCACTACCGTTATCAATGAAAATAATAAATGAAAAAAAGTCAGATAATGAAAAATAGAAGTTAAACATGATATAGAGACATGGCATGTTAGTCTAGGCCCGTCCATAAACATGGTCCGACTCGTCCACAGTCCGACCTGTCCACAAATGTGGTCCGACTAGTCCATGGGCCAACCTGATCATGGTCTGGCCTGTCCGTAATTCGTGTATGAATTCGTGAGCGAGTTCCATCGTCTGTGGCTACACTTCGAGTTTCGCCAGAAACTGCCAGAATCGCCTTTTAAAATTCTGAACAAACTAAAGTCAACTTACTGAAATATTCGAACGGCCCAATAACATATAACAATCGGGGAGTTGCGCCAAAATTAGAATCAAAATCTTTCAGCCAATATGTGTCGAATGACAAGGCAATTCGTTTCAAGCAGCAGTTTTTCAGAGTTTGTGGGGATTTTTGTCTTGGCATTTTGACATTTCACAAACTTCCTGTTGTTGTTGTTGTTGTATTTTTGTATGTCTGGAATTCAGGCGCTTATTTTTCGCCACAATTTTCTCATGATGTGGTGGGGGGGGGGGATGCTGGGGTCACGCAAGTTCTACCAAAACACCACGAAACACCTACTCTCAACCCGTATGTTTATTTGCATAAACAATGTAGAAGAATATTTCTGAAACAAACAGTACATAAATTAAGCTACATAACATTTACACAATTTTGCACAGTACAAGGATCCAACAAAACCTAGTCAATTATTGTAATTTACAATATTCGGACACCTACTTTCATGGATAAATACCACAGATTCACATATAAGTATGATATACACTAATACACAATGTCAACATGTAACTGGCTGGACATCTGAGGCCGAGATGGAATCACACTGGATCCCGAGAAATTCACGTTTGGTCACTGTCACATGTGCAAGCTTCTAGATCACTCCAGACAGTGTACGATCATGCATGCGGTTCCTCCAGGCAATTATGTACTTTCCTACACCAACAAATATCGCAGCTGTCGTAACCCATTTCGTATATTTGTGATCAGTTTATGTGTATTTTCTGTGTAGCATTGTTTGCTCTGGGACATTGGCAAACAGGATAAACCCTGATTAGATTGCACAAAGGTGCAGCCTGATCTGGGTCTACACTGGTTGCAAATGTTGTCGGCTACCAGGCGCGGATACAGGGGGGGGGGGGGGGTGTGTCCACGGGGCGGGGTCCGGACCCCCCCCCCCCCCACCCCCAGCTCCCGGCCAAAAAAAAAAGACGAAAATCTACAATACTCGAATAGTTGGATGACTTTTTCGTGGCCTAGGTGTCATCAAATCGCATCTGCGATTTCGCGCTCGAGGAGGTCGGCTATGCCGAATTGTAATTACAGACCCCCCCCCCCCTGCACCCAATTGTTCTGTATCCGCGCCTGGCTACCTTCTTCCAAATGGTGGCTAGTAGCCATGACCACAGCCGCGAGCAATTAATGTCTGCTGTGACAATGACATTGTGCCGTCTGTGCATTTGCTGCATATTTGCATTGTGTTACATAAGTGTGTATTAGTGTATCTGTGATATAATATGCATCAGCTATTATATATCAGTTATGTGTGTCGTTGGCACTGATCATTTGATATGGGTTTAGTTTGATCAGGGTCTACAGTGATGCACAACTGAATAACTTGCATAGTATACGTGTGGGTGTAAACTGTTGGTGACAATGTGTACATGAGTATCCATGTGCATCCGATCGTCTGTGCAGTCTGTTTAGGTTTAGGACGACGTCCAATAGATGGTGTATGCATATTATCTGTTTTATTATGTTTTATTGGCTAAGTGAATGAACCGATTTTAATAGATTTAGTAATGTAGTTATGCACATGATGGTCGTCTCCATGTGATAGCTGGTGCACCGGATTCATTAGAATCATATCATATATTGTAATACATGTAATGCCATTCCAATGTGCGTGTGTCGACTTCTTCCATTACAAAGGTGAAAACTACTTGGCAATTGTTGACAAATACTGCAACTGGCCCATCGTTGAAAAGACATCTAGTAGTACCACCGGCATAATCGACAGTCTCCGCAGATCATTTGGCATACCTGACGAGCTTTCCTCTGACGGCGGCCCCGAGTTCACAGCTACCACAACCCATGAGTTCTTGCAAAAATGGGGCTTCCACCATCGACTATCATCCGTCGCGTTCTCTCAGCAATTGCCGTGCCGAAGTCGGAGTAAAGACTGTCAAAACGTTAATAACTGATACTACCGGTCCACACGGCGAGCTGGATACATACACTTTTCAGCGTGCGATGTTGCAGTATCGCAATTGTCCAGACAGAGTCAGTAAACTCTCCCCAGCCATGTGCATCTTTGGAAGGGACATCAATGATTTTAGTTCTGTCCTCCGGGGCCGGTACAAACCAAATGACACATGACAGGAAACATTGGCTGCGAGAGAAGAGGCTCTACGGCATCGTCACAGAAGAGCTGCCGAATGCTGGTCCGAGCATACACCACCCATTGCCGTCGGATATCAGTAGCCTATTTCACCAACATTGCAAAGTATACTTTTCTAGCAAAGTATACTTTTAGGGAGTAATCATTTATTTTTCCTGAAATGCATTATTTCATATAGAACTAACGACTGCATATATTTGATGATTTAAAGTATGCAGAATTATTATACTGAATGTATTACAGTATCACATCCAAAATGGCTGTGATAATACAAAATAATAAATTTATCCTAAACTTGAACATTTCTCTCTCAAAGTATACTTTGCTAGAAAAGTATACTTTGCAATGTTTGTGAAATAGGCTACTGGTCAGGATCCAGAACTAAATAGGCCCCAACCCCAAGAAATGGGATAATACAGGCTACGTGATCGAAGTCCGTCAGCACGATCAGTATGCGGTGAGAATTGAAGGACCAGGACGTGGAACACTTCGAAACAGGAAATTCATGGATACATACGTACTAGCACACCCACAGAGGCAAACAACTTGACATTATTTAATGACGACATGAGATTTGAACAACGCTTTGGAGCGACCTAAACCCTATAAGAATTATAAAGAGCCTATTGAACAGGCAATAGAAAACAGCCCTGACGAAACCTCCATCGGCGGCGTCATCACCTATTACCCGATGGTCTCCTGGTAGTCTACCACCAAGGTCTCAGCCCACATTGGAGACAACCCCGTTGAAACGCAGTGGACAAGGCAATACCATTCCCAGTTGGAGCCCACCATCATTTCCGATCAGATATCGTCGTCCCGCGATTCGATCACATCGTTCACCAGGGCATCCGCCATCATAACGACCAAGTTGCATGGCAACCGAAGTGGACACTGAGCATCTGGAGAAATCGCAACACCCCCTCGCCCACCAGCACCTACACCAGACTCGCCGCCGGCACCACCATTGGCTACATCCACATCGATCAAAGGCTACACGACTACCAAAACGGCGACCTGCGTGGCAAACATCTGAAGACTACGACATGACGAATGTCGTCACTTAGAAGAAATAGTGTCCATTAATACTCGCAACATTTAATCCGTCATTGATAGTTCTCGGAAGAAGGTCAAACGCCCCCAAGTCAAAACACCCCCAAGTCAAAACGCCCCCGAATTGGTCAGACGCCCCCATCAATTAGTCAAAACACCCCCATTTTGGTCAAAACACCCCCATTTTGGTCAAAACGCCCCCATCTTCAAATGTTTATTGTCAAATATTGAACGTATATATGGCCACCGCGTCACTGCTGCACCTGTTGATGACTAGAACATGAGTCTGAGAAAACAAAATATGAATTGACTACATTATGACATTAAATGTAAAAAGTAATCTCTCATTTTATATGGTACCGATTTCCACCGCACACTGGCCTTATTCCACCACCGTTTTGTTGCTATTTTTATTTATTTTATCATGAACAAATATATTTGAAACCAAAACATTTATAATGAAATAAAAATTACATGATGAACCAATTATGTTTTGTTTTCATTCACCAATGTCAAAACTCCCCCAATTTGACTAAACCACAATCAAACAGGTCAAATTTATTGAGAAAAACAACGGACTTGCTTATATCATGTTAAAAAGGCTCATACATGTCCACTGAATTACTGTACAAATACAAATAATAATGACAAAATAAAATCGTATTTAAAAAAAAAAATATGGGGGGGGGGGTTGACCAAAGTTGGGGGCGTTTTGACAAAAATGAGGGCGTTTTGACTTGGGTGCGATTTGACTTGGGGGCGTTTTGACTGTAAATCAATCAGTCCTAGGTAGAGGATAATGTAACACAATATATAACACTTCTAACGTTATAGTCTCGTATTTGAGATTGAGTCTCATCATTTGTAATCATCGCTGAATAAAGACTTACAAAACGGACAGATTCCAGGGGCGGATCCAGAATTTGTGGAACGGGGGGATGTTCCAGCTCCACGGAGTAAAGCGAGTATGCTAGGGGGGGTCAGTTGGGCATGACCCCAGGACACATTTTGAAATCTAGATGTCCAGAAATGCACTTTCCTTGGGTTTACGGCATTTAAATTCACACCCCAACTAGTGGTAAACTGTGATCTATGTAAATTCCATGGCTTAACGGGGGTTGAAACCCCGAAACCCCCCTCCAGATCCGCACCTGTGTTCCTATCTAAGAACGTGTTGACCGACAATGAGAACGAATTGATTTGAGAGCGAATTGACAAGAAATCGTCCGAATCAGTCCGTTGCCGAATTGAAGACAGCTCTTCATAAAGAAGGTATCCGCGCAATGGAGTCGATTGATTTTGAAACCGTGGCAAATTTAGTTTCAAAGAAATATCCACGTGAATTGGACAAAGTAATACAGTATGGTACTGCAGGATTTAGGACTAAGTATGTTTTTTTATAAATACCTGAATGTTCAATGTACTATCGGCTCGATTAGTCCAAATATATTACTTTACCGTACTTATTAGTCTGTACTCGGTACTGTAAAATAACCAGTTGTCGAACAGAACCTATTTTGGAAGTCGGACTTTGTCCATTTCACGAACATGCAGGTTATAATTATCTCCCTTGTCAAGGAGCGCAGGTGCAAATCTGACAACAGGTGATTCTAGCATGTCTTGGATGGTCAATTAATGTTTGTATATACATGAAACACCTTTCTAAACAATGTAGAAAACAATTCAAAATTATGCGCCCGGGTTTGCGGGTTTGAAGATTATGTAATTATGAAAGGTACTGAACTTGGATTCGTCACCATTGTAAGAAAATCCCACACAAAGTCGTATTTTTTATGCTCCTATACAACGTGTTACAGCGTGTCGAAACCGCTGTTTGGGATGGGTTTTCGGCATAGATTTTACAGTTGCTAATACATTAACATAAATCTCAAAGATTTTGAGTGTAAACTGCACTAAAAACGCATCTCACTATTAACCTAAATTTGCTTTTTAAATTCAAACACATTCACTTCCTCATTTAGGGATTTCCCTAGGATTTTTTAAATGTGGGTCCCAGGACTCCCAACTTTACTATTTTGGGGGTCCCTGGTGATTTTTTAGGGTCCCAAGTTTCATATATTTCACATATTTTTTAGGGTCCATGGGATGCAGTGCCAATTGTCAGTGTGGGTCCTTGGCCAGTAAAATGCAACAAGGAAGCAGAAAACGGGTCAGGGAAATCGCTGCTCATTATTGTCGCGCCCACTTGCGGAAAACGCGATATAGTTGGCACTTTGGCGTACGTACGTACGTGTGTCAGGTTAAAGTTTTTGGTTAAAGTTTTTCGTTATACTATATCTCTGCAACTGCTTCGCCCATTACCTTGAAACTTCACATGGGTGTTTATCATCATCCATATTTTTATTCTACCCCCCACCCGTGCGGCCCCTGTACCCAATGTCAATGTCAAGGTCAAATTACTTTGAAGTTTTTGGTTAAAGTTTTTTTGGTTTAAGTTTTTTGTTATACTATTTATACTATATCTTTTTCGAACCCTGGACGTTTCGGACCAATACAATTAATCGCCAAGTTGTTGTTGTTATTTAATACTAATTCCCCGCGCTGTTTTTTATTCACAGTGTACGATGCTCTGATTCTTCCATTCTGATTTTGTGAGATTATTGTGCAACAGCAATACAGTTAAATGGCTCTAAAAAGTGCCGTTTGAGCAAGTTTGGCAATATATAGAGGATACTGTTCAAAATGCGATATGAGAAAACAAGAATTTTCGGTGGTATTTAACCCTACTGTCAGTTTGAGAAATTCTTCTCAATGTCAACACCTAATCAGAATACGACTCGATTATCGCAACAGTTTCTCACTAAGAAAACAAATCTGACCACTTCACACGAGAAATGGCTTGTGCCGAAAATTTAGTAATTGACGTTTGACACGACTGAGATTAAAGGTGGCAATAAGGCAGTTCTCAGTTTCTCACCTTTCAAAATAACTGGCAAACACCGCAAATTACACATTGTCAACACATGGGAAACCCTTCTCGTCTATAATCGAAGTCCACTGTACATATTGTAGACACAGATCAGCTTGTAAATCAATGTGCATTCCCAATAATAAATATATACTATATAGACCATTAACTCGGAACTTCAGTCAATTGCGTGTTCCCGATACAGGGCCGTAACTAATATGGGGCGAACTGGTTAGGGTACGAACATGCCATTTTAAAAATAGGCTAAATCAGCAAACTGGATCTGATCTTGGTATACACTGTTCGCCTTTGGTATAGAAAATGTGTACCGAATGTGACACAGGGCCGGAACGAGTAAGGCGCGAGTAAGGCGCGAACTGTTTAGAATACGAATCCATTTTTCCAATACCGGATTTTACCCCAAAGACTAACAACAACAACAAATATAGGAACGCATTTTATTGTTTTGATTTTTGGTCGTTTATTTCAATATTTCGGATGGAAAAAAATGCTCATGTATCTACATGTATTTATAAGACGCAGGGGCTTTCTGGGATACAAATTTGAGGGAAAAAAAATGCGTCTTATAATCGCACGAATACGGTACCTTGAACCTTCACATGCCTGTTTATCATCATCCATATTTTCATTCTATCCCCCACCCGTGCGGCCCCTGTGACCAATGTCAAGGTCAAATTACTTTGAAGTTTTTGGTTAAAGTTTTTCGTTATACTATATCTGTAACTGCTTCGCCCATTACCTTGAAACTTCTCATGGGTGTTTATCATCATCTATATTTTCATTCTACCCCCCACCCGTGCGGCCCCTGTGCCCAATGTCAAGGTCAAATTACTTTGAAGTTTTTGGTTAAAGTTTTTTGTTAAAGTTTTTTCATGTACAGTCGAACCTGTGAACAACGACCGGCAAAGGGAAGTGGCCAAAGTGGTCATTGTTGACAGGTGGTCGTTGTTCCAAGGGTCGAACATTTTGCCGGTTTCACGACAAAGTCGGCCATGTATTTAGCATTCTATTGTAATATATATTCATGCATAGAAAACGTCTTGGCTGTATACACTTCAACCTGACAATTCGCTATTGCACTATCGTGGAGTGTATCTGCTTTTCATCAATTAAAAATTGCACGAAAATGACTAAAATAGTCAATTTATTTTGTTTCATCATCTTGTTGTTAGTGTTCTGAACCCGGCCTCGCTTTGGAAATTATATACAAAGGGGAGTAATTATCTTCACGATAAGTATATCCCGCGGCTTGCTTTGGTGCACCATTTAATAGCTTGTCGTAATTACATGTAAGTGGTTTAATTTAGCATGACCATTAGTATTTCACACCACCAGTTGAAATTAATAACGGTCATATAGTCTGTATTAAAACGATAGCCTATGTGGCGCGGCCTGTGAAAACCGCGAGTTTTTTTGTAACAAAAATATTTCATTGAATGCGTCAAGTCGAGTAAGGTGTCCAAGGTGGCCAAAGTGGTCGTTGTTGACAGGTGGTCGTTGTTCCAAGGGTCGAACATTTTCCCGGTTTCCAAATAGGTGTCCAAATCAGGAGAGAACACCAGGTTATTTGCTTTCTGTCCAATGTACTGTGTACTATCCTGGTCAAGTCCGAATATTTAAGCAGCCTATGACGAATTGGCAATGTCCGCTGACGTAATTACTGATGTTTTTAATTAGAGATTCGCGAGCATTGTAAACCATGGGCAGACTACGCAAATCCACTGCCTGGTCTGGTTGCTAATGCAATAAGCCGGGATTTGTCGGAGATCGAGACCCAATTCATATAAACACGTTTGTCGTGTCACTTTAGACTGGTTCCCGGTCACTAGGAATAACGCTATGCTGCGCATCCGACAGGGTACCAGTCTAGTGTGGACTACGTGACTGATGTCAGCAACCGCGTGTATTGATCTTTGATATGGCCTTGTGCCCTGCGGTGTGAAATGTACACTTGACACGCGCGGTGTGTTTGAAGTCTTAGTCTTGTCACTGTAGACAAATCAGCATCGTGTAAACACAGTTTGCCAGCTAATGATCGAGTTTTATGACTTGCTCGGAATTGCATTATGCCTATTGGAATACACGACATGGAATACATATCCGGAATTACCGTTAATGGAGTTATGCAATATTTTGATGAAAGGAAAATCGGCGATTGCGATGTTATTTTTTTTGCTGACAAAACATGACTTGATCGCTAATGGTCGCTGTTTGCAGTCAAAAATGTCGCGTGGGAACGAAAATTGCTGGTCGTTGTTCTGTTCGGAGGTGGTAGTTATTCCAAGGTATTTTAAAGAACAAATTAGACGGGGGGTTTTAACTGGCCGTTGTGGACAGGTGGTCGCTATTCACAGGTGGTCGTTAACACAGGTTCGACTGTACTATATCTCTTCACCTGCTTTGCCCATTACCTTGAAACTTCACATGGGTGTTTATCATCATCTATATTTTCATTCTACCCCCCTCCCGTGCAGCCCCTGTGCCCAATGTCAAGGTCTAATTACTTTGAAATTTTTGGTTAAAGTTTTTGTCGCGCCCGCTTGCGGAAAGCGCGATATAGTCGGCACTTTGGCGTACGTACGTGTGTCCGGTTAAAGTTTTTTGGTTAAAGTTTTTCCGTCTACTATATCTATTTTTTTAGTGTCCATGCCTCACCCCAAGGCGCGACATGCAGGCCACGGCCATCTAGTCAATAAATATTAGCCGCCATCTTTGAAACTATCAAATCACGTGACACGCAGTGATTTGGTTGGCTAATGGAAAATGACTTTGATCTCCAGTAACCAACAAACCTGTGGTTTCCTAGATATTTAATCATTTTTGAATGCTTCAAACAACTAAATTCCAATCGCCAAATCAAATTTATATGCAAATTAACTGGTCATTAAAAAATATTCTTATCACCATTTAGTATTTACTTAGTTCTAAATGTGAAATATTCTGGCATGAAAATAATGTATTTTAGAGCAAAATGTATCGAATTACCCCCAAACGTATTCTGGAAGTCGGCGTGACATCACTAGTCATGTGACCCGATAAGTTTGGGGGTCACTGAGACTAGATACATTTTTCTCTGACTAAATTATATAGCAAAACGGGTTGGATTTCCCCCTGCGCTCCTCGACAGGGAAGATAATTATAACCTGAAGGTGCGCGAAATGAATGAAGTCACATTCAATGTAACATTCACAGGGACAGGGCAATAAAGAATGTTTTATTTTTTATTGAGTTAAAAAGGGTTAGTGATTGAGTGTCTTTATAATTTTACAGAGATCAGTAATATAAATATTCCTTAAATATTTATTTGCTTTGTAGGGGTGATGAGTTGTCCCATGTGATCTGCAGAATGGGCCTCTTGGCTGTTCTCCGATCAAAGCTGAAACAAGGTAACTATAACAACGGTAACAATTACCATATATGGGAAGCTGGCGAAGAAAAGCACCTGCGATGTTTATGATCAGGGCCCGGTTTCTCAAAGCTTCTGTTAGCTTAACAGACTGTTAAATCCTTAGCATTGCTAAGGATTTAACAGTCTGTTAAGCTAACAGAGGTTTTGAGCAACCGGGCCCAGTGTAACACGAGATCGGCCTGCGCAGTCTGATCAGGGTCTACTGTGTTTACCTCTCAATCACTGGAATATCTTTACCATAGTTTAGACCATATTGATACTGTGTGACTATGCAAGATGACGTTCCAAATATTGTAAGGTATCTTTTCTCAGACGGTGGGCCAAATTATGGAATAAATCTTCAATGATAATCTTCAAGGTAATGTTTGTCAATCAAACTATAACAATACCACCTTATTATTTGTAAACTACAATAAATAGAGAATAACTATCAGCATATATTGGATACAAAATAAATTTCACGAGGCAGCCACACTTCGTAATTTGATAATGAGTCTACAAGATAAGTTAGTCCGTCTAATTATGTCACTTGCCTAGTACAGTATACTTGTATAATTCCAGCACAAAAATATTTACACAATTCCCTAACATTTGATTGGCCCGTAGCAAGTCTCTGTCCAAAATTTATATCCCAGTAAACTCCCACGCCGAACTACTTTCCGTAACCGTGAGGCGCAGTTAAAATAATTCTTAAGAAAACGAAAAATAAACACATTTTCTTGATGAATTTATTTCAAATGCTGGAATTATAAGGAATGAATGGCCTTTTTGTTGAATTTATTGGGGATATAAACTTGGAAAAGTCGCGGGAATTCCCGCGACTTTTCCAAGTTTATACCCCGATAAATTCCACAAAAAGGCCATTCATTCCTATATTGATTTCCTAAGAAACTCAGTATGTGTCCTGTGAAATCAGTAAACTTGTTTAACACTTATACTACAGGGGGCCGTTCACTGAACTTCTTACGACTAAAATGTTCGTAAGTGCAAAATTTGGATAGTCTATAAATATCACATTAGCTATGTTTTCTTGTAAACAATTATTGGATTTACATTTATTGAGCATAGGCTGCATATGCAGCCTATGCTCAATAAATATAAATCCATCAATTTAAATTTCCAGACGATCCTAAATCTGCACTTACGAATATTTTAGTCGTACAAAGTTTAGTGAAACGGGCCTCAGGAAACAAAAATTGTCGTCTGCTGTTGTTTTTTATCCTTCCATCTCAATATAAACATGGTTTGACAGTACTTTAGAACCGTTCATAAAATTATACGAAACCATATTTTTGTGGAGAAAAATAGGAAATGAACGGCAAATGACGATATTTAATTCATCATTGTAATGGTTAATAACTATCATATTAAATTACCACTCGTGTAAGTTCCTGTTACTGTACCTTCATTTTTTGTCTGCCTCAGCGAGTATCGGTGTGATAATCACAGCATCCCACAATCCGGAAGAAGACAATGGCGTAAAACTGATCGACCCGATGGGAGAAATGCTGGAGATCGCATGGGAGAAACACGCTACGGCCCTTGCAAATGTCAGGTGATATTTGCCACATAACAATGACATGTTTTCTTCAATGTTTCCAATCAGTAACCTTCACTACGGCCTGCCTCCAGAAATTAATTTTCACAACTCTTGGCCATATTTTATGCTTGAGTTGCTTATTTTTATAAACCATATTTGTATAATATTGAAAATTGTTTATTTGACCATGTGAACTGATTGTTGTGAAATAATGCACTCGTCATTGGATCCTACCATTAAACCAACTCGGTTTCCTACACTCAATCAGGGCTCCAGATAAGGAATTAGTAATTGAGTATTGTCACTCCATCATTTCTGAAGCAATTGGGTATTTCAAAATTTTAATTGGGTAAAAAAAAAATCTCACTACTGTTTACACATGAACAGACAGCAACTATTGAATAGTTTGCTTCAAAATGAAAACATGTATTGGCATTTCATTAGAATTGTCTCCTTTGGAGACAATTCTAATGAAATACCAAGATGTGTTTTCATGGAAAATAAGAAAAAATTGCTATATTTGTGATCTGTTTATTGTTTTCTGCAGCATGGTAAACGTACCACAATTTTTTTTATTGCTTTTCGATACTGGCTACTTATGATTTCAATTGGGTATTTAAGCAAATACGCAGCTTATCTGGAGCTCTGCTCACTCGTTTGTTTAGTGGATCTACCCAATCACTCCAGCATTATTGCACAATAATCAACTTATGTCTCCATCTGCATGTATGAAAGCATTTGTATAAGTGCTCTCGTGCTTGTTAGTAATTGGTGTGAAATAAATAAAGTTTAAATTTAATCAACTCGCCCGTAACCTATTTCACCAACATTGCAAAGTATACTTATCTAGCAAAGTATACTTTGAGGGAGAAATTTTCAATTTAAAGGTCACATTACAAACTATCACATATTTTCTTCAAAATGCTCTATAAAGAACAAAGGCGACCATAATAACCGATTTCCGGTTCGTTTGTATTTTTCGTGATATTCAGATTTCTCATATCGCACCGTATCTGACGCCTATACAGAGCCAGACAATGAATTGGTCATCGCTTATCTCTCCTGTTACTGCGACCTACTGGCGCGAGGTGGCGCTGTAAAAATAACCGCTATGACGTACATGTAGCAGTAGTACAGCTGTCAGACGTGATTGGTGGATAAAGGTTTCTTATATAATATTGTTTGGATTTACGGACATCATTTATTTGTTGCATAATTTCTTCGATTTTGTCGTTTAATATATACGTTAAATCGTTAATCGTTATTTTTCCTTCGCCTAATTATACTTGGATTATTTATACGTTGGTTGCAATCGTCGGCGATGATTATCTGTGCGAAAGTCAGTTGTAATTCACAGTCAAACAGACAGCTGAGCCAGAATCAGAAAAAATGTGGAATTAAATGTTAATTTTTTTATTTCTTTTTACAAAATGCTGATATAATCTCTGACATTTCGTAAATTGATTCTGCAATGCTTTGCAGATAGTCACTTCAGCATACTTGTGTTTTGACAATTTCGAGTTGAAATAAATTCTTTATTTTGAGGTGAAATAATCAGTGACACACGTGTGTAGATACGTTCAAATGGATGCCGCAGGAGGTCATTAATAGTTCGGCATAGCAAACAACTTATCCGATGATTTGACTGCAGGCAAATAGGGAAGGGTATTTTGGGACATGGAAGAATAGATACACTGTGCACATCAGGATGCGTTTTACAGTTCCGAAAATCCAATCTTGATGTGTTTGTTTTTATACATGGATGATTGTTATATTGCAGGACTAAAATTGTGTAACTTGCATATCCCCTCCCAAATGTTTCCATAAATGCTGTTTTTGAATACTAAAATATAACTAAATCACATATTTTGTTCTTTGACAGATAAAAATAATTAAAATTATATATTCAATTTTCATGTGGACAGTAAAATTCTTTACTATTTCTAATCTATTTGTCCACTGTCAGATTTGTTGTTAAATTTAAAATGTTTGGACTTGATGTTAAAAACTAAGGATGTTTTCCAGAAGAAAATTGTTGTTTTGACCAATTTGGGTTACGTTATACATAGCTTGGTCCTATATGGTCCGCTGTGACTGGAGAAAATGGGGTTTGTGTGATTTGTGACCTAATCATATAGAACACTTCTGTAGTCTAAATACCATCTAGATTGCTTGTTATTGTGTTTCATTGAAGGAATGCCGAAAAGTTCAGATCCTATTAAGACTGCGGATGCACGGGCTGAACTGGATCTACACTGGTCGCAAACGCCCTATAAGCCCCGTGTTGTGTTTGGTTTATTGCACCTTCTCATTCGCAGTGGCCTTTGGCGGGGCATCTAATCGCTCTGATAAGCACAGCGGAAGTTGACACAATCTTCAAACAACATAATATGACCTCGGGATATAGCCGTCACTTACCCTTACCACTTACCCCGTGGCAAATTGAGCGACGAATTTCCCCACTGCTGTCATTCCGGGTATTTGGCTTTCCTTAATTGACCCCATGTACAGCATTGTTTCATTGCAGCATTGTTTCATTGTAAGTGGACAGTGGCCTACGAGAATGAAGTTATGACAGTTTGACCAGCATAGCACCAGGGGGCCGTTTCACTAAACTTTGTACGACTAAAATGTTCCTAAGTGCAAAATTATGATAGCATTTAAATTTCACATTAACATTGTTTTCTTGTAAATAATTATTGGATTTACATTTATTGAGCATAGGCTGCATATGCAGCCTATGCTCAATAAATGTAAATCCATAAATTGAAATTTACAGACGATCTTAAATTTGCACTTACGAACATTTTAGTCGTAAGAAGTTTAGTGAAACAGGCCCCAGATCCATACAATGTATATGCACTTGACAGCTCTGATAAGTGTCTACTCTGTTGCCCGTCTGATTTAGAATTATATTTAAGTACTATCGGGGAAAACATACCTTGAAACTTCACATGGGTGTTTATCATCATCTATATTTTCATTCTACCCCCCTCCCGTGCGGCCCCTGTGCCCAATGTCAAGGTCAAATTACTTTGAAGTTTTTATTATGCCACCGGGTTTCGAAGAAACGGGTGGCATATAATGTTTGGACCGTCTGTCTGTCTGTCTGTCTGGCTGGCTGTCCGTCCGTCCGTCCGTCCGGGCACACATTAGGGTACTTATGTGGCTAGCCCCACAGGGTTATGGACTTGTTAAAGGATAGGGTTGGTTACAATTAGCCACCTAAAAAATCGTTTTATGTGGCTAAAAATCGTTTTATGTGGCTAATATTTAACATGTGATAAGCCACATAAGTACCCTAATGTAACAACGTCCGTCCGTCCGTCCGGGCACACATTAGGGTACTTATATGGCTAGCCCCACAGGGTTATGGACTTGGTAAAGGATAGGGTTGGTTACAATTAGCCACCTAAAAAATCGTTTTTATGTGGCTAAAAATCGTTTTATGTGGCTAATATTTACCATGTGATAAGCCACATAAGTATAGTATTGTAAGAACGTCCGTCCGTCCGTCCGGGCACACATTAGGGTACTTATGTGGCTAGCCCCACAGGGTTATGGACTTGGTAAAGGATAGGGTTGGTTACAATTAGCCACCTAAAAAATCGTTTTATGTGGCTAAAAATCGTTTTATGTGGCAAATATTTAACATGTGATAAGCCACATAAGTATAGTACTGTAAGAACGTCCATCCGTCCGTCCGTCACACTTTTCGGTTAACCACTTTGTCACAGTTTCTCAAATATGCTGCAGGTGGCATCCGCGTTCGACAGACGCATTTCTTGTTGGTTAAGTTTTTTGGTTAAAGTTTTTCGTTATACTATATCTCTGCAACTGCTTTGCCCATTACCTTGAAACTTCACATGGGTGTTTATCATCATCTATATTTTCATTCTACCCCCCTCCCGTGCGGCCCCTGTGCCCAATGTCAAGGTCAAATTACTTTGAAGTTTTTGGTTAAGTTTTTTGGTTAAAGCTTTTGGTTAAATTTTTTTGTTATACTATATCTTTTTTTTTAGGGTCCATGCCTCGCCACAAGGCGCGACATGCAGGCCGCGGCCATCTAGTTTTTACCTTCACCTATTATTTCTACTTAGCCATTTTCAACGTTAACTTTTTAACGTACGTCTGGTTAAAGTTTTTTGGTTAAAGTTTTTCGTTATACTATATCTCTGCAACTGCTTCTCCCATTACCTTGAAACTTCACATGGGTGTTTATCATCGTCCATATTTTCATTCTACCCCCCAACCGTGCGGCCCCTGTGCCCAATGTCAAATTACTTTGAATTTTTTGTTAAAGTTTTTTTGTGTACTATATCTCTGCAACTGTTTCACCCATTACCTTGATACTTCACATGGGTGTTTATCATCATTGTCGCGCGTGCTTGCGGAAAGCGCGATATAGTCGGCATTTTGGCATACGTCCGTCCGTATGTCCGTACGTCCGTGTGTCCGGTTAAAGTTTTTTGGTTAAACTTTTTCCATCTACTATATCTCTTTTTTTAGTGTCCATGCCTCGCCCCAAGGCGCGACATGCAGGCCACGGCCATCTAGTCTACAAAAAGTGGGTATAATTATGTTATCCAAGTGTCTATGCTTGAAAAAAACCTGGCCTTCGTGGCTTTGCCTCGTTTCTTGGTATTATACTGAATTTATTACATTATCTTATCGTTTTGGCTGTGATAATGTAATAAATTCAGTATAATAATTCTGCATACTTTTAATCATCAAATATATGCAGTCGTTAGTTCTGTATGAAATAATGCATTGCGGGAAAAATAAATGATTACTCCAGTTTTTTCCATCGTCACTGAACTTGTTCCTTCATATATTCCAGTGATGCCGAGTTGGGGGCAGCCCTTACCAGTATTGCAACCGCGGAGAATGTCAACATTGCACAGGAAGCCAGTGTCTTATTTGCTCGGGATACAAGGTTAGTTTTTCCCTATCAGAACAAATATGGCTGTAACTGAAGAAATGGGGCTTACATGTTTTGCGACCAGTGTAAATCCAGATCAGCCTGTGCATCTGAGCAGTCTGATCAGAATCTGTACTACCATATCATCAACACCTGCCATGCTTCTAACAAGCAATTTAGATCATTATCAGGCTATAATAGTGTGTTATTTCATTAGGAGCTACACTGGTCACAAATGTCATAAGCCCCATGTCTCCAGTCACAGCCACAATAATTCCAGCACAAAACTATTTACACAATTCCCTAACATTTGATTGGTCTGTAGCAAGTATCTGTCCAAAATTTATATCCCAGTAAACTCCCATGCCGAACTACTTTCCGTAACCGTGAGGCGCAGTTAAAATAATTCTTAAGAAAACGGAAAATAAACACATTTTCTTGATGAATTTATTTCAAATTCTGGAATTATAAGGAATGACTGGCCTTTTTGTGGAATTTATCGGGGATATAAACTTGGAAAAGTCGCGGGAATACTGGACGAGGCCTTAAAAAATTAAAATTTTCGAAAAAAAATCAAAAAAAAAATCTTTTTTTTTTTATTATTTATTTTCGAAAATTGTAATTTTTATCGCTTCGTCCAGTATTCCCGTGACTTTTCCAAGTTTATACCCCGATAAATTCCACAAAACGGCCATTCATTCCTATAATGAATCGGAAGCAAGCAGTCTGAATGTTAGGAGGCCTATTTCTAAAGATACAGGATCATGTGGTTTTGTATTCATGTATTCAGGCCTCCAGATAAGGTGCGTATTTGCAAATTTTACGCACTTATTTTAGCGGAATATGCATTGATTATCAAAAGTTGGGAGTACAAAATACTTAGTTCAGATGTAAAAAGCTTGCAGCTCAAATAAGTGAATTTTAATAACATTTTTTTTATCATTTGTTCCCTATTTAATACGGAAGAATATCAATAATACATTTGTATAATTCAAATACGCATTGAATTTGAAATCTGGGGGTATAATACTCTTTAGATAAAAAAACTTATCTGGAGCACTGGATATTGATAATATGTGACTGGAGAAATGGGGCTTCTGGGTTTGTAGCCAGTCTTGCTCCTATTGAAATAGCGCACTCCTGTAGTTTGATAACGATATATATATATTAGAAGCATGACATGTGTTTCATTGATGGATTGGCGAACAATGCAGATCCTGGTCAGACTGTGCGGATGCACATGCTGACCTGGATCTACACTGGTTGCAAAACCCATAAGCCCAGTTTCTCCAGTCAGAGCCACATATAGCACACTGAATGTGAGACTGTTTTGTGCAATAACTTGTATTTTGTAGGCCCAGCAGTGTGCCGCTGTCACAAGCCTTGCAGTATGGTGTCGAGTGTATACAGGGAAAATATATGGACTACGGTTAGTTAATAGTTTACTGGTACTCAAATATTAATTTCATGTAAATGTCTTCACCCTTGACCTTTTTCGTGTTTAACACATGCACTGCTCTGATTGTTTTTGTGATACTTACTTTAGCACATGCCCATGATCATGTTACGTGGCGGAATTCTTATGAGAAACCCCTATTTCCCCCCCAAAAAAATGTATCGCAATACACCATTCTTCCAGTAATTCAGCACAGCTGCACTGGCCCTAAATATTGGGAAACAATTTGCTTTGAGTAAGAAATGAGGTTCTGTCGAGTTTCTTATGAAATCAGTAAACAAGTTCAACAAATATGATATATCATCACAGTCAAATTTCTTATGAAATAAGTCAACAAGTATAAAAAATAAATATATTAAATATTAAAGGCAAGAGGGGATATAGCGTTAGTCCATGTGTATCTCAGGATGGTGCTGTGTTTTGCACACGACCCCGGACCACCCAAGGTCACTGAGGACTTGTTTTCACCTTGTTTGTAAGGCAAACATTTTTTTATTATATTCTCAAGTGAGCGGATTAGCTTAGAGGTAACAATTCTAACAATAACTTGTTCCTCATTTCGGTGATTAAAATAACAGTTGGGGAAGGGGCACTTTTCTACAATGTTAGGGAACATTGCGCATATCTCCTGCTAAATTGGCAAGTGTTATCACGCCCGCTTGCGGTCGACGTGATGTAGTCGCCACTTTTGACGTGCGTCCGGCATTTGCGTTAAAGTTTTTAGTCGCGCCTGATTTGGCAGAAGTTGCGTCTTCATCATGGTATAACTTTAATATTACTTGACGGATTGCTTCAATATTTGGACACTTGATACATGTGAGCATTTGGAACACACTCATGCCGCCATTAATATGACCTTGATATTTTTTACCTTCATATTTTTGTGGAAACACTTAAACACTTAGCCATTTTTTGTCAAAAAGTTTGTACAAATTTCTTCAACATGATATAACTTTAATATTACTTAATGGATTGCTTCAATATTTGGACATTTAGTACATGTGATCATTCGGAACACCCTCGTGCCACCATTAACATGACCTTGACTTTTTTATCTTCACATATTTTGTTTGAGTCAAAAAGTTTGTACAAGTTTCTTCATCATCGTATAACATTAAAGTTACTTGACAGATTGCTTCAATAGTTGGACACTTGATACATGTAAGCATTTGGAACACACTCATGCCGCCATTAACATGACCTTGACCTTTTTTACCTTCACATGTTTGCGGAAACTCTTAGCCTTTTATTTTGCGTCAGATTTTTTTTGTTTTTTGCTTTTCACTTGGGATTTTTTTCAAGTTTAGGAAAAAATAACGACCCCTATCATTGTGAAAGCTGCATTGAGGCAGGCTACATGAACCGCGGGATGTGTTTGCAGGACTGTTAGCAACGCCCCAGCTACACTACATAGTGCGCTGTAAGAACACAGGCGGGTCGTATGGAAGCCCCACAGAGGAAGGGTACTACCACAAAATCTCTACTGCTTATGTCAAGCTGCAGGCATCTGTGAGTAGCTAGTCTTGTAAATTGTAAAGTTTGGTTCAATCCCCGCCATAAGCATAACAAAAATACTATCATTGTATTTCTATCCCACTGGTCTTTCGGGTGAGACTGGAAACCGAGGTCCTGCCTCTTTCAGTTATGTTAATATTCAAGGTGTATGATCACGTGGTACTAACAACAACAAGTACCGATTCAAAGTACGTATTCTTTTATAGTGTCCTTATTACGTAACGGATTTTGATGTAATATGGTGCATCAAACGCGTCTTGTTAAGCTGCATTTGGTGGTCTCTTTATTTTCGCTCAAACTTCTGTCGTTTTTGCGAAGAATCGTTTGATTCTTCGCAAAAACGACATAAGTCTGTGCCAAACTCCCTAGACCACCAAATGCAGCTCATGAAGATGCGTTTGCTGCGCCATATTTCATCAAAATCCGTTACATATTTAGGAAAATATAAAATAATACTTACTTTGGAGTGGGCGATGTTGTTGTTGTTCTAACCACGTGATCATGCACCTTGATATTTACATCAATGGAAAACAGGGGTCTGAAAAGGTGTACACTTTTTTAATGCACACATTTCAGAAACTTGGCTACTACATCAATTACACTAACTCTATTTATAACTTCACTTTAATAGCAAAATCAGTTGCATATACTACTTGTAACGGACTTCGAGTAAACAAGTGTAGACTGTATGTCTATGAGAAGTTGACTCAATATTGGCATGGCAACCACCGAATATTTTTGTAAACTGTACGAAGTAATCACTGGCTTGGATGAGATTTATTCTGTATTAAACATTTGCCCTCTTTTTGTTGGCTTAAAATAAGTGAATGTTTAAAGAATTTTACTCCTCATTTTGAAAATCGGGAAGCATTTGCATTGTAGTGTTGAAAATCAGCGTGTTCAGCTAAAGATGTGTGTAAAATGCCTCTGTAGACAATCTCGTATTATCTAGCAGAGCTCCAGATAAGGTGAGTATTTGGGTAAATACCCAATTAAAATTGCCAATAACCCAATTGAAATCAGAAGTAGTGAGTATCAAAAAGCAATGAAAAATTTCTGGTATCTATCATGCCTAAGAAAACAATAAACAGACTTCAAATATAGCATATTTTCTTATTTTTCCATGAAAAAACATCTTGGTATTTCATTAGAATTGTCTCCAAGGAGACAATTCTAATGAAATACCAAGATGTGTTTTCATTTACATGTAGAAGCAAACTATTGAATAAGTGCGGTCTGCTGATGTGTAAACAATAGTGTGATTCTATTTTACACAATTAAAATTTTGAAATACCCAATTGCTTCAGAAATGATGGAGTGACAATACTCAATTAATAATTCCTTATCTCGAGCACTGATCTAGAGCTCTATCATCTCATTTCCAGGTTACAGCTGGGGGAAACTACAACAGTGACCTTCACCTGGACACGGCCAACGGTGTCGGGGCCCCCAAGGTCAGGTGTCTCCATAATCACCTTGGCGATACAATCGCTCTGCACCTCCACAACGACGGTACGTCGGGACGCCTCAATTACAAGGTAACCCAACTTTCATGGCTCTAGCTGATTTCACCAAACTAGCTGTGTGCACTAATAATCCCCTCTTCAAGAGGGGATATAGCGTTAGTCCATGTACGTATGTACATATGTGCGTGCGTTCGTAACACCTTTCATTTTTTCAATAACTTATGAACCGCTTCACCAATTTTGATAATATTTGGCTACAATATGTGTCTTGGGATGGTTCTATGTTTTGCAGATGACCCACGTCCGAATGCCCAATGTCACTGAGGACTTGTGTTCACCTTGTCTGTAAGGCAAAAATGTTATTATCAAGGCTGCCAGCGAGGGGATTAGCTTTAGTGATAACGATGCCCTTGTTTAGCTATTTGAGACGGGCCATCTGAATTTTACTCTAGAAGAGACTATTAAGTGTATTAAAATGTAACACTAGAGTAATAAATATTACTGATGGGATTTTTAAAGAAAACAAGTTACGTGGATAGTACAGCTTCAATGTATCATATTGTACTTATATCATACATAGAATCTAGCATTTGTCTGGATTTAAAAGGATAATTATTAAACTTGTTCACTAATTTGATATGAAACTAGGATATGTCTTGTTTCTTATGAAGTCAGTAAACTTGTTTAATAAATGTGGCTGTGACTGGAGAAATGGGGCTCATGGGTTGGTTTTGTGACCAGTGTAGATCCAGATCAGCCTGTGCATCCGCACAGTCTGATCAGGATCTGCACTGATCAACATTCCATCAAGGAAACACCCATCATGCTACTAACAAGCAATATAGATCATTATCAGGCTACATGAGTGTGCTATTTGATCAGGAGCTACACTGGTCACAAAACCCATATTAAAGCTCCATTTCTCCAGTCACAACCACAAATCATATTATGTGCATCGATCATATAGGATCATCTATATATTCCAGTGTGGGGCAGATTACGTGAAGATAAACCAATGTGCTCCTGAAGGTGAGTATTGGTTGATTTGAAATACCTGAAAGATTTTATCACGTTTTTATCACGTTTTTGTACAATCTTACACCATTCAGTATTATATCAAGGCCTATGGTAATCAGTTTTCAATACACCTGCTGCAGGTATTTATAAACATTTGCTAATTTTACCCTAAATGGTGAGCAGTATATACATGTAGTTCTAGTTGTTCTGTCAGATCATCCACATGCTGAGGACGTACAATTTAAAAAAATTCTCATTTCCTCGTTTTTTCTCCAAAATATATGTTGTGACATTTTATGGCATATGTTATGGCATACCCCCGGCGGCGTCGGCGGCCACAAACTTAACGTTGGGGTAAATGTCTTATAACTTCTGTTTCCTTTCATGGATCACCTTGTTATTTCATACATGCATTCCTCAGATGACCCTCTATCATGCTGTGGCAAATCCATGACCCACCACCAACCCTTACCCCAAGGTCAAGGTCACAAACTTAGCACATTCATAAACTTAATGTTGGGGTAAATTTCTTATAACATCTGTTTCCTTTCATGGAACGCCTTGATATTTCATACATGCATTCCTCAGATGACCCTCTATCATGCTGTAGCAAATCCATTGACCAACCACCCAACCCTTACCCCAAGGTCAAGGTCACAAACTTAGCACATTCATAAACTTAATGTTGGGGTAAATGTCTTATAACTTCTGTTTTCCTTTCATGGATCACCTTGTTATTTCATACATGCATTCCTCAGATGACCCTCTATCATGCTGTAGCAAATCATGACCCACCACCCAACCCTTACCCCAAGGTCAAGGTCACAAACTTAGCACATTCATAAACTTAATGTTGGTTGGGGTAAATTTCTTATAACATCTGTTTCCTTTCATGGAACGCCTTGATATTTCATACATGCATTCCTCAGATGACCCTCTATCATGCTGTAGCAAATCCTATGACCAACCACCCAAACCCTTACCCAAGGTCAAGGTCACAAACTTAGCACATTCATAAACTTAATGTTGGGGTAAATGTCTTATAACTTCTGTTTCCTTTCATGGATCACCTTGTTATTTCATACATGCATTCCTCAGATGACCCTCTATCATGCTGTAGCAAATCCATGACCCACCACCCAACCCTTACCCCAAGGTCAAGGTCACAAACTTAGCACATTCATAAACTTAATGTTGGGGTAAATTTCTTATAACTTGTTTCCTTTCATGGAACACCTTGATATTTCATACATGCATTCATCTGATTATACCCTATCGTGCTATAGCAAATCCATGACCCATAAACTTAACGTTGGGGTAAATGTTGTGTAACTTCTGTTTCTTTACAGGGAACGCTTTGATATTTCATACATGCATTCATCTGATGATCCTCTATTGTGCTACAGCAAATCCATGACCCACCCCCACCCCTTTCCTCAAGGTCACAAACTTAGCACATTCATACATGCATTCCTCATGTGAATAGCTATCATGCTGTAGAAAATCACCAACTTTGTGGGTTCAAAAACTTAACGTTTGGTTAAATTTTGTTTTACTTCTGTTTTCAGGGAGCGCATTGATATTTCATACATGCATTCATCTTAATATGCTATATTATGCTATATCAAACCCACGACCCACCTTGCACCACTGACCTCAATGTCAAGGTCCACCGCACGCCCCTTAACCCAAGGTCAAGTTATATAATATTCATGTTTTTAGCTCACCTGAGCGAAGCTCATGTGAGCTATTGTTACCGCAATGTGTCCGTCGTCCGTGAACATTTTCAAACGTCTTCTCCTCGGTAACCATTGGACCTATAGTCACCAAACTTCATGGTCATGGTCCTTAGGTAGCGGGATTACAAAATTGTTAAAATGACGTCATTACGTAATCCAAATGGTAGCCAAACTTAAAAGTTATGGTCCATGGGTGAAGCCTTTTCAGATTTGTTAAAATGGAGGTCATCGCTAATCCAAGATGGCTAAAAATAGCATAAATTCTTAAAAAATCTTCTCATGAACCGCTGGTCGTATTTCGACTAAACTTGGTAGGAATGATCGATTTACAATGCTCTTTCAAAGTTGTGAAAATGGTGACTCCGGGGTCAAAAATGGGCATGGCCCGTGGTGTCAAATTGGGGTCAAATTTTATTTTTGACCGAATATGCTCATGCCATATATATATCAAATTGAAGGTATCGATGAGACGATTGCTCTGGTGCAATATTTGTCGGAATCGGATGATTATGTCATCCATGATGGCCACCAAAAGGTCCATTTATTCAAGATTTTGAACGTCTTTTTCTCAGGAACCACATGGTCGATGCTGGCCAAACTTCATAGGAAGTTAAGATCCTTGGGTGAAGCATTTTCATATTTGGTAAAATGAGTCATCGCTTAATCGAAGATGACCGCCATCTAAAAATAGCTGTCCGCCATCTGGCTCTGTCTTTGGCTGCCCACTTTGCTTCTCCTCACGATAGCCTGATTGATCACAACTCGGTTTCCAGAGTCCTTCTCCACGTCGTTATAGGTCGACCTCTTCGTCTCCGGCCTTGTGGATTCCAGTCCAATGCTTGCCCATCAATCAGTTTTGTGTTACAGGTATTAGTCTGGCTCCCGGAATGAAGTGTGCTTCCTATGATGGTGACGCAGACCGCATTGTCTACTTCAGTCTCAGCCACCAAGGTATCCACCGATTTTCTCCCTTGCCTTGAGCTGCAGTTACCTCCCTTTCATATTTCTCCGATATGGATAACTAATACTAAAATCAGGCACATTTTCCATAAATGACATCAAAAACTGACAATGCATTCAGAGCTCTGTCAATTATCTCCCTTGGTTTAAGCTGGAGTTACTTCCCTTTCATTCATATCACCATATATCTCCCGATATGCTCAATAAATGTAAATCCAATAATTGTTTACAAGAAAACACTGTTAATCTTAAATTCACAGACTATCATAAGTTTGCACTTACAAACATTTTAGTCGTACAAAGTTTAGTGAAACGGCCCCCAGACTTTTAAGCATTGGATAGTATAGGAGCCGGCACATCTGTAGCCTATTTCATCAAAATTGCAAAGTATACTTTCCTAGCAAAGTATACTTTGAGGGAGCAATCATTGATTTTTCCGAAATGCATTATTTCATGCAGAACTAACGATTGTGTATATTTGATGATTAAAACTATGCAGAATTATTATACTGAATTTATTACATTATCACAGCCAAAATTGGCTGTGATAATGTAATAAATTCAGTATAATAATTAATAAATTTATTCTAAAATTGAAAATTTCTCCCTCAAAGTATACTTTGCTAGGAAAGTATACTTTGCAATGTTGATGAAATCGGCTACTGGATCTACATGGTTTACACATGTTCGTTGTATGGTCTGTACTGTTGAAAGAATTAATCCATTTGACCATTGTTGGGGTTAACCCTTTCAACACTACATGCCTGTATAGTGGCACTGGCAAACAGTGGAGATCCAGATGTGCCAGCTCGTGACGAGCCGTCTCATCAGGATCTGCACTTTTTGCAAGTAATTTTCATATTTTTGACAGCAAAAACACCCCCTTTTTATAAAATTACTAGTCTGAAGATCATTTTCTGATTATTTGATTCGTTGCAAAATAACATATCAAAATCCATTCCAGTTATTTAAAGGTGCATGCACACCCAGTAGGCACAAAATGTTCTTTATAGGAATTAAATAAGTGTATAATTGTGTCGCTATTCCACCAGTTCTAAAGATTACAAGTGGCCGCTATACAGGTATAATCATTTAGTAATATTTATTTTACTGATATTGACGCGCGTTGGTATCAGGCTATTTTCATAGGCAAATGAGGCATGGTATTTTTTAATTATTTATACTAATTAAATGTGTCACCTGAAAAAAATATTATTTTCGACAGATTATAAAATATGATAATTGCACATTAAAAAATAAATACAGAGTATAAATAGTCTGTTAAAATGTCCACTGATATCAGTGTGAACAGTTACATCTGATATACAATGTATAATAATGCCAATCAATATGTGGGGTAATGGTGAATGAATGTTTATTTTTGCCAGAACATGTCTCCGATGATGTCGCTGATAGAAAGAACATTTTTGCCTACTGATGGGCATCTACCGGTACCTTTATTAACTTGAATGGATTTTGATATGTTTGAAATGTTTTCAAAACTGTTTCATATTCTTGTATTCCCAGATAAGGCCTTCTATATGTTGGATGGCGACCGGATTGCTACATTGGTAAGTCTGATATTTGTCTGTTGAACAGTTTGTATCCAGTTAACTGTGACTGCAGAAATGGGCCCATGGTTCCATCGTATGGCTAGGAAATTTGCCGGAGTTTCTCGAATCTGTAATTTTTCTATCCCTTGAGTGATTACTTCAATATTTAATTTTATCCCATCAACACAGTGCGTATGTGCCGTGAAACACGGTGCCGTGAAACATTTTTGATATCCAGTCAATACAATTTTTGCATTTTACAGCCATTTGAAGGTGTTGACGGGATAAATAGAATAGTAGGTTAGTGCCGTGAATGGGAAAAAATATCTGGCGCGGCACGGAAACGGGATGTGCTCGGCAGAGCCTCGCCCATCCCGTTTTCCTGAACCTTGCCAGATATTTTTTTTCCCATTCACGGCACTAACCTACTATTCTCTATATATTATGCATGTGTACAAATGCCACACATCCCTGTCACCCTGAGCATGACCTGGACCTTTTGAGCTTAACAACATTGCTTAAACTCTTAGCCTGAAGGATTAATTATGTATTTCAAGAAATCAAATACATATGTGAGAAAATGCCAACTAATTCATACTGCCCTAAATGGCCTTGACCGTGTCATCTTCACAACTTTTCTTAAACACGTAGCACTTTCGTTTAAGAAGTTTGATGGAGTTTCTCCAATCTGCCACTGGGGGAATTTGTGTGCCGACAGGCCACATTTTCTTGTTATGTACAGTAAACAAGGTTTATGATCACGTGGTACTAACAACAACAACAAGTACTGATTCAAAGTACGTATTCTTTTATAGTGTCCTTAATACGTAACGGATTTTGATGAAATATGGCGCATCAAATGCGTCTTGTTAAGCTGCATTTGGTGGTCTCTGTATTTTCGCCCAAACTTCTGCCGATTCTTCGCAAAAACAACATACGTCTGTGCCAAACTCCATAGACCACCAAATGCAGCTCTGACATGAAGACTCGTTTGCTGCTTCATATTTCATCAAAATCCGTTGCATATTAAGGAAAATATCAAATAATACTTACTTTGGAGTGGGCGGCGTTGTTGTTGTTGTAACCACGTGATCATGCACCTTGGTAAATATTCTATTCTGATTTTTGGGATTTTCTCCCTATACGTACAGGTGAAATTGTGTTATGACCCAGTTAACCTGGCCTGAAATGACGGGCTATTATACATTAATAATTCCAGCACAAAAATATTTACACAATTCCCTAACATTTGATTGGTCCGTTGCAAGTCTCCGTCCAAAATTTATATCCCAGTAAACTCCATGCCGAACTACTTTCCGTAACCGTCAGGCGCAGTTAAAATAATTCTTAAGAAAACGGAAAATAAACACATTTTCTTGATGAATTTATTTCAAATGCTGGAATTATAAGGAATGAATGGCCTTTTTGTTGAATTTATCGGGGATATAAACTTAGAAAAGTCGCGGGAATACTGGACGAGGCCTTCCGGCCTTCGTCCAGTAATTCCCGCGACTTTTCCAAGTTTATACCCCGATAAATTCCACAAAAAGGCCATTCATTCCTATATTAAATAAATTGTTGCACGTTATTGGCCACAGGTGGCTGGTTACCTGCAGGACCTGGTGAGACAATCGGGCCTACAGCTGAACCTCGGGCTGGTTACAGACAGCCTTTGGCTCTAACGGAGCCTCCACCAACTATATCTGTAACACACTGGTGCGTATATCTCAGTAATTAACCTCGTCACCCCTAAGTAACTGGAATGGATTGTTATATGTTAATTTCTGGACCAATCAAATCGTCACAAAATGATTTTCAGACTAGTCCATTTATGAAGAGGGGGTGTTTTGATTTCAAAAATGTGAGCTGGCTCTTCTGGATCTGCACTATATTTGCCAATACCACTATACAGGCCTGTGGTGTTGAAAGGGTTAATGCTACATAATTATTGAGAAAACTCTTTGTTCTTGTCAATTTACTTTAACTGGTACCTTGTTTTGTTTCGACCAAATACACACACACTTAAATTGTTCTCCAAGACATTCATGCCGATTGCATTTATCACAGTATGCAAACAGTTTTAATATTTCCGATGAGTCATTCACACTTTAAATGGACTATAGTCTGTTCCACGGTTAGCTGCCAACAAACTTTTGGCTATTAAACATATCAAATCTCAAAAATATTTAAATGAAAGTACTTTTTTATCAATAATAAAAAAAAAATTATTGATGAATTTCCATCAACTATTGATTTTATTGCGAAAAAAAGATTTTCCTATGGGAATTTAACATGGGGCAAGAAGGAGGAGGAGGCTGACCAGGAGGGTCGAAAAATTCAAAAATTGGGAAATTGACTCCGAAACCTGGTGAGATAGCTTGGAAATAAGAAAACAAAAGTTTGATTTTGAAATCCGTCCACAAATAAAAAAATTCTTTTTTTATTTTTTTTTCAGCCCCCATGTTAAATTCCCATAGGAAAATCGTTTTTTCGCAATAAAATCAATAGTTGATGGAATTCCATACATTTGTTTTTTGGGAAGATGACTTTTTTATTATTAATGAAAAAGTACAGTCGAGCACCAGTATCTCGAAGTCGAAGGGAGATCGTATTTTAGTCGAGATAGGACTAGGTTCGAGATACCGAGGTAGTGACATGGTCAAATATTTTCGCAAAAAATATCAAATCATGTTACCCATCACATCACGAGTAAACAATAAAGGAATAATGAAACAAAACATGTGTTGCTTTTATTATTTTATATACCAATTAATTGACAAACAACAATATGAATATTACATACATTATATACATGTATTCAATAGACAATATGTCACTCACTAACAAGGAAATAAAGTTGTGTTTACATAATGAGTAACATATAATACAAGAAACAGAAAAGTACATGTTTTAAACGAAACAAAATTGACACGTCACTCGCAGTCCGGTCTCGTGAAGAATTCCTTGATCGTCCCTTGCTTCGTACACCGGCATCTATACAGCTGTGTGAAGAATGCCGTGGACTTTAACAGGGCGTTAAGAATGTCATGTGGCACGTCGTGATATGCTGAATGAATCGTGTCAAACACTCAAACAAATCGAGGTGGACCAATTAAGCAAACAACCCGAGGCAGGTGTGAATTTATTTTGTTTCGTTTGATAATAGGTTTTGAAAATCAGTGTTAACCAAATTGATCTTGGCAGCCAGGCGCTTAGGTGATTTACCCAAGCGTTTATGTGATCGAGATAGCGAAGTGATTTTTAACGTATTTTTATACGAAGGGGACAGAATGAACAGTCGAGAACATGTTCGAGATAGGGCACGTTCGAGATAGCCGAGGGAATTTACATTAAACAAATAAGGATATAATTCGGGACTTTAGCGAATCATCGAGATAGGGGATACCATCGAGATACTGACGTTCGAGGTACTGGTGCTCGACTGTACTTACAATTAAATATTTTTTTAAATTTTATTTAATGAGTAATAGCCAAAAGTTTGTCGGCAGCAAAACAGAGTTTTTTTTTAGTAAATGTTCTGCTTACCACGAACACAATAGCAAATGTCGGCACTCGTTGAAAAAGCTCCGTTGCTGTATTTGAGAGGAGACTAAATCTCTGTCCTTCCACTTTCGACAGCGTGTGCCTGTGGCGTGCGTCGCGACCGGAGTGAAACATCTACATCACCGTGCCCAGGACTTCGACATCGGCGTCTACTTCGAGGCTAATGGACACGGAACTGTAAGTTTCTGTAATTTATTCAGTGGAACCTCTCTCAACTGGTCACCCAGTAGACAGTGGTTTTTAGCTCACCTGAGCGAAGCTCATGTGAGCTATTGTTACCGCAATGTGTCCGTCGTCGTCCGTCGTCCGTGAACATTTTCAAACGTCTTCTCCTCGGTAACCATTGAGTCTATAGTTGCCAAACTTCATGGTCATGGTCCTTAGGTAGGGGGATTACAAAATTGTTAAAATGACGTCATTACGTAATCCAAGATGGCCGCCGTCTAAAAATAGTACAAATTCTTAAAAAATCTTCTTCTCAAGAACCGCCAACCGGATTTCGACAAAACTTGGTAGGAATGATCGATGTACAATGCTCTTTCAAAGTTGTTAAAATGGTGACCCCGGGGTCAAAAATGGGCGTGGCCCGTGGGGTCGAATTTTATTTTTGACTGAATATGGTCATGTTATTTATCGGATTGTTATGTCATCCAAGATGGCCGCCAAAATGTCAATAGGTCGTTCTTTTATTAGAGATTTCAAAATTCTTCTTCACATGAACCGCTTGGCCCATGGTGGCCAAACTTCACAGTTATTGTCCATGGGTGAAACCTTTTCAGATTTGTTAAAACGGAGGTCGTCGCTAATCCAAGATGGCCGCCATCTAAAAATAGCACAAATTCTTAAAAAATCTTCTTCTCATGAACTGCCAGCCGGATTTCGACGAAATTTGGTAGGAATGATCGACGTAGAATGCTCTTTCAAAGGTGTTAAAATGGTGACCCCGGGGTCAAAAATGGGCATGGCCCGTGGGGTCAAATTTTATTTTTGCCCGAATATGGTCATGTCATATATCAAATTGAAGGTATCGATGAGGCGATTGCTCTGGTGCAATATTTGTCGGAATCGGATGATTATGTCATCCATAATGGCCTCCAAAATGTCCATTTATTCAAGATTTTGAACGTCTTTTTCTCAGGAACCACATGGCCGATGCTGGCCAAACTTCATAGTAAGTTAAGATCCTTGGGTGAAGCATTTTCAGATTTGGTAAAATGAGAGTCATCGCTTAATCCCAGATGACCGCCATCTAAAAATAGCACAATTTTTTTAAAAGAAGAAGAAGAAGAGTTTATTGACATAAACTATATACAGTTTCTAGTCATAATAACTTGCTCAATTTCTAGCAATATATGAATAACATGATAGGTAGTGAGTGAAACATGATATTAGTTGCATGAGTTTGAAGAAGTAAGTATTTTGAGGGTGGAAATTGCTTAACAACTGTTCATAAATTGCAAAATTACATGTGCATGTATAATTGTTGTCGTTGCCACTATTGGAGAACCAGTGTTTAAAACACATGAACTCAATGTCACATTCTCCTCTGGTGTTCATGGAGTCAGGTGAGTGAATTAGGGCCATCATGGCCTCTTGTTTCTTTTACCCTTACATTGATGAATTATTTTTTGTCATCGGCTGGTTATTTTTATTTTTCAATTTTTATCATCAGGAGCATGGTTTGACAACACTATAGAATCATTTCCATTGGAAATGTTTGTTGTCATGCTTGTTTTTTTTATTTTCCAATTTTTGCATCAGAAGCATGATTTGACAACACTTTAGAATCATTTCCAATGGAAATGATTCTCAAGTGCTGTCAAATCATGTTTTTATTGAGAAAGAAGACAAAATATATAACAACAAGCATACGTCAATTTTTGTTTCCTGCATTCTAAGGGTTAGTTTTAATGGGCATCACTGTGTCTTTGTTGATAATGTCTGTCCATTATGACATAGCATACACTTGTGTCATATAGTGCGCAGACATTTGAATGGCAGTGGAACTTCTAAACTGGTGGGTGGTTGGTCGGGCGAACGTCGAACTACTTTTCGTAACCGTGAGGCGCAGTTAAAAGAATTCTTAAGAAAACGGAAAATAAACACATAATTATTATACTGAATTTATTACATTATTACAACCATTTTGGCTGTGATAATGTAATAAATTCAGTACAATAAAAATTAATAAATTTATCATAAAACTGAAAATTTCTCCCTCAAAGTATACATTTATCATAAAACTGAAAATTTCTACCTCAAAGTATACTTTGCTAGAAAAGTATACTTTGCAATGTTGGTGAAATAGGCTACTGGCCCCGTGGTTTTACAGTCTCCATGATTACAGGTACTGTTTAATGACCAGTCGGTGTCTACAATCCAGAAGGCAGCCACAGATACAAGGTAAGAACACTTGTCACAAATCCCATACGACCCATTTATGCGGTCACAGGCATATTTGGTTGCAGACAGAACTACTGTCTGTTTCGCGAAAGCTGCCCAAATTTTACGGCCATATAAACAATTCAAAAACAATATTTTTTTCTATAATATTAAATTAAAGGAAAATTTAAGAATGAGCCTTCTTTTTATTTCGTGAAATTTGGTCAAATATATATATTATTGCGAAAAAAACAATTTCCCCATGTTAAATTCCCATATACATCTATGGGGATTTAACATGTGGAAACTTTTTAGAATTTCAGTAATCCTGGACCGATTTTCAAAATTTGACTTTTGTTTTCTTAGTTGGATCATTTCCAAGCTATCTAGCTAGGTTTCGGAGTCAATTTCCATTTTTTTTCGTTTTTTGACTTCAGCTAGGTTTCGGAGTCAATTTCCATTTTTTTTCGTTTTTTGACTCCTACCACACTCCTCTACCTCTTTTTCCCCCATGTTAAATTCCCATAGAGAAATAAATTTTTCGTAATAAAATCAATATTTGACCAAATTTCACGAAATAAAAAGAAGGCTCATTCTTAAATTTTGATAAAATTTAACATTATCAAAAAAAAATATTGTTTTTGCATTGTCTATATAGCCGTACAATTTGGGCAGCTTTCGTGAAACAGACAGTAATTGGATATCTTGAGCCATACTCAAATATTGTTTCAATTGGAAATATTCTTAAATAACCTTGAAACACATGACTTTCCTGCACCTTAATGACTTTCGAACACTTGTATAATATTCAAAAGATATTTATGTGCTTTCAAACATTACTATGACCCCCAATATTTATCCCCTCACCGATAGACAAGAGGGGGTATAGCATTAGTCCATGTACTTACATGCTTACGTATGTACGTTAGTAACACAGTAACTCATGAATTGCTTCACCAAGGTCAAGGTCACTGAGGACTTATGTTCACCTTCTTTGTAAGGCAAATGTGATGAAATTTTTTTTCAAGGGAATTAGCTTAGTGATAACGATGCCCTTGTTTTCAAATTACATGGTACCTCTAAACGTGTTTTTGCAGCCATATTCGCAAGTATTACAGCAGTATTTCCGAAAGTTTCATCTGTTTTATAATTTGACAAGGGAGCATACAGTGAAACCTCTATAAACTGGACATTCCCAGGATGTCCAGTTTAGAGAGACTTCACTGTAAATCAGGCATGTGCTCATTCCGAGACATAATTGTGTGCAAACAGACATTATCATCTGAGATCAATGACCTAGAAAATCTGACATCAAAATAAGATCACACATGTTTTCTTGGTGTTCGGTTTAGAGAGGTTCCACTATAGTGTTGTGGCTAAGGCTGCCAGTGTGGTGATTGCTTAGATGCCGTCTCATTGTTAACCCTTTCAACCCTAAGTAACTGGAATGGATTTTGATATGTTAATTTTCCAACCATTCCAATTGTCACAAAATGATTTTTTGACTATTCCATTTATGAAAAGCGGGTGTTTTTGTTCTCAAAAATATGAAAATTACTTTCAAAAAGTGTAGATCCTGATGAGACGGCTCGTCAAGAGCCGGCACATCTGGATCTACACTATTTGCCAATACCACTATGCAGGCATGTGGTGTTGAAAGGGTTAATGCAAGTTTTGTCTCGGTTACAGTTTGACAGAAGACCAGAGAACATCTGCTGAGCGCTTAATAACTTCCATAGACCTCATAAATCAGGTAACGGGCTGTTATGGTGACTACTAATGACCAAATACATGTATTTGTCATTCTTGGCTACCCTATCTATTCAGATTCTAGTTTATTGCAGTTTGACATTTCAATTGATGGATTTACATTTATTGAGCATAGGCTGCATATGCAGCCTATGCTCAATTATTGTAAATCCAATAATTGTTTACAAGAAAACATTGTTAATGTGACATTTACAGATTATCATAACTTTGCACTTACATTGTACCAACATTTTAGTCGTTCGAAATTTAGTGAAATGGGCCCCAGGCATCAACAATTTATTAATTTTCCGTTTGTCCAGATTGGATTTAAACTCGTACATTCCTATACATTTTAATTTTTATGCTGCAGTCTTTTCAAATTACCACTCGTCCAGATCGAAAATTCACTCGCCAATACGAGCGCGAGTGTGGATTTGTTGAGACCTGTAGCCTATTTCACCAACATTGCAAAGTATACTTTTCTAGCAAAGTATACTTTGAGGGAGAAATTTTCAATTTAAAGATAAATTTATTAATTTTTAGCCAGGATTTTTGAAAAAAAATCCAGGCTTTTGGATTGGCGAAAGCCGGGCGGGCGGGCAAGCGGGCGGGCGGGCAGGCGGGTGGGCATTCGGGCGGGCGGCATCCACAATCAATGTTAAGTTTTCGTGTTTGAGTCCATTTCTTTGTTACTGTACCACCTAGGACCACCAAACTTTCACAGCTTCATAATCAAGGGGTGCCCACCACGTATCATTATCCAACATGTTACTTATTTTTTAAAATTGACCCATTTTTTCCGCGCAGTCGACTTAGCCATTTTCAATGTTAAGTTTTCGCGTTTTCAATGTTAAGTTTTCGTGTTTAAGTCCATTTCTTTGGTACTGTACCACCTAGGACCACCAAACTTTCACAGCTTCATAATCAAGGGGTGCCCACCACATATCACTATCCAACATGTTACTTTTTTTTTAACTTGACCCATTTTTTCCGCGCAGTCGACTTAGCCATTTTCAATGTTAAGTTTTCGCGTTTACAATGTTAAGTTTTCGTGTTTAAGTCCATTTATTTGGTACTGTACCACCTAGGACCACCAAACTTTCACAGCTTCATAACCAAGGGGTGCCTACCACATACAACTATCCAACATGTGACCATTTTTTTACCTTCACCTATTATTTCTACGTAATTTTCAACGTTAACTTTTTAACATACGACTGGTTAAATTTTTTGGTTAAAACTTTTTCGTTATACTATATCTCTGCAACTGCTTCGCCCATTACCTTGAAACTTCACATGGGTGTTTATCATCGTCCATATTTTCATTCTAACCCCCAACCGTGCGGCCCTGTGCGCAATGTCAAGGTCAAATTACTTTGAATTTATTTGTTAAAGTTTTTTCGTGTACTATCTCTCTGCAACTGCTTCACCCATTACCTTCATACTTCACATGGGTGTTTATCATCATTGTCGCACCCGCTTGGGGAAAGCGCGATATCGTCGGCATTTTCGCATACGTCCGTCCGTACGTCCGTGTGTCCGGTTGAAGTTTTTTCGTTAAAGTTTTTCCATCTACTATATCTATTTTTTTAGTGTCCATGCCTCGCCCCAAGGCGCGACATGCAGGCCACGGCCATCTAGTCTACAAAAATGGGTATAATTATGTTATCCAAGTGTCCATGCTTGGAAAAAACCTGGCCTTCGTGGCTTTGCCTCGTTTCTTGTTATTATACTGAATTTATTACATTATCACAGCCAAAATATATCACAGCCATTTTGGCTGTGATAATGTAATAAATTCAGTATAATAATTCTGCATACTTTTAATCATCAACTATATGCAGTCGTTAGTTCTATATGAAATAAAGCATTTCGGGAAAAACAAATGATTACTCCCTCAAAGTATACTTTGCTAGAAAAGTATACTTTGCAATGTTGGTGAAATAGGCTACTGAGAATCTAATCATTAATAATTAGGTATAACAGGGAATGGCAAAAAATGGTATTTGAATATTCGATTGGCTTTTCGAATATATGTTCGAATGTTCGCAACCACACAACCACAAATTTCCTCACTAGACTGGAATGGGCCGTGATGACGTGGATCACAAGATTCGGATTAATTCATTTTCCATTTGCTTCAAATAATAATCATGAAATAATGATATTATGAAATGATTATAACCCCCCATGCGATAGCAAGGTGGCATAATGCGTTGCTCTTGAGGTACCGTACGTCCGTCTGTGTACATTAACATCAAAAAGTCGAAACGTTTGTAAGAGTTTCTGCAGTTAGAATCCAGGGGCCGGTATCACTAAACTTCGTGCGACTAAAATGTTTGTAAGTGTACAATTATGATGGTCTATAAATTTCACATTAACAATGTTTTCTTGTGAACAATTATTGGCAATGCAAATCCATCAATTGAAATTTCCAGACGATCCTAAATTTGCACTTACGGACATTTTAGTCGTACAAAGTTTAGTGAAACGGGCCCCTGTATGCCACGGGGGCATATCCATGTTTTACAAACATAATGTCTAGTTATTATTTGAAGCATGTGGAATGTCCTGGGGATCCATGTTTACAACGACTCTGTTTTACAATGTCCCTTGTGTATTGGGGAAATGTTTAACCATTAAAATGTGGGACATGTCAACGGTCGTCTGCTATTGTTTTATATTTGTCTTTTTTTCTCAATAAAAACATGGTTTGACAACACATTAGAATCATTTCCAATGGAAATGATTCTAAAGTGTAGTCAAACCATGTTTTTGGTGAGAAGAATGGAGAGAAAAAAGACTGCATTGTAACGCATAAAAAGCAAATTGCATATATATACATGTAGCAATACAATCAAATACATGATATGGCACATACATTTGCCAATCACAAAACAAATATTATGGGAAATATCAGGGAATTTGTTGTTCAAAATTCTGTGACCACCCTGTATAGCGTCACGAGATCTCGTGTGTTGTAGACGGTGGGAGACGCGATGTCAGACATGCTGCTGGTGGAGGTGATACTGCGTTACCGTGGCTGGAGTACGGATGATTGGCGCTCCTGTTACACAGACCTACCCAATAGACAGACCAAGGTCAAGGTAAGACATACCAAGGTTAAGGTAAGGCAGACCAAGGTCAAGGTAAGACAGAACAGTGTCAGTGTAAGACAGACCAAGGTCAAGGGAAGATATTAGGAAGTGATTCTGCGTTACTGCGACTGGAGCCCGAAGGTTGGCGGTCCTCCTATAAGGACCTACCCAATAGACAGACAAAGGTCAATGCAAGACAGACCAAGGTCAAGGGAAGACAGACCAAGGTCATGGGAAGACCGACCAAGGTCAAGGTAAAGCAGACCAAGTTAACACAGACCACGGTCAAGGTTGACAGACCAAGGTCAAGGTAAGACAGTCCAAGGTCACGGTAGACAGACAAGGTCAAGGTAAAAACAGACCAAGGCCAAGGTAAGACAAACCAAGGTCAATGTAAGACAGACCAAGGTCAAGGTAAGACCGTCCAAGGTCAAGGTAGACAGACCAAGGTCAAGGTTAGACGGACCAAGGTCAATGTAAGACAGACCAATGTCAAGGTAAGACGGGTCAAGGTTAAGACAGTCCAAGTCAAGGTAGACAGACCAAGGTCCAGGTAAGACAGATCAAGGTCAAGGTTAAGACAGTCCACGGTCAAGGTAGACAGACCGAGGTCAAGGTTGACAGATCAAGGTCAAGGTAAGACCGTCCAAGGTCAAGGTAGACATTCCAAGGTAGACAGACCACGGTCAAGGTAAGACCACGGTCAAGATCCTGTCTGTCATTGTCTCTTATTGTTACGCCCCGATGTCAAATGATGCCGGGGAATATAGCAATGGGCTCACCATTGCGATAACGTTTACGACATACACACCTGTAACAGTATTCGGTATAACATACAAATTTAACCCTTTCCCTCCTACAGACTGTAAAGCCAATATTGGCACACACTGTAGATCAAGATGAGCCGGCTCATCAAGATCTTCATTGTCAGCATTTTCCAGTATTTTTTTTATTTAAAAAATACCCCTTATATGATTAATGGAATAGTCCAGAAATGAACTTTATCCCGTCAACACAGTGAGTATGTGCTGTGAAACATTTTTGATATCCTGTCCATACAACCTAATTACTGCGTATGAATATGTGCGGTTGTCATACTAGTCGATTCTCCGATTTTTGACGATGCGGCTGGGGTTCTTTTTTGCATTTTAAAGCTATTTGTAGGTGTTGACGGGATAAATAGAATAGTAAGTTAGTGCCGTGAATGGGAAAAATATCTGACGCGGCACGGAAACGGGATGTGCTCGGCAGAGCCTCGCCCATCCAGTTTTCCTAAGCCTTGCCAGATATGTTTTCCCATTCACGGCACTAACCTACTATTCTCTATATCATATCTATTCTCTATGTCAGATATTTAAGTGTTCAAAAAGAAGTGGCGAGCTATTGCTTTATCTGACTACAGTAGCCTATTTCACCAACATTGCAAAGTATACTTATCTAGCAAAGTATACTTTGAGGGAGAAATTTTCAATTTAAAGATACATTTATTAATTTCTATTATACTGAATTTATTACATTATCACAGCCAGTTTGGCTGTGATAATGTAATAAATTCAGTATAATAATTCTGCATACTTTTATTCATCAAATATATGCAGTGGTTAGTTCTATATGAAATATGCATTTCGGGAAAATAAATGATTACTCCCTCAAAGTATACTTTGCTAGATAAGTATACATTGTACTTTGCAATTTTGGTGAAATCGGCTACAGGTGTCTGATCGTACGGTGATAAAGACGACACAAGACGAGAGACAGGCGACCAGCCCAGCGGGTCTCCAGGCGGCCATTGACCACCTCGTGACGCAGTATCCCAGCGCCAGATCCTTCGTCAGGTACGTCGCCAGCGGTGGTGGTCACATTATATGAGACACGCCATGTGATTTTGTAATTTCATGAAATACGTGTACAAAATTTACAATATTTTCCGTAAATGGCGTCAAAAGTTGAACAAAATTTCAGAATGTAATTCCTCATAACTTTTGACTTAATTTATGAAACCTATTTACAAAATCCAATGGCGTGTCTCATATGTGACTGTGACTGGAGAAATGGGGCTTATGGCATTTGTGACCAGTGTAGATCCAGATGAAATAGCACCTGATAGCGGTCTATATTGCTGGTTAGAAGTATGTCCAAATCCAAAAATCAGAACGGAATATTTACATTGAAAAAATGTTACATTCATCCTGAAATTAGAATAACCGGACCTGGTGCCACTTGGCCCCTTCCCATAAAAGTAATAGGATTATGAATAATCATATTACTCATATAAGGAGTGTAACATACAAGGAAGCCAAGGACGTACATGAGGGCCAAACCTGGGGGCCGTTTCACTAAACTTTGTACGACTAAAATGTTCGTAAGTGGAAAATTATGATAGTCTGTAAATTTCACATTAACAATGTTTTCTTGTAAACAATTAATGAATTTACATTTATTGAGCATAGGCTGCATATGCAGCCTATGCTCAATAAATGTAAATCCATCAATTGCAATTTCCAGACGATCCTAAATTTGCACTTATAAACATTTTAATCGTAAGAAGTTTAGTGAAACGGCCCCCAGGTCTCCGATAAGGATGAATCATTAACCCTTAGACTGCTACTCACAACAATTGTCGTCTGCCGTTGCTTTTATATCTTGCCTTATTTCTCAATAAAAACATGTTTTGACAGCACTTCAGAATCATTTCCAATGGAAATGATTCCGAAGTGCTGTCAAAGCATGTTGTAAATTATTCTAAAATGCTGTCGAAGCATGTTTTTGATGATAAAAATGGAAAATAGAAAATAAGCAGCGGAGGACAAAAAAATTAAGATAGCGGTCTAAGGGTTAAATTACCCATCGCATGCTCCCATCTGCCATCCACTTGCCTAATTGTATCCCCGGGACGAAAGTCGGGGTGGATACTAGGGATTTGATGTTGTCCTGCCACTGCAGACACTTTAATTTCTGGAGCATAAATTGAATATCCTTTGGAACATTTTCATTAAACCTCACACATGCATAGACCACAATATAAAGGTGTGTCACGGTCAAGAATGACCAGTCATAGTACTATGATCAATTTTTTTCTTCAGATTTTGAACTGGTTTCGTGCCTGCTGAGGCACGACACCAGTTCAAAACCTGAAAAAAAAATGCTTTGGTGGCTTCAGCCTTCAGTCTGTTACAATAAAAGTGTTAATGTGTTAATTAATGGTTATATTTACAGGCCATCTGGGACGGAGGACATTGTACGTGTGTATGCCGAGGCCGACACACAAGTAAACGCTGACAAACTCGCGCACGAAGTCTCGCTGGTGGTATACAACCTCGCCGGCGGCATTGGACCAACACCAGCCGCTCTATAATATAGACAATGTTTTAGGAAGTAGATGAATAGAAGGTTATTTTGACTATGTATGTAATATTACGACAAATGAAACATGCCGTGTGATTTTGTACCTAATAACACGATTGTGCGATATTTCATGAAAAATGTTTACAAAATTGACTATAACTTCCGTAAATGACGTCGAAAGTTGATGAAATTTTCCTAGCTGTGAACATTTCGTCATCTTTCGACATCATTTCCAGAAAATATCACAGTCTCTGTAAATATATTTAATGATAAATCGTATATGTTCTTCACAAGTCTATTCACAAGTCTTCACATTAACATAGCATTAAATCACCTGGCCTGTCTCAAATGGGGACACTGAATGATATGTATATTTTGATCCAAATCTGATAAAATTGGTGTTATATTTGTAGACCCAAACTGATCAGGGTATGTACTGTTCACAACTTATTTCCTGACCATATATGACCTTGCTGTTGAATGGACGTAAAACCCCAATCCCTGTCTATCGGAGTGTAATGACTGAGAATTCTCATTTTTAATGAGCTCAAAAAGTACTTAAACCCGTCGCCCCTAAATATCCATCATTCGCATTGCATTACTATTTTTGGACCGTTCCATTAATAATGAGAAAATGCAGATTGTTTTAAAAATAATTAACAACACTGGCAAATGCTACAGATCCTGATGAGACGGACCTGTGACGCCCAACATGGGGCCGTGAATAATAAATACTTTAGGTCCTACAGTTGATCATCATCTCAAAAAATAATTTGGGGACGGGGGAGTCGTGCCCTGGTATTTTTGCCCAGTAGTTCTGTTGGCAGAGCTATGGTACAGTAAACTAGAGGTCCCGTGATCGAATCCCATGGTCGGGTGTACACTTTTCTCACCCTGTGACATTAATGAGGTCCCTTGCGTCATAGCAGACCACATGTAGAATAGACTTGTGGTTGATTAACCCATTTCATGCTGAAAATACACTATTTTTCTCAAGAAAAAAATATTATTTTGCTTATTTCTTATCAAGAATATATGTTGTTGCCGCTCAGTTGAACCGTCTCGTCGAGACAGTTCAAATGAGTGGTAACAACATATACTTTCCTATAGAAATAAATAAAAGTAAAAAATAAATATTGGTAATTTTGATACCTGTGAAGCAGTATCTGGTATGAAAGTGGCTAATAAGGCCTTTGTATGTAGAATTTATAGCAATTACGGTACTATGCAAATTTATAATTACAGATTACAATTCACTTCTGAATGCAAATTGTATGGTACTTGTAATTCAATGTGGTTAATTATTGGGTACAGAGTGGGTGTGGTCGCTATTATTTGGACAACTTTATAGCTGATTTTGAAAGTATATGCCATATTTATATAGTAAAAAGCTTCTGTAGTGGAACCTCTCTACAACAGCCGTGATTGGAAAGGCACAAAACAGGCTGTTATAGACCGGTGGTGATCATTAAAGGTTTATCCCGTCAACACAGTGCGTATGTGCCGTGAAATATTTTTGATATCCTGTCAATACGACCTAATCACTGCGTATGAATATGTGTGGTGGCTGGGGTTATTTTTTTTTGCATTTGAAAGCCATTTATGGTGTTGAAGGGATAAATAGAATAGTAGGTGCCGTGCCGTATCTGGCGCGGCACGGAAACGGGATGTGCTCGGCAGAGCCTCACCCATCCCATTTCCTGAGCCTTGCCAGATATTTTTTCCCATTCACGGCACTGACCTACTATTCTCTATATTCTCTATTTATCCCAGAGTTGGTTATTTCAGTATTCTGTAAACGTGTTTGTATGTATTGCTAGTAATTGTGGGGTAGAGTATACACATGTATGCTATAGTTAGTTAAATGTGGCTGTGACTGGAGAAATTGGGCTTTAATTGGATATATGACCACTGTAGCTCCTGATCAAACAGCACACTCGTGTAGCTGAATAACAATCTATATTGCTTGTTAAAAGCATAGTGGGTGTTTCATTGATGGAATGGCGAACAGTGCAGACCCTAATCAGACTGTGCGGATGCACAGGCTGGTCTGGATCTACACTGGTCGCACAACGTATAAGCCCCATTTCTCCAGTCATAGCCACAAATGATTCTCCATGAACAAAAATCTACATTTGCATTGGTTTATTTACCAAGCACAATCTACATTGTATTTAAGTCACCATCCGATAAAACCAGGTTTGTTTCACTTCTGGCCAATATAGTTCTTGCAAGCACATACAGACGTACGAGACGAGCCATCTGATTTTGTACCTAAGATGTGCGATTTTTCAGGAAAAATATTTACAGAAACAATATTTTCTTTAGTTGACAAAATTTTCATTTTAAAATTTCCGCATTTGCTCTAAAATTTCATTTGCAGAAAATCTCATAAAGCTTGTAAATATATTTCATGAGATATCGCACATCTTTGGTACAAACTTTTATACACAAGTTTAATATTAGTTATTTGATGGAATTGTGAACTGTGTGTAGATGCTGATCAGTAGCCAATTTCACCTACATTGCAAATTTCATGTATACTTTTCTAGCAAAGTATACTTTGAGGGAGTAATCATTTATTTTTCCTGAAATGCATTATTTCATATAGAACTAACGACTGTATATATTTGATGATTAAAAGTATGCAGAATTATTATACTGAATTTATTACATTATCACAGCCAAAATGGCTGTGATAATGTAATAAATTCAGTATAATAAAATTTAATAAATTTATTCCAAAATTGAAAATTTCTCCCTCAAAGTATACTTTGCAATGTTGGTGAAATGGGCTACAGTTCTACACCAATTGCAGAAGCAATAAGCCTGGTTTTGTCAGATTTTGTGGCTCATATGTCCTACTTGTGTTGTTACTATTTGACTATATTTTGAAATTTTATTTGTTTTGCTAGTATTCTATACCCTTACATGGTGGCCATATTTTTGAGAATATTTTTGAAAATATATTATATTCTGTATGTTTGTTACTTTTTCTATGTTACACCCCTGGTTGTATAGTCTGTATATGGTTTGTGCATTTGGGATGTCGAGCCTCGTTAACTCTTCACACAAAAATAATTCTCATTTCTTAAAACTAAATGGCCGTGGCCTGCATGTCGCGCCTGCTGAGGCTTTGATAGTATACCGACAAACTAAACCCGGACGCACGTACGTACGTACGTCACAAAATTCACTTTGGGTGAGAAATGAAAATTTATGTAAATACTACACCCTGGGAGGTCCGGTTTAGAGAGATTTCACTGTGAATCAGGCATTTGATAATTATGAGCCAAGTTGTGTGTTATACGATCATGAACAGACATTATCACCCGAGATAAATGACCAAGAAAAACAAGATCACAGATGTTTCTTGGTGTCCGGCTTAGAGAGGTTCCACTGTACCACCATAATGAGAGAAGACTTGATAGACTAGGAGTAGTTCAATACTGTGGAGCTTCAATCCACGCCCTACACTGGACAAAATGCATTAATTGTATTTCCATCCCACTGGTCCTTTGGATGAGACTTGAAAGTTAATCAAGATGACTTTTACTGTTGCTAGGAAGTTAAACCTTTTCATTATATTCCAGTGCTGGGGATAAATGTCCCCAGGGTGTCCGCATGGATTCCGCTGGGGGGAAATAAAAAAAATCGCCACTTCAAAAAGAAACAAAAAACCAATAGGATAAAAATAAACAATTGGCGATAAAAAATTACAATTTTCGAGAAAAAAAAAAGGATTTTTTTTCTCGAAAATTGTAATTTTTTATCGCCAGTTGTTTATTTTTATCGCCAATTGCGAAAGTGGCGATCGCCAGCAGAATACCTGGGACACTGTCCTTGGACAACTGAATATGCTGTCTCCATTCAGTCACTGGAAAAGCATTTTAATGTCATTTGGAAAAATGTGACACATAATTATCGTATGATGCTGTCTTCATTTCTGACCACTTTGTGTCAATCAATTTGTGGCGATCGCCAGCGGAATCCCTGTGTCCCTTATAGCGAGGTTTCACTGTAAATCAGGCATTTGATTATTCCGAGCCATCGTTGTGCGCTATGCTATCACGAACAGGCATTATCACCGGAGATAATGACCAAGAAACATCAAAATATGATCACATATGTTGCTTGTTGTCTGGTTTAGAGGTTCCACTGTACCATAGTGATGTGCTTGTGAAGTTGAAACTAGCCTTCTATTCCATCAGGTAACGGGGTGGGGGAGCATGTTTATCTTAACCAAGGTTGGTCGGGTGAACGCGACAGTGTAAATTAACGGTGGGGTTCCTCCTTATAGGAATCACGATTTGCCTGGTTTGGTCCTCCAGTACGTTTTGACCTGGCCTTAAATGACCGTAGCTGTTGATAGGCCGTTAAACCCCAACAAACAAACAAATCTTAACCAATTCATGCCGAGCATACGTTTTTCTGACGGAAAATCCTAAATATTTCTCCCCAAAAGTTTATGTTGTTACCATTTATTTGGACTGTGTCGTCAAAACTGTTTTTAAAAACGAGTGGTCACAAGTACTTTCATATAGAAATAAAACAAGGTGCCATCGTGGCCCCATATCGCTCTCCTGGTTATTATATACAGTGGAACCTCTGTAAACCGGACAAGAAACATTTGTGATAACAATTTTGATGAGTTTCTTGGTCATTTATCTCGGGCGATAATGCCTGTTCGTTATCTCATAGCAAATAACTATGGCTCGGAATAATCATAATTCCTGATTTACAGTGAAATCTCGCTAAACCGGACACCATGGGGACGCCCCAGGGTGTCCGGTTTAGCGAGGTTTCACTGTACAAGGTATATGCAAGTAAACTTGAGAGAGCTTTATATATTCATTATTCCTACAAAGTTTTGTCAAAACCAGATTATAATGGGAAGACATTGTTTAAAGATTTTGTCCAACTTTATACGGCGGCCATCTTGGATTATGTGACGATCTCCAATTTGAAAAATCTGTAAACGTTTCACCGAAAGAGAATAACTATGAAGTTCGGCCAGCATTGGCCAAGCGGCTAGTAAGAAAAATCTGTTTGAAAGCTCTAATAAACTAGATTCAAAGTCCTTGACCCTGGGTATTGGTGTAGTATGCTTATTAATCACAATAAATGGTGATCAATGTGTATATGATGTTTCAAGTTGATATCGCAAGTGGTCACAGAGATATAGCAATTTGAAAAACTTTTAACGTACACATTAAAAACAAATTCTAAGTCATTTGACCTTGGGCTCCGGGGCAGCATGGGTAGGGTATACAATTCCCCATGTTAAATGGGGATTTAACAAGGGGAATGTGCAAATATGGATGGTGAAGTTTCAAGTTTATATCCCAAGCAGTCACAGAGATATAGCAATTTGAAAAATCTTTTAACGTAAGCTTTAAACAAGACCTCCACAGAGCAAGATGTCCCGCCTGGCGCAGTTTGATAATACATAAGGAGCTTGTAATAACCTTGGGGTTAGTGAGCACCATGGGCTTTCTGTAGAATGATGTGAGATGTTGTTAAAAATACACCTATGAAATATTAAAGCATTCCATTGAGGGAAAGTCCTTGACCTTGGGGTTAGCGGGCACCATACGCTTTCTGTAGAATGATGCAGGATGATGTTGCAAATGCACCTATGAAATATTAAAGCATTCCATCAATGGAAACAGAAGTTATTGCAGATTAACCCCAATGTTAATTTTTGTGATGGACAGATGGACGAACAGACAACTTTTGCATCCCTATATCCCCTTTTCGCTACGCGAGGGGATAATAAACTGAAACCAAAACACTTATTTTCCAAAAAAACAGCTAAACACAAACAAGAATGCCGCCAACGACATGTATCTCCTGGCACCGATGCTAAATTTCTATACTAGACATTTTTGAAGTCAGTGACCTTGACCTTGAGGTTACCGGACACCATGAACTTGCTGCAGATCATGCGGAATGTTCTTACAAATGCATGTATGCAATATTAAAACATTCCATCAAGGGAAACAGAAGTTACAATAAATTAACCCAAGCGTTAAGTTTTCAAAACTGAGCATTTTCTAAGCCCTTGACCTTGGGGTTAGTGGACACCATGGGCTTTCTTCTGTAGAATCATGCTGGATGTTGCTATAGTTTACACCTAAGAAGTATTAAAGCATTCCATCAAGGGAAACAGAAGTTGTAATAAATTAAGTTTTCCAAACCCAGAATTTTCTAAGCCTGTTACCTTGACCTTTGGGGTTAGCGGGCACCATGGGCTTTCTGTGGAATGTTGCGGGATGTTGTTTCAAATGCATGTATGGAATATTAAAGCATTACATTGAGGGGAACAGAAGTTGTAATGAATTAACCAGAGCGTTACGTTTTATAAACATAGCCAAACGCAAAAACTTAAACGTTGAATGCATGTAAAAAGTAGGTCAATGAACCATGAAAACTAGGCCAAGGTCACATGCGTTTTTGCATGTGAGATGGTTACACCACAGTGTTTATGTATACCAAGTTTGGAGGTCGTAGGACTTATAGTTTTCCAGAAACTGAGCTAAATGCAAAAACTTAACATTGAATGCATGTGAAATAAACCATGAAAACTAGGTCAAGGCCACATGAGCTCCCTCTGTGAAATGGTTACACCACAATGTTGATGTATACCGAAGCATTACATCAAGGGAAACAGAAGTTGTAATAAATTAAACCGAGCGTTAAGTTTTTAAAACCTGGACATTTCTAAGTCAGTGACCTTGACCTTTGGGGTTAGCGGGCACCATGGGCTTTCTGTAGAATGATGCGGGATGTTGTTACAAATGCATGTTTGGAATATTAAAGCATTCCATTGAGGGAAACGGAAGTTACAATGAATTAACCGGAGCGTTAAGTTTTAGAAACAGAGCTAAACGCAAAAACTTAACGTTGAATGCATGTGAAAAGTAGGTCAAAGAACCATGAAAACTAGGTCAAGGTCACATGGGCTCCCTCTGTGTGAGATAATTACACCACAGTGTTGATGTATACCAAGTATGGAGGTCGTAGGACTTATATAGTTTTCTGGAAACTGAGCTAAACGCAAAAACTTAACGTGAAATGTGGACGCCGCCGCCTCAAATGCTGACGGAAAAGCTATGCCTATGTCACGCTTCTGCTAAAGCAGGCGGGACAAAAAACTAGATGGTCGGTAAATCCGACAAATGCTCCCCGATGACACCTGGATTGAATTCAAAGTCCTTGACCATGGATATTCGTGTAGTATGCTTATTAATCACAATAAATGGTGATAAATGTGTATATGAAGTTTCACATCATAATCTCAATTGGTAACGGAGATAAATTCTAGAAAGGTTTAACACAATGTTTTGTTTATTAGTGACAATAAATATTTGGATTCTAATTTGAATTGAAATAAATTTTAAAATCTTTAACAAAAAGTTTAAAGTAATTTGACCTTGCGCTCCTGGGCAGCATGGGCAGGGTATACAATGAAAATATGGATGGTGAGCAATGTGTATATGAAGTTTCAAGTTGATATCACCAAGCAGAGATATAGCAATTTGAAAAACTTTAACATAAAACTCGGACGCCGGACAAAACAGTAACTATAGATTCTCCCCAAAATTCATAAAAATACCGGTTTGACCTTTCGACGGCCATCTTGGATAACGTAATCATCCGATTCTTTTATAAAAACCACTTCAGAGCGATCATCTCCTCAATACCTTTGAGTTGATATACAACATGACCATATTTGGTAAAATGTGCAATTTTACCCCTAATTGACCAACCAGGCCCCGCCCATTATGATCACAGGGTCATCATTTTAACAAATCTGAATCAGCATTGACTATTGATCATTCCTGGAAAGTTTCATTGAAGTCTGTCCGGCGGTTCACAAGAAGATTTATTTTTTAAGATTTCGACCCTCTTTTCCACGGCGGCCATTTTGATTATATGACAACCGCCAAATGTACAAATCTGACATACCCCAACCATAGATCATCCCTGTGAAGTTTGGCCAAGCGGTGCACGAGAATAAGACGTTTGATCTCTCTAATTAAAGGATGATGTTTAGACCTTTTGACCAATCATCTGATTTCGACAGAGTGATCGTCTCCTCAGTACCTACCCTTTGCTATATGATTAGACCGTATTTGGTCAAATGTGAAATTTGACCCCTTGGGCCCCGCCCATTTGTGCCCCATGGATTACCAGTTTTAGAAATCAGAAAGAGCATTGACTGTTGATCATTCCAGTCAAGTTTCGTTGAAATCTCTGACAGTTCATGAAGTTCTGAAGGCTCAAGTGAGCTATTGTTACCGCTTTTCGTCCGTCGTCCATCAACACTTTTCCGACCTCTCCTTCTGAACCACGAGGCCGACCAAACTTCACGGAGAAGGTCTTTGCGTTACTTTTCAGATTTGTTAAAATGGATGTTGTTGCATATCCAAGATGGACGAAGCACAAAAGTAGGTCAAATTCTTAAAAATCTTCTCACGAACGCAAGACATTTCAACCACACTTTGCAGGAATGATTGATAGTCGATGCTCTTTCAGATTTGTTAAAGTGATGACCCCGGGATCAAAAATGGGCGGGGCCCGGAGGGGTCAAATTTCACATTTGACCATATGATCATGTTATATATCAAATCGAAGGTATCGAGATGACCACTCTGAAGCATTTTTTGTTGGAATCGGATGACTACGTCATCCAAAATAGCCGCCAAAAGGTCATCCTTTTACTATAGATTTCAAACGTCTTCTCGTGAACTGAGTGGGTGAAGCATTTTTCATATATGTTAATCCAAGATGGCCGCCATAAAAAATGAGGTCAAATTCTTAAAGAATCTTCTCACAAACCACGAGACCGATTTCAACGAAATTTTGCACAGAGTTTACAATGTTTCCCCACACACGTGTAGGACCCTATGAAGGACATAAACTGTTTCAATCAATCAATCACTAAAACTCTTCCAAGTACCAATTCGAAGACTGAAATCAACAATTCCAACCATATCCACAGCTGGGCTTCCAACAAAGATAAAACAGTGTAGCTTCAGATTAATTTCTAATATTTATAGGAATGAATGGCTTTTTGTGAAATTTATCGGGGTATAAACTTGGAAAAGTCGCGGGAATATGGGACGAAGGCCTCGTCCAGTATTCCCGCGACTTTTCCAAGTTTATATCCCCGATAAATTCAACAAAAAGGCCATTCATTCCTTATAATTCCAGCATTTGAAATAAATTCATCAAGAAAATGTGTTTATTTTCCGTTTTCTTAAGAATTATTTCAACTGCGCCTCAAGGTTACGGAAAGTAGTTCAGCGTGGGAGTTTACTGGGATATAAATTTTGGACAGACTTGCTACGGACCAATCAAATGTTAGGGAATTGTGTAAATATGTATGTGCTGGAATTATATATATATATTTTATTCTATATAACATGTTTTTACCAAAAGAAAATGTAGTACAGTGAGACATGATAAATTAAATTAATTATCGTGTCCATCTCACTCCACTGTTTGTGAATATTTTCAGATTCTCTACACAAAAACACCACTTTTCTGATTGATGGAATAGTTCAAGTCTACATTTAAGGGTCGATACCAGTTTACTTAGGGGTGAAAGGGTTAATATGTTCACGACATAAGGCAACAAAGGAAAAGTGGGAATATAACAGCAGATGTTTAATGACACGTATTTGATACAAGGTGTATGATCACGTGGCCACAACAACAACAAGTACTGAAACTTCCAGAAGCCCTCCGATTCAAAGTACGTATTCTTTTATTTTGTCCTTATTATGCAATGGATTTTGATGAAATATGGCGCATCAAACGTGTCTTGTTAAGCTGCATTTGGTGGTCTCGATACTTTGGCCCAAACTTCCGACGTTTTTGCGAAGAATGCGGACACGGAATACCGACACGGATTCTTCACAAAAACGACATGCCGAACTCCCTGAACCACAAAATGCAGCTCATGAAGACGCGTTTACTGCCTCATATTTCATCAAAATCCGTTGCCTATTAAGGAAAAATATAAAATAACACTTACTTTGGAGTGGGCGCGCTTTCAACACTTTCAGCCATTGTTGTTGTTGTTGTAACCATGTGATCATACACCTTGTGATATGGAATAAACAAAACACAAGTGTGTTGTATCAATTAAATGTGTTGTAACTGTTCCAAACTGAAAATGCATACTCAGGGCTTCCGACAAGGAAGTAGTAATTGAGTATTGTCACTCCATCATTTCTTAAGCAAAATTTTAATTTGGTAAAATAAAATCACACTACTGTTTACACATCAACAGACAGCAATTATTGAATAGTTTGCTGTGAAATGAAACATGTCTTGGCATTTCATGCAGACAATTCTAATGAAATACCTAGTTGTGTTTTCTTAGAAAATAAGAAAGATATGCTATATCTGTGGTCTGTTTATTGTTTTCTGCAGCAAGATGAAGGTACCATAAATTGTAATTGCTTTTTGATACTCGCTACTTCTGATTTCAATTAGATTTTTTGCAATTATAATTAGGTATTTAAGCAAATACGCAGCTTATCTGGAGCTCTGCATACATTCTGTGATAGGAATTGACAAATTTCACTCTGAACACTCGTCATTTTGCTAACAGATAGGTTTTTCTCCTTTCTCTAGTAGCTCCACATTTGAATCACTACAGCCGTTCCAATTTATATACAATGTACCATATTAGTTACATCATACATCATTTGTGTTCGGTTTGTATTTTGCTTGGCTAACTCAGCCAGACCTGTAGCCGATTTAACTAACATTGCAAAGTATACTTATCTAGCAAAGTATACTTTGAGGGAGAAATTTTCCATTTAAGGAGAAATTTATTAATTTTTATTATACTGAATTTATTACATTATCACAGCCATTTTGGCTGTGATAATGTAATAAATTCAGTATAATAATTCTGCATACTTTTAATCATCAAATATATGCAGTCGTTAGTTCTATATGAAATAATGCATTTCAGGAAAAATAAATGATTACTCCCTCAAAGTATACTTTGCTAGAAAAGTATACTTTGCAATGTTGGTGAAATAGGGTTACTGGTCTGGCTGAGGTCCGAGACAATTAGTTAGACAAACAAAATACAAACCTAACACATCATACATCATTTCAAATACCATATGTGGCCAATGTATATTCTGATCTATGAAAGTGATTTTCAAAATTAGTAAAAAGGCTCTGAAATATTGGAAAATTCTCATTGTAATGAGCTTGATTAAAGGTAAACAGTTTGAATACAATATACATCTTAGCAAAACAATTGAAAGACCAGTAGCCTATTTCATCAAAATTGCCAAGTATACATATCTTGATAAGTACACTTTGAGCGAGTTATTTTCAATTTAAGAATAAATTTATTAGTTTTTATTATACTGCATTTATTACATTTTGGCTGTGATAATGTAATAAACTCAGTATAACAATTCTGCATACCACTTAATCATGAAATATATGCAGTCGTTAGTTCAATATGAAATAATGCATTTTGGGGAAAATAAATGATTACCCTCAAAGTATATGCTTTATAGCATTTTTTTGTGAAATCGGCTACAGTACAGCCAACAAACAATATTTACACCTTCCACAAATTCATAATGGAAACGCCCATTTGACATATTCAGCGTATATACATGTATCGCAATGTTTAAATTTTCCCTACATGACGTCTTGTTAAGTTGATAGTTTAACTCTTTGCATGCTGGGTAATGTGTGGGCTATAAATAGTTCAAAACTAGCAGACAAAAATTCATCATATTTTCTTGTATTTCTCACCGCAAATATCATGAATATGTCTTGGAATTTCATTAGTCCTGAGGACTCAATTCTAATGAAATTTCAAGACATATTTACTGAGAGAAATAAAAGATATACTTCTAATTCGTTTGGCGGATATTTTCACCGCTAGCATGCAAAGAGTTAAAGTTTGTTTGATGTCGTTAAAATCTCCACGATGTTGTCAATAATGGCATGCTATTGACAGGCAACATGCTGTTCCATGAATTGTGACAACATGATGTTTGTTTGTTTGTTTATTAGTGCTTAACGGCATATCAACAGCTAAGGTCACGTAAGGCCGGGCAAACGAGTTTGATCCCATTTTAACCTGCTGCATTGGGGGGAAAATCCCAAAATCAGAACGGAATATTTACATCGAGAACAAATATAATTAGAATAACCTGACCTGGTGCCAGGTCCATACCACACCAGGTCACTTGGCCCCTTCCCCTAAAATAGGATTACGAATATCGTAATACTCACATAAGGGGTATAACCAGATTCAACTGTCACATACAAAATGCCAAAGCCGTATGTGAGGGCCAAACCAGGTCTCCAGTTGGGATTCCGGTAAGGATGAACACCAATCGTTAAATTACCCATCGCGTGCTCCCACCTGCCACCCACTACAACATGATGTAAAACAAGACGATTCTTAATTTTAACGCCATACATGTAATTGTAATACCGCAGATAAATTTCTCACATTTTGATTGGTCAGCTTGACAGGTAATATGAGCCCATATTACCTGTGAAGCCTGTCAATATGGCTTGAATACCGGTACAAAATGGCGGCTGGTCGAGGCCGAGTTGAAAGTAAAAAAAAATGGAAATCAACTCCAAAACATAAAGTGGAGAAATATTGCCCGTCTGAAACCATATCCCCCCTCGGCTGTGCCTTGGGTGGATATAGATTCAAACGCGCAATATATAGAGAATAGAAGGTTAGTGCCATGAATGGGTAAAAATATCTGGCAAGGCTCAGGAAACAGGATCGGCGAGGCTCTGCCGAGCACATCCCGTTTCCGTGCCACGCCAGATATTTTTTCCCATTCGCGGCACTAACCTACTATTCTATTTATCTCGTCAACACCTACAAATGGCTGTAAAATGCAAAAATATAACCCCAGCCACCGCACATATTCATACGCAGTGATTAGGTTGTATTGACAGGATATCAAAAATGTTTCACGGCACTGTGTTTCATGGCACATACGCACTGTGTTGACGGGATAAAACACCATATCGACTGTGTAGAATCAAAATAACTTATAATAATATAAGTATTAAAACCATGGGTTATTGCATTTACTGTAGCAACCTATTCGTCCGTTTAAAGGCACAGAACAGAATGTGCAGTTTTTCAGACCCCATTCACTTTAAACAGACCAAATGTTTGCGTCGACAGTAAGCGCAACAGTCCATGGTCTTATTCCTTAACCCTTTCCCTGATAGAAACGACTTTTTACGCCTCTGCAGATGTCTTTTGAAAACATTGTGGGAAAAGGAGAAATTGCTTGTAACAAGCAATTTCTCCTTTTCCCACAATGTTTTCTACTCTATCAGATAATTTAACCATCATTTGACCCAGCATTTGATTCTTTTATTCAGATGTTTTGGATTTGGAAGAGTCGAAATATCGCAAAACAGGGAAAGGGTTAAGCGGTATTTCAAATCAAAGAGTACAAAACATGGTTAACTGGAGCTCTGGAATATTTATCAGTTTCTAGCAGCTGTAGAATGTAATTTGTGACACGCCATGTGATTTTGTACCTTCGGACAATGTGCGTAATTTCATGAAATATGCTATTTACAATATTTTCCGTAAATTGCGTCAAAGTTGATAAAATATTCAGAGTACATGCGGTATTCCGCATGTACTCTGAAAATTTTGTCAACTTTTAACTTTATTTATCAAAAATATTGTAAATTTTGTAAACGTATTTAATGAAATTACAAAGGTACAAAATCACATGGCGTGTCCAATTTCAGAGAAACCGGTTTGATTTACACAAAGTGGTCAGAAATGAAGAGACAACATCATACGATAATTATGTGTCACATTTTTCCAAATGACATATTAAAATGCTTTTCCAGTGACTGAATGGAGACAGCATATTCAGTTGTCCAAGGACAATGTCCCAGGGATTCTGCTGGCGATCGCCACTTTCGCAATTGGCGATAAAAATAAACAATTGGCGATAAAAAATTACAATTTTCGAAAAAAAAAATAAAAAAATTCTTTTTCGAAAATTGTAATTTTTTATCGCCAATTGTTTATTTTTATCCTATTGGTTATTCCTTTTTGGTGGATTTTTTTATTTTCCCCAGCGGAATCTCTGATGTCCGGGTATGGGATCACATGCTATCATAATGTGATGTAATTGTAACTTATTTTTTTCCGTAAATTTTCCTTCAATAACTTTCAAACAGCACAGATTTGCTGAATTGTGGCACAGTAAATATAGATACTGTGGTCTTTGTTCTGCTGCTTGTGATTAGCCGTTTTGACACAAGAATCAAATGTAGTCAATTTGGGTAAAATTCTCGAGCATGATAATCATCAAAATAAAATTAAAGGTACATGCCCACTCGGTAGGCACAAAATGTTCTTTATATCAGAGACATCATCTGGGACATTTTCTGGCAAAATAAACGTTCATTCACCATTATTGATTGGCATTATTATACATTTTATATCAGACTTATATTTCCACACTGATACCAGGGTCGATTTGTGCCTACTGAGTGGGCATGTAACTTTAATGATATTTGATTCTTCATTACAAATATGAACAAGTTTTAACTTTTGTGGCAATAAAACGTGTAAATTATCATATTGGTACACCATATATCATCCACATCTGTTGGTTTGTTTAGAATATTTTAACTAAAATCTATTGTAAAAATAATGTTATACATTACTGAGTAACGTAATATTTAACATAATTTTTACATTAGATTTTCATAATTACACAAGAATTCCGTCACGGAAGCGGTATCGTGCCTGCCGAGGCATTTGAATGTGAACATTAAAAGTAAATAAATGACCTTGAGTATTTGGATGTGGGGGTGTGCATAATGAAGCATCATCCCTAGACAAAGGCAAGGGGTTAAAGAGATATTGTGAAAAAACAATAACTTTAACGCATTTGCCTTACAAAAAACTGGACGACGCGGACGACGTCGACGCGGACGACGACAGAATAAGCGCTGACTATAGTCGCGCCTCTGCTAAAGCAGGAGCGACACAAAAACCACGCGATCCCACACCCTGAAGCTGGTCATGGTTTATCCATTTGGTCTCGGCTGTGTAGTAAACATAGACTTCAGGATACTGACGGCAGCCTGGCAGGCCTTGGCACCGCGACTCAGGCCAAACACCAGATCATCTGTAACGGAAGGTAGATTAAAGTGGCTACAGTGCAACCTCTACAACAGCCACCCATGGAAAGGCACTAAACTGGCTATTGTAGAGAGGTGGCTGTTGTAGGAATGTAAACTATAAAGATAATTTCCCATTTGGGATATAAAATAGTGGCTGTTACAGAGAGGTGGTTGTTGTCAAGGGGTGGCCATTCTAAGAGGTTCAGCTGTGTGTTAAGACAATTTAGACTTGTGTTTAGACAATCTTCAACATATTATCCATACCGTAATTTTGAGTTAAACGAGGACTTTGTAGCTAATAAAGTTATGAATGTTTATATCCCCAAATGACTCTAGTATGCCACAGGGGGCATATCCATGTTTTTCAAACATAATGTCTAGTTTTCAATATTTGTCGCAAGAACCTACTTAAAGGATTGCAAGAGGCGGTGATTTTTATAAGTTACCCATCGCCTTCAGAAAAGTGTTAAATTTTGGCTATTTTCAACCGTCCCGTGATGCCTTATCAGATCTTTTATCACATCTACATGACTTTGAAGAGCCGACATTGTTGTTATGTGTGTGTATGTGGATTGGCGTACGCGATAGTGAGAGGACTCAAACAATGCGTTTCAAGTCCTCTGTGATACTTTTGTTTGTTCTATCGGTGCTGCGGGGGTGTGTATATGTATCCATCCTAAAATGTTTGCTTTTCTGTTGGGTTCCCTTACACCATGCAAAAGTTATGTTTAAAAGGAAAATACGGTATATTTTTTGTTTTCTCTCATTGTAAAACGAAAAACGGGAAACGAATGAACGGTATATACCCGGAACACCCACAATATTGATCACGGTCTACACTGGTATGATCTGCCCTTGGTTTGCCTTAATGGCAGCGAAGTAGAAGCAGACAGAAACCGTAGTGATATTGATCACAGACCATACTGGAACTGACCTTGGTTTGCCTTAATGGCAGCGAAGTAGAAGCAGACAGAAACCATGGCGACATTCATGACTGTCTGCAGGTTGAGGTAGGAGATTTGCGGACCATCCAAATGCCCAGCCGCCTGGCATAGGACCACAGACTGCTGAGGTAATCGGGAGCTGCAGGATTGAATGTCTTAGTTAGCCAGTAGCCAATTTCACCAAAATTGCTCAGTTAACTTTGAGGGAGCAATTTTGAATCTATGCAATAATTATGATTTTTTTTTTTATTTCATGGAATAAAACATTTTCTAACCAAAACAATGAGTGTGATAATGTAACTAGATTGGTCAGTAAGCGAGGCTTACGGAATACCCCCCGCGTGGGCCCAGGTACCCCTAAATATGTAAAAAAAAATCAAAATGTGTGGGCTCTGGGCTTAGCGGGGGCGGCACGAACGTGAATTTGTTACAGGGTGGCAGAGGTCCATTGGAGCAATGCGTGTGTGAAATGTGAAGCAGATCCGAGCAAGGAAATAGAAGTTATAACCGATTTCTCTCATGTTAAGCTTTGTAAGTATATGACCTTGACCTCAAGATCAGCAGGGATTTGTCACAGCATGATAGTAGAGCCTTAGAGGAATGCATGCATGAAATATTCAGTATTTTCGATGAAAGAAATAGAAGTTATAACATATTTCTCTGATGTTATGTTTTGTAAAGAGACTAAGTATGTGACCTTGACCTTCAGCGAGGGCTGGACGGTCGTGGATTTGTCACAGCATGATAGTACAACCTCAGAGGAATGTACAAGTGAACTATTAAGAATTTTCAATGAAGGAAATAGAAGTTATAACTTATTTCTTTGATGTTAAGTTTTGTAAAGAGACAAAGTATTTGACCTTGACCTTGGGATCAGTGGGGGTTGGACGGTCGTGGATTTGGCACAGCATGGTAGTAGAGCCTTACAGGAATGCATATGTGAAGCATTTTAGATGAAGGAAATAGAAGTTATAACATATTTCTCTGATGTTAAGTTTAGTGACGGACGGACACACAGACAAACCGACTCCACTATAAATAGATAATATGAATGCTGAATACTTTAATCATAAAATATAAACGGCCGTTTGTTTTAGTACAAATATAATTACTCCCACAAAGTCCACACAAGCAGATATTTTGGTGAAATCGGATACAAATATATAGAGACAGGCCCGTACGCAGAGGGGGTGTACCCCCTTAACCCTTTCAACACCACAGGCCAGTATAGTGGTATTAGCAAAAAGTGTAGATCCAGATGAGCCGGCTCGTGACGAGCCGTCTTATGAGGATCTGCACTTTTTGCAAGCAATTTTCATAATTTTGAGAACAAAAACACCCCATGTTCATAAATGGACTGGTCTGAAAATCATTTTAGATTATTGGATTGATTGCAAAATTAACATATCAAAAGCCATTCCAGTTATTTAGGGTTGAAATGGTTAATCTGCCGAGGTCTGTCCATGGATGTGCAAAAACAAAATGTTTAGCCCTTTAGTCGATGACGCACCCCCCTAAATTAATTCCTGCTTACGGGCCTGAGAGAATACTACTGTCTGTTCCACGTTTTGCTGCTGACGAACTTTTGGCCATTAAACACATTAAATCTTAAAAATATTTAAATATACCGATAAGTACTTTTTCATCAATAACAGTCACCCTCTCCAAAAAAAATTCCTATGTGAATTTAACATGGTGGCTAAAAATAGATTTTTTTAAAATATTTTTTTATTTGTGGATCGATTTTCAATATTTAACATTTGTTTTCTTAGTTACATCATTTCTAAGCTATCTAGCCAGGTTTCGGAGTCATTTTCCAAAACAAATCGTTTTTTGACTCCTCCCCCACTGCTTCTTCCTCTTTCCCTCCCATGTTTTTTCGCTATAAAATCTATAAAATCAAAATTTGATGGAATTTCATGAAACAAATTTTTTTGGGGAGGGTGACTTTTTTGTTACTTACATTTAAATATTTTTTAGATTTAATATGTTTAATAGCCAAAAGTTTGTCGACAGAAAAACGTGGAACAGACAGTAGTACCAGGCTAGTCAGGCAAGTCTAGGAAACACGTAGGAATTCCTACTATTTCACAGCCGAGTTTGAGGAACTAACTTGATATCAAGAGACAGTAGTCTGGTATTCTCTTTCATGTAATGTTTTCTTGTACGAAATACAGTGGAACCTGTCTAAACCAGACACCAAGAAAACACACGTTATATTATTTTTGGATGAGTTTCTTGTTCATTTATCTCCGGTGATAATATCTGTTCGTGATCGCTTAGCACACAACTATGGCTCGGAATGTTCAAATGCGTGACTTAAAGTGGAACCTCTCTAAGCCGGACACCCTGGGGACCTCCCAGGGTGTCCGGCTTAGAGAGATTCCACTTTAAGTCACGCATTTGGTGCGTCCCAGGGTGTCCGGTTTAGAGACGTTTCACTGTACACAAATGTAATGAAAATGTGAACTGGTGTCATCGAGTACAAATGGAACTTCAGAAAAAGTAGTTTTAAATCTGTACAGACCGTGATACATTGTACGAGCGTCGATGTCTAATACAGCATTTTGTTTGGTCACGGGCCAGTTGGTAACATGATATACATTCATATTTTCAAAATTTAAAAATATGCTATTTGTTATTATTTATATTTATCCATACATTGACCCATATGCTGTTATTGAATGGAGAAATTGGTGTGCATGACTTTTTACAGTTGTATCTCTGTAAACGCGACACAATGGGAGGTCTCCAGGGTGTCTGGTTTCGAGAGGTTCCACAGTATTTCAGGCTAATGAGTACTCCAAGAAATGTTGTTGCACGGATGATTCATAAACAGACATTATCATCAGAGATAAACGACACCCGTCAAAATTTGTTTGCCTTTTCTGTAGCCTATTTCACCAACATTGCAAAGTATACTTATCTAGCAAAGTATACTTTGAGGAAGTAATTATTTATCCCCCCCCCCTCCACCCCCTGACATGCATTATTTCATATAGAACTAACGACTGCATATATTTGATGATTAAAAGTATGCAGAATTATTATACTGAATTTATTACATTATCACAGCCAACATGTCTGTGATAATGTAATAAATTCAGTACAATAAAAGTTAATAAATTTATCCTTAAATTGAAAATTTCTCCCTCAAAGTGTACTTAGCAAGAAAAGTATACTTTGCAATTTTGGTGAAATAGGCTACTGGATGTCCAGTTTAGAGCAGTTCTACTGCACTTACCAGGTTTCTCCGACAGATCATGTGTGGTCTCATCACTAACACCTTCCGACTGCTCCCCAGTCTCCGCTAATGTCCCATCCTGTCTAACTAATATTGCACTTTCTTTTGATTTTCTCACCATCTCTTCCATGTCTTGCACAATTCTCTCCCGTGCCTGGTCGTTAAGGTGCGTGCATGAATGTAGAAACTGTGGGACTAGAGTTGCCTGATGCTGTGGCACCATGACGTGTTTTATGTAGAGTGTGGCCACGTCTCGGTACCCGGGCCGCTGGGAATTGTCTTCGCACCGTAACCAGATGCTGGCGACAGCGTGACATTGGCCGTATTCCTTCACCCGAGCATGCAGCAGTATGCTTGAAATTAATTAGGCAAAGATTACAAGACACAGGGCTCCAGATAAAGAATTAGTAATTGAGTATTGTCATTCCATCATTTCTGAAGCAATTGGGTATTTCAAAATTTTAATTGGGTAAAATAAAA
>CM055272.1:82492041-82588473 GCA_029237695.1 Conchocele bisecta
CAAAATTTTAATTGGGTAAAATAAAATCACACTACTGTTTACACATCAACAGACCGCAATTATTGAATAATTTGCTTCGAAATGAAAACATGTCTTGCCATTTGACCTTGACCTTGGGCTCCTGGGCAGCATGGGTAGGGTATACAATGAGAATATGGATGGTGATCAATGTGTATATGAATTTCAAGTCGATATCACAAGCAGTCACAGAGATATAGCAATTTGAAAAACTTTTAACATAAACCTCGGACAGCGGATGCCAGAAAAAGCGGCAACTATATGTTCCCCCGAAAAAAATTATTCGGGGAGCATAAATATGTGCATTGCAAGTGTGGTACCATACCACACTTGCAATGCACATTTTTTTTCTTAGAAGTCATGTTCGCCATAGATCTGCAGAGCTCCAGATAAGCTACGTATTTGCATAAATACCCTATACAAATTGCCAAAAACCCAATTGAAAGCAGAAGTAGTGAGTATCAAAAAGCAATAACAAATTTGTGGTACCTTTATCATGCTACATAAAACAATAAACAGATCACAAATATAGCATATTTTTCTTATTTTCCATGAAAACACATCTTGGTATTTCATTAGAATTGTCTCCAAGGAGACAATTCGAATGAAATACCAAGACATGTTTTCATTTTGAAGTAAACTATTCAATAATTTCTGTCTGTTGATGTGTAAACAGTAATGTGATTGTATTTTACCCAATTAAAATTTTGAAATACCCAATTGCTTCAGATATAATGGAGTGACAATACTCAATTACAAATTCCTTATCTGGAGCCCTGGATCTGTCGACCATGTCTTGTCATCTTTGCCTATGATTCATTTATTGTTCATTTACATGCAAATGGTACATAACAAGTCAGAATGTGCACAACTGTTAAAATGACAGCCGTGCTCAATGAGCTCTTACATGGTACAGGATTAGACACCAACCAATATTAGCAGTCACCCAATCAATCAATGGGCCATGTAGGGCTAATAACCATTGTAAACTACATGCAATCACCTCAGTTTTACACTTGCCTGGTTAGGGTGGGGACTGAACCCACGGTTCAAGGAGTGGTAAAAACATTTATACCGCAACCATTGCTCCATGTAGCATAATAAAGGGGGTTGAATAAATGTTGTTTATATCTGAAGTAACCTAATATATCTGATGTAGCCTAATATACATGAAGTGCCGTTTATACCTATATTTTTTCACCTTTGACTCCTAATCGTGGCCTCTGATTGGTCAGTCTCAACAGCAAATTCAAGATGGCGGCGAATTTTAGTTGAAATCGCTGTCGGTTCAGCTGAATTTTGTCCATTTTTACAGTATATGTGATGTAACGGAACGACATGGATATGTCCTTTATGGTTCTAATGCTTATTATGACAACTGTGTAGTCTAAAACCAGCCATTATTGAAGCTCATCTTAAATAAATCGGAGATTTAATCAGATAAAATACCAAATCTACCTAGCGTGGAAGCTTCCATTTTGCTTTGAATGACGTCGTTAGATTTGTGACGTATGGCGAGGGAATGACGTCAAAACATGACGTCACGCACGTTCACCAATTAAGTTTAGTATGCGGTATAAATTAAATACATGATTAATGCCATCGAATATAAAATATATTCGGTTTCGCCCCGACAACTTTATAGGGGCTCGCTAAAGCTCGCCCCAATAAAGCTGTCTAAGGCTCAACTGAATATATTTTATATTCGACGGCACTAACCATGTATTTACTATATATTTTTATTGAGAAATAAACTTAAAAATCAGATTTTTTTCAATAACAAATATTCTATACATTGACTTCAATGTGTTAAAGAAATCTACCGTAACTAGAAAATATGGTCTGTCAACACACTTAGGGCCCCGATAGCTGATTTGAGAAATGATGTATAGTTACTTAAGGCATGTGTGCAATATGAAGATATGAGCTGAAGGCAACCAGAAATTATATGTGATTTGAGAAACTCTTACAAAAACTTTCAAAAAAATAAATAGATAGATGGATGGACGCATGATCAGTAGCAAGGGTAGTTGTATTAATGTGGAAGGATGTATAGTTACTAAGTAATGCATGTGTGCAATATGAAGATATTAGCTGAAGGCAAACAGAAAGAATAGGTGATTTGAGAAACAGACAGACAGACATACGGACATAATGATATAAAGTAGGGAGGGTACGGTAGTTGTATTAATGTGGAAGGATGTAGTGTTACTCAAGTAAGGCATGTGTGCAATATGAAGATATTAGCTGAAGGCAAACAGAAATTATAGGTGATTTGAGAAACTCTTAAAAAAAAATCCAAAAAATAAACAGACAGACAGGGCGATTCTCGGCGGGGCCCTAATAATGATATGAAACATTACACTGCTTGGTTAACAATAGCCTGGATTTGTAATTACCAGAGCTGTATAACAGAGTGTGGACATGTTTCAATGCCATTATATGCGTCTTGGACTAGCGGCAGCACATCCTGCCAACAGTTCAACTCTGCGACAGCCTGTATACACAGCAGGCAAAGGCTCTCCAAATAGTCCTGCGCCCTGAAACATACATAAACTGCATAATGTCGTTGAGTGATTGATTGGGGCGTAACGCCCCAATCAATCACTCAACGACATTATGCCGTTCAACACGAAGATTATATACAGACGGGAATATACAAACGGAATACACCTGTATACATTTGGAGGTGAGCACTGTAAATGTACCAATAGCCTGAAATTACAATAACTACTGTCTGTTGCACGTTTTTCTGCCGACAAACTTTTGGCTATTAAACACATTAAATCTACAAAATATTTAAAAGTAAGGATTTTTTTATCAATAACAAAAAAGTCACCCTCCCCAAAAAAGATTATTTGATGAAATTCCATCAAATATTGATTTTATTGCGGAACAATAGTGCTGCAAGTCACAAAATACGCCCATCGAAGATGGGCCAGATAGCGAAGATGCAGAAATGTGAAGTTGTCACCAAGGCAAGAAACATTAATGAGAATTTGAAAATCTATAGCATTATTTCTTCCTCTTGCTCTGATAAACAGGTATACTAATTTAGGTACAGACGTGTGAAGTAGACATTACGGAATATAGAATTGGATAGAAAAGTGTATAAACAAGAATTCCGTGGAATCAAATGTCTCGCCTTGTTCCGCCTTGACCTTGACCCTGGGGCCTTGACCCTCGAGAATAGTCCTATATTCATCTACATATCATAGTAAAGGTATGTATAAAGTTTGACGACTGTAGCTGATAAGGTGTTGAAGTAATGACCGTATATAACGCAAAAACTTAACATTGAATGATGACGACGACGACGAATCCGGAAAATCAAAACCTTAGTCTCGCTTTCCGTTTTCGCGGGCGAAACAAAATGGCTAAGTTAAAAAGGTGATATTTTTGTTAACAAATATTTTTTCGCCATAAAAACACCAAGGTGCACATCTTCAATATATGTAGAAGACGTGTGTATAGTTTCAAATCGATTGACTAAATGGTGTCAGAGGAGTTGTGTACACAAACTCTGTACCCTATATAGAATTGTATACAAAAATGTAGAAAAAATGGCTACTGTAGGTTAAAAAGGTGATATTTTTGTTAAAAAATATTTTTTCGGCATAAAAACACCAAGGTGCGCATCTTCAATATGTGTAGAAGACGTGTGTATAGTTTCAGATCAATCGACTGAACGGTTTCAGAGGAGTTGTGTACACAAACTATGCACATTTTCTGTCCGTTCAATGAAGGAAATAGAAGTTATAATAATATTTCTCTGATTTCAAGTTTTGTAAAGAGATGAAGTATTTGACCTTGATCTTGGGATCAGCGGGGGTTGGACGGTCGTGGATTTGGTACAGCATGGTAGTAGAGCCTTACAGGTTGTTTAGGTTGTAGGTTTGTCACAGCATGATAGTACAACCTTAGAGGAATGCACAAGTGAAATATTAAGAATTTTAAATGAAGGAAATAGAAGTTATAACTTATTTCTCTGATGTTAAGTTTTGAAAAGAGACCAAGTATTTCACCTTGACCTTGGGATCAGCGGGGGTTTGATGGTCGTGGATTTGGCACAGCATGGTAGTAGAACATTAGAGGAATGTATGTGTGAAATATTAAGCATTTTAGATGAAGGAAATAGAAGTTACAACATATTTCTCTGATGTTAAGTTTTGTAAAGAGACTAAGTATTTAACCTTGACCTTGGGATCAGCGGGGGCTGGACGGTCGTGGATTTGGCACAGCATGGTAGTAGAGCCTTACAGGAATGCATGTGTGAAATATTAAGCATTTTAGATGAAGGAAACAGAAGTTGTAACAATATTTCTCTGATGTTAAGTTTTGTAAAGAGACTAAAGTATTTGACCTTGACCTTGGGATCAATGGGGGTTGGACGGTCGTGGATTTGGCATAGCATGGTAGTAGAGCCTTACAGGAATGCATGTGTGAAATATTACGCATTTTAGATGAAGGAAACAGAAGTTATAACAATATTTCTCTGATGTTAAGTTTTGTAAAGAGACTAAAGTATTTGACCTTGACCTTGGGATAAATGGGGGTTGGACGGTCGTGGATTTGGCATAGCATGGTAGTAGAGCCTTACAGGAATGCATGTGTGAAATATTAAGCATTTTAGATGAAGGAAATAGAAGTTATAACAATATTTCTCTGATGTTAAGTTTAGTGACGGACGAACGAACGGACGGACAACCTGACTCCAGTATACCTCGTTGCGGGGGGTATAATAAAAATACAATAGAATCTCTCTAATGTTGACATCCTAGGAAACATAGCTACAATAATTTGCCTCCGATATGTTATCTACGGTAGAATATGACCTTTAAACAAATAATCTTTGATGTAGAACTAGTAAATTGCCAAAAATAGTAGAACAGGGAAATCATTTTCCCATGGAAGCTATCTTTTCTCTTGTTGTTGTTCAACATTCAACATAACAAAATGAAGCTTTCAAATTTACCAGATATACATGATGGGGTTAAATTGCTACCCTCGCGAGAGGTATGGAGCGGGGTAGCAATTTTGTTTCTATAGGAAACAGTGTGTGAAAAATATTTATGGGTTTCATTGATCTTATATTGGTATGTAGACCGTGCGGATGCACGGCCCGATTTAAATCTACACTGGTCGGAAAACCCATAAACCCCATTACTCCAGTCACATATGTACTATATGCAATCATTAACTATCTGACACGCCCACTCAGTAGGCACACAATGTTATTTTAGGAATGAAATAAGTGTATAATTGTGTCACAATTCCACCAGTTCTAAAAATTACGAGTGCCCGATATACAGATACATGTATAATCATTTACTGTCTGTTCCACGTTTTTCTGCCGAACAACTTTTGGCAATTACACACATTAAATCTAAAAAATATTTAAATGTAAGTAGTTTATCATCAATAACAAAAAAAGTCACCCTCCCCAAAATCTTTTGTTTGATGAATTTCCAATATCGATTTTATAGCGAAAAACAAATTTTCCTATGGGAATTTAATATGGGGGGAGTCAGTGGGGGAGGAGTCAAAAATCAAAAACAAAATGGAAATTGACTTGAAACCTGGCTAGATAGCTTTGAAATGATATACATAAGAAGATAAAAGTAAAGATTTTGAAAAACTTTCCTGCTGAAATATGTGATTTACTCTTCTTTTTATTCTGTCAAAATGCTTATTATATGACATACTAAGGATATATTGTAGAAAAAGTATATAATATCTGCAAGGGGCATGCAAGCAGTATTAATAGATAAAGATAGATAGACAATACAGCCATAAATTTTATTTTTAATGAAGATTTTTGGTAGATTTGGGTAAATCGTGCTGCTGTTGCACGAGTATGTCGCATATATCTATACATGTGAAGTGAGCGACTGAAAAAGAAATCCATGGAAGCGACAAGCAGGTGTGGATTCAGGATTTCTAGTTCAGGGGTATTGTTGCCTGTTTCACGAAACCTACCCAAATGTTACGGCCATATAAACAATGCAAAAACAATTTTTTTTTTGATAATACATGTATTAAATTTTATCGAACTTTAAGAATGAGCCTTTTTGTATTTCGTGAAATTTGGTCAAATATTGATTTTATTACGAACAAGAGTGCCGTATGTCACAAAATACGCCCGTCGAAAATGGGCCAGACAGCGAAGATGCAGAAATGTGAAGCTGTCACCAAGGCAAGAAACATTAATGAGAATTTCAAAATCAATAGCATTATTTCTTCCTCTTGTTGTGATAAACGGGTATACTAATTTAGGTACAGATGTGTAAAGTAGAAATTATGTAGAATTGGATACAAAAATGAAGAAAAATGGCTAAGTTAAAATTGGATACAACAATATAGATTTTTTTTTAAAAAGGTGATATTTTTGTTAAAAAAAGAATTTCGGCATAAAAACACGAAGGTGTACATCTTCAATATATGTAGAATACATGTGTATAGTTTCAGATCAAATTACGGAACGGTTTCAGAGGAGTTGTGTACGCAAACTCTGTACCCTATATAGAATTGTAAACAAAAATAAAGAAACTAGAGGATTGTTTTTCAGACAAAAACATGTCTCCCCCAATACCACCACTGCATGTTATCAGGACTTGGAAAAGTTTAATTTAAGGCAGCAACAGCATATATGTCGCTACCTTGTATTTTCTGCATACTTTTGAAGATAAGCGCGACACAAGTTGAATATCCCCACTTTTCGCTAAGTCAAGGGCCATAACTCCGTGAATACTGGATGAATCCGCATATAAAACACCAGGTGCGCAACTTCACACGATGACCAGTATTCCTGTAAAGTTTTGCGACTGTAACTGAAATACTTTTGGAGATACGCGCGACACAAGTTGAAAATCCCCACTTTTCACTAAGTCAAGGGCCATAACTCTGTGAATACTGGATGAATCCGCATCTAAAACCCCAGGTGCGCAACTTCACACGATGACAAGTATTCCTGTAAAGTTTCACGACTGTAACTGAAACACTTTTGGAGATATGCACGACACAAATGTTGTGACGGACAGACGGCCCACCAATAGTGAAGAAGGGGCCATTTCCATTGTTCTAGATCAATGTAATGAATAGAATTAGGGGCCACACAAAATAAATCAAAGGATTCTTTTGTGTTAGGCTCCGCCCCATGGCCCCTTCTACACCCTTGGTTGCTCGGACGGACAGACGGACAACCAAGCCAAAACCAAAATGTCTCCCCATTCATGGGAGAGACATAAAATTGGCTAGGTTAAAAAGGTGATATTTTTGTTTAAAAATATTTTTTCGCTATAAAAACAGCAAGTTGCACATCTTCAATATGTGTAGAATACGTGTGTATAGTTTCAGATCGATTGACTGAACGGTTTCAGAGGAGTTGTGTACACGAACTCTGTACCCATAGAATTGTATACAAAAATAAAGAAATAAAAAAATGGCTAGGTTAAAAAGGTGATACTTTTGTTTAAAAAAAAAATATTCGGCATACAGCAGGTGCACATCTTCAATATGTGTAGAACACGTGTGTATAGTTTCAGATCGATTGACTGAACGGTTTCAGAGGAGTTGTGTACACGAACTCTGTACCCATATAGAATTGTATACAAAAATAAAGAAAAAATGGCTAGGTTAAAAAGGTGATACTTTTGTTAAAAATAATAAATTTCGGCATAAAAACACCAAGGTGCACATCTTCAATATGTGTAGAACACGTGTGTATAGTTTCAGATCGATTGACTGAACGGTTTCAGAGGAGTTGTGTACACAAACTCTGTACCCATATAGAATTGTATACAAAAATAAAGAAAAAATGGCTAGGTTAAAAAGGTGATACTTTTGTTAAAAAAAAAAAATTTCGGCATAAAAACACCAAGGTGCACATCTTCAATATGTGTAGAACACGTGTGTATAGTTTCAGATCGATTGACTGAACGGTTTCAGAGGAGTTGTGTACACAAACTCTGTACAGGGATCCTCCACATTATCAGACAAAAATGGCAGTGTTTTTACGATATTCTTCTTAAAATAGCAGCTACGGGCATAACATTTTCACAGAACAATCCTCTATTCAACAGTTCTTGCTTTCTCAATGCATGTAAACTATTTAGCAAAATGAGCCATCTTTCTCACTTAAAATTGGGTCAGATCATCAGTCGTAAGATTGCCCCAAAATTAACATTGACAATCAGTTATCCGGACAAAAGTATAATAGTCTTATAACTTCGAATTTCACATTGAAATCATAAGTTTATCGCCTGTAAACCAATGTAAATAGCATTGTGTAGTTCTGCAGAAAAATCAGTCACCCTTCGCTTCTTGGAAAACACCATATTTATAGAATTTATTGTATTTATAGAACAACTCGGCAATGACGTAATGGGCGCACTCGATTGTGGCCCCCGCGCGACTTTTGACATTGTAAACAATTTGTGGACAGAGTTGGGGAATGTTTTCAGCAAATTTTACTAAAATGTTTACCTTGGCGATATATTCTTCACACTGGCATGGAAACAGCAAGCAGCTGTGACTTACCAGGCACGGATACAGAAATAATTGCAGGGGAGGTCTGTAATTACAAGTCGGCGTAGCTGACCTCCTGCGCATCGTAAAGTCGTGGGGTCTGGGGGAAATTTTTAAATGCCAGATCGCCACAGATGCGATTTCCTGACACCTAGGCCACGAAAAAAGTCATCCAACTATTGTAGATTTTTTTCCGGGAGCGGGTGGGAAGGGGGGGGGGGGGGGACCTGGACACCCTGGACCCCCCCCCCCACCCTGTATCCGTGCCTGCTTACTGGTATATGTATTCGTTGCAATATCGGATCAAAATAATGCGCTTAATTAACAGGTATTAAAAATGTAGAAGAAATAGCTAAGTTAAAAAGGTGATATTTTTGTTAAAAAATATTTTTTATCTAAGGTGCACATTTTCAATATGTGTAGAAGATGTGTGAAATAGTATCAGATCTATTTACTGAACGGTTTCAGAAGAGTTGTGTACACAAACTAAGCAGTTTTTCTGTCCGTTGGCTGCTCATCCGCTCTGCGGTAAAACATAATATGTATACCTTCTTTAAAACGGTTGTATAAAAATTAGTTCTCTATGGGAATATGGGAATTTAACATGGCGAAAAAAGAGGTGGAGAACCTGGAGGAGGAGTCGAACTGTGAACAAATTGGGAAATTGCATGATTCTGAAACTTAGCGCTATAGATAGCTTGGAAATGATCTAAGAAAATTAGTTATATTTTTAATATCTGTCCACTATTTCTGAAATTAGAAAAAAGTTCCCCATGTTAAATCACCATAGACATCTTCACTGATGTAGCCCCAATTCTCGTGGATTCGTGCCTTCTCATTGATTCGTACCCATAGAAAACAAGTGAATACGCATATTCTAAGAATTGTGTTAATTGAAAATGATCTTAAAAAGGTATTTCAAGTTGTTTCCCACGGTTTTATAAGTTACAGTTACATACAATTGTGATTTACCACATATTTTGTGATTTTTCTACATACTCCCTTAATCTGAAGAGGGTCTGTTCACAAATGATGCATAAAATGTGATATATGTTGATTTCTAGATGAATCAGGACTTCACCACATTTACATTTGATGCATCTATGCAGCAACACTTCTTTATTGTACGAGTGATCAAGGAATGTCACTCAAATGTGCAGAAAGTTGTAGGGCACGAACCAGATGAGAAGTTTCAAGATCAATTAGGCGACATGGGTGGGTTAATTCTAGGGACTCTATATCAGACCTGCATAAACAACAATTTTGGTTAATTCCCTATGTGTACTCATAGTAAGGTGTTTGAACGTTATATTGATGTATACATTTTCAGGAATTAATCAGAATATAACACACAATATGAATTTATGTGCTTAGGGGCACGGATCCGTGATAATAGGGACTATATGGGAATTTAACATGTGGAAATTGTTTTTTCGCAATAAAATCAATATTGGACCAAATTTCACGAAATAAAAAGTATATAGGCTCATTCTTAAATTTTGCTAGAATTTAATATTATCGAAAGTTGTTTTTGCATTATTTATATAGCTGTAAAATTTGGGCAGTTTTCGTGAAACAGACAGTACTCAGTAGTTTGATATGCTATCGAACAAATATTGCTTGTTCATCGACTGCATCACATTTACTTCATCTTTTAGAGAAACATTAAAAAAAATCAGTGAATTTCCGGCGGGAAGTTTTGTGGGGGGGGGGGGGGGGGGGGGGGGGGGGGGGGTGGGAGGGGCTAATTGTGTTAAACTGGTAATTTTTATGCGCGAAAACTGATGACGGAGTTTTACCCCTTGTGCTCAGTAAATAGTTTTGCAAGAGCTATCCCGTTTTCGCAAGTTTTCTTGCAAGAATCAAAGTCTCTAAATACGAGATAGTCTGTTGCTTTCTCCTTCAAGCCTGCCAATTGTTGAATCAGCTTGTCCTCGTTCAGATCAGTTATTTGTTTAGAAGTTGACGGAGAAACAAGTTCAGCAGCCATTTTGTTATCACGTGACACAATGTAAAAACAATCAAAGTACTGAAAGTACCGAAATATATATATTATTTATATATTTTGTGGAATAATAACGTCTTTCGAAATATGGCTACGGCAATGGACTATTCGGTACTCACAGAAAACCAATTCGCTCCAATTGGTGACCTACATAATGACCCAGAAATGGCGTCGGTGCAGAAAGGTATTGATTTATTATTTGAAAATCAGAGCAAACTTTGTCAGAATGTAAAACGAGCGTATTCGACCACAAATAAAAACATTGACATGTTAAGGCTCCTATCATACAAGTCCATCGATTTGGAGGCCCGGTCTAGGAGAAATAACCTGATCTTCAGAAACATTTTATATAGAATGGGTGACAATTGTTTTGACTTGGTTCGTGGTTTCCTGGAAACAATGCTCGATATCGACGGTAACGATGTGTACTTGGAGCGAGCACACTTGTTTGGCTCATACAACCGCAGAGACCCCACAAAACGATCGAGACATTATAATTTGTTTGCGTGACTATCATGAGACAACGCGCATTATGAATAAGGTGGGCAGTTTGAAAGATACGCCGTATTTCATAGACCGGGACTACCCACGGGAAATCGTTGACGCTAGAAAGCGCTTATATATGGCCCAAATTTAAGGCAGCGAGAGAGGAAGGCAGACAGTCTGGTGCAGACGTTAAAATTCAATTTCCGGCGAAAGTAGTCGTCAATGGTACAGTCGTGTACGACGAATTTCCACAATGGATTGAAGTGATGAGGGAATCTAGGGATCGCAGCTTTAGCCACGTGCACTACGACGAGAGCCATACTAATCATAGTACCGAAGGAGTGCGCAACAGCCCAGAGCAGACCCAAATCCTCCATACAAGTACACACGCGGAGGAGAGACAACGTGTATTGACAAGTGTCTCCCAATTCACTCACCCACGTGATCCACGACATAGTCAGCATGTATCACATGTATCACATGACACATCGCTGAGACCTATTGTGATAAGTGATCACGGAGTACACGCGGACTTGACGTCAATGAAACAATGTGAAATCCCGTCAACGAAACGCGATCAACCGTGCCCTCTCAGTGCGCATGTATCAACACGGAACGCGGCGACATCAATTTTCCCCAAGAAGGCCCCCTTACCAACGACCAGCGATACAACAAACGGACAGATGGCAACACACGGTGATGTGAGTGATACCATGTCACAGCCGCCCACCCCTACTGTTGTCACTCAGCCGTCCATATTCCGATCTTCAGCCCCTGTAAACGTCCCGAGGAATAGAACACGCAGTACGTACTCCTATATCCAAAGACAATACACACAACGGCTCTGCAACTGATAGTTCACGGGTACAGAACAGGCCGTCGCGATCGCCGAATAGGAGAACTACCAATCGACGTTCGCAGTCTAAGGCACGCACTCCGCGGGCGAGTGGAGTCTCCACCGGTGATCGTGATCACAGATCAGGTAGTCAGCGCGGACCACGCGTGCAGAGTGAGACCCCGCCACCAGATAACCAACCTGTGCACTAGGACATTCGGGAGGTGCCGTTTGCTTGTACATTATTAAATATTCAAGGACTTGTTACCAAACGCGTAAATAAACTCGAGTCGGATGAATTAACTGATATTTTTCATAATTCACACTTAGTTATGTTGACCGAAACGTGGGCCAATGATATCGTTGATTTACATGTTGATGGTTTTAGTCATTTTCAATTGAACAGGTCCGAAAAGAAGGCCGGCAGTAAACGTGACTCGGGAGGTATCGTTATTTATGTTCGTGATGTATACATGACACCAGATATACTGTTTAAAAAAGATGAAGACGATATAATATGGCTAAGACTAAATGGGGATTTGTTAAATCTAGATTACGACTTGTATTTGTGTTTGTGTTATGTATTACCAATAGGCTCGAGTAGACAGACGATGGTCCAGACAAATATTTTCGACAGAATATTAAATTTTATGACAGAAATAGATAGTAAAACCAGCAGTAAGTGCAATTTCATGATTTGCGGCGATTTTAATGCGCGTACAGCTGATGATCTAGATTTTGTATTATATGATAATGTTGATCACATTCGTGTAATACCCGACGATTATGTTGCTGATAATTCTTTGCCACGATTTTCAAAAGATAACGTTAGGCCCAATGAGAATGGCGTTGCGTTACTTTCTCTGTGCAAACAGACTGGTTTACGTATATTAAACGGCCGTGTTGGTACGGACGCTGACGTCGGAGAGTACACATATGTTGGCAGCAACGGACGGAGTGTTATTGATTATGTCATTACATCCCCTGATATGTTTAATAATGTTGTATCGTTTAAGTATGTGGATCGAATATCCTATCTGATCACTGTGCTATAAAATTCGCACTGAATTGTAATAAATTAACCAGTGAACCAGATACAAATGGTAGTGCATATGTACCTATACAATTTAAATATGTGTGGAATTCTGAGCACTTAGCGGAATATCAGGCAAAATTGAGTTCTGATGAAATGCACAATAAATTACATGTATTGTCGAATAGAATGCACGAATGTAGTGTCGATGTAGACGTAAAATCGTGTCTAGATAGTTTCAAAAATATTGTTGATGATGTTTGTTCAACTTTTAAACGGAATGTATCTTCTTCTGTTGAATCGCAAAGCCGACCAGTTAATTCTAGTGATAAAACATGGTTTGATGATGAGTGTGAAAGTAAGAAAACCGCATTTTATCGTAAACTTAATATATATAGAAACAACACCTCGGAATCAAATAGGCAGGAAATGGTTAAATCTAGATCAGTCTATAAATCGATAATTCGGAAATGTAAATTTCAGCATGATCTACAGAAAACGAAAATATTAGAACAAATTAAGCTCGTGTAAAAAATGCAAAAATGTACTGGAATATGTTAAAGCAATCTGTTGGCATCCGCACATCTACTAGTTCACTAGATATGTTAACGAACTATTTTAAAGCCGTTAATAATCCATCTGACCGATATTTTTCACCTGATGAAGATGTGATTCATTTCAATGAAAGATATTTAAATAATGAATTGCATACAATGTTCGCGGAACTAGCGGGTCGTAGGGGAGGGCCGGACATGGTTTTGAATGAATTCTTTATACATGGTAGTCGTGTCTTAATACCAATAATTACTACACTATTTAATAAAATATTTGATATAGGCTATTTTCCAGATTCATGGACAGAAGGTCATATTATCCCGTTACATAAAAAAGGTAATGTAAATAATGTGGAAAATTATAGGGGTATAACACTTTTGAGTACACTGGGAAAATTATTCACGCGGGTATTAAACAATAGGCTATCCGCATGGGCAGAAGATTATCATGTCTACGTTGCAGCTCAAGCAGGGTTCAGAAAGTGAATGGGTACTAGAGACAACATTTTTATTTTACATGGTCTTATTTCGCACATAATCAACTCGGGTAAAAAGTTGTATTGTGCTTTCGTCGATTTTTCAAAAGCCTTTGATTATGTAGTGCGGGACAATTTGTGGTTAAAATTAATAAAGATGGGAGTTCGCGGTAAAATGTTGAATGTAATAAAATCCATGTACTGTAACGTCAAATCGAGGGTAAAGAACAATAAAATGCTGAGCGATGAATTTTCTTGCACCTTGGGCGTACGTCAAGGTGATTGTTTATCTCCCTTTTTATTCAGCATGTTTGTGAATGATCTTGAATTGGAATTTGAAACGGGTGGTTTGGAAGGAATTGATATTGGTATGCTAAAACTTTTTATACTTCTATATGCCGATGATATAGTCATATTCGCTGAATCAGAAAGTGGACTGCAAACTGGCCTGAACTTACTACACAAATACGGCATAAAATGGAAATTAATGGTCAACACTGTAAAAACTAAGATACTCATTTTTCGTAAAGGGAGAACATTGCGAAGAAACTTAGAATTTTACTATTACAACGCCATCATCGAAATAGTGAATAAATTTACATATCTCGGTATAGTTTTTACTACAGGTGGATCTTTCACGGCAACACAATCGCTTTTATCTGGCCAAGCTCAAAAATCTATTTTTAGGCTTAATAGATATTTATACAAATTCACTGATATTACAGTAATACACAGATTGCAATTATTTGACAAATTAATTCAGCCCATTCTAAATTATGGATCTGAAATTTGGGGTTTTGTAACGGGTAATCAAATTGAGCGTGTTCATTTGCAATTTTGTAAAAACTTACTAGGGGTCAAAAAATGTACTCAAAACGATTTTGTCTATGGTGAAGTTGGCAGAACTCCACTCCTTATTAGAAGATATATGATAATTATTAAGTATTGGTTTAAAATCATTGAGTCAGAACCCCATAAATATATGAAACATATATATAATATGATGTTAGATGACATACAAACGTTTCCGAATAAACCAAATTGGGCATCACTTGTCAAAACAATGCTAGCACGCTATGGCTTTTTTCATGTTTGGCTAAGTCAGGGTGTCGGCAATATAGATGCGTTTTTATCAATGTTCAAGCAAAGATTAACTGACAACTATATACAAGAATGGCAAACACGTCTTAACGAATCTAGTCGTGCATTGTTCTATCGCCAGGTATGCGACTTCAAACTTCAGTATTATTTGAAAGACATCACACTACCAAAATTTCGTAACGCTTTCTCGAGATTAAAAGTATCATCTCACCGCCTAGAGGTAGAAGCCGGTAGATGAATAGAACTCCGATAGAAAACAGAAAATGCACATTATGCCATTGCTTAGAAGATGAATATCACTTTATTATGACTGTAACATGTATAGATATTAGATAAAAACATATATAAATACTTATTATTGGAGGAGACGAACATGATTAAGTTTATAGAACTAATAAAATCAGAAAATTCAAAAACTGTCAAAAATTTAGGCATGTATTTAATATCAGGCGTTCAATATTAGAAACGAGAATTTATATTTACATAATTGAGATCATCTTCTCCCAACGCATCTAGTGATTATACACATACCAAACAGTATAATTTACCACGATATACGTGAATACTCATTTAACTCGATATGCTTGATATTTTACGTATATACTGATAATAGTGGTCAAATTATTGTCACACATAGTTATTACATAATTGTGGTCATATGCCTGACGTTTTGTATGTGAACAAAATGAACTTAATTGTTTTGTCTGTGGTATTATGTAAGATGTAGTTGTGCAGTAAATTCAGCATGCTTATAATGCCATTCTGAATCCCCAGCACAATTGTTGCATTCCACCACGGGTAATACACTTAAACGACTTTCTACTTATATTTACACCAGTCCTGCTGTTGTCTTTGTCACTTTGATATGTTTCGATTTATAGCATGCCATTTTCGTATTGCTTCATGGGCCATATGGCTTAAAGTGTTGTATTTTGAATAAACATCTCCCTATTATTCCGTGGTTCTGCATTCATTGAGTAGCCTAGTTATTGCAGACTTGTAGTGTACTGGATAATTATCTTCCTGTAGAATCATGACTTGTAAGGGAATGTTTTCCAAACAATTTCCACAAATTTCTACTTAATATATAGATTTATATATTTAATTGAGACAATATTCTATTCAACATTGATGAATGTACACTCATCCACAAACATGGCAGACAGCCTTTATGTGGGGACAAAAACTGATCACTTGCGGAACTAGAGACTGAGTTGCATATTTTCTCAATCATCATCCAGAGGAAAATGTACTGTGATGGTGCAAACCCATTCCCATCCATACGTTTTCTCTAGAATAAATTACTGTTTGAAACTCCTAGAAAAAAGTGTACGAAACTGGCGGCTATATAATTGGTCACTGCTATCTAAATGTGAGAGCTGAAGATAATAGCTGCTGTATTCATACGCACGAAATGTCTTGATTCGTATTTTCCAGAATTTAACTGATAAACTGATCACAGGTCTGCACTGTTTGCAAGTAATTTTCTTATTTTGTTTTGAAAAGCAGCAGTATGAAATCAGTAGCTATAGTATAGGAATCCGCAACAAATTTTATTAACAATAGCACATTTAACCCTTCCAACATTACACCCCTCTGTAACGGTGTTTGAAAACATTGTAGATCCATATGAGCTGGCTCGTAACGAGCCGTCTCATCCGGATATGCACTGCTTGCAAGCACTTTTCATATTTTGCTTAAAAAAAAACCCAGTATGGAATCAGTATGAATCCACAACAAATTTGAAAACATTGTAGATCCTTATATGGACTGGCTCGTAACGAGCCGTCTCACAGGATCTGCACTGTTTGAAAGAAATAAATATATTTTGTTTTGACAAAAAAAACACAGCCACCACGTTTTCATAAACGCACTAGGCCTAGTCTGAAAGGTATTTTGTGATGATTGCATTGGTCGGAAATTTTACTTATCCAAATTCATTCCAGTTATATTTAGGGGTGAAAGTGTTAATTAAACAAACCAACCATACTAGTACTTGATAATACTGTCGTTTACCTTCAAAACAGCCCGAATGCGGTGGGGTTGTGGGGACATGTTGTCAGTGCCGTTTGTCGCTGTTGTTTTCTACTGTTCTTTGTTTGCGGGATCGCTTCAAGTTTTTTGTTTGCACTTACACACATATTACAACTATTTTACCAACTGTTCTGGAATTAAATACGATTTTAGAAAGTGATAATACATTTTGTTGTTATTTTGATTTTTTATCTACTGTTAGGTCGCTACCTCTCGTCCCAGTCATGCGAACGAAATGCCGTCATAATTAACCAATGACGTAATGTACGCATAACGTTAATAAACCTTTCTATATAAATGAAAACAATTTTAATTTTAATTAAAATAAATTAGATGTCACCTTATTCAAGGACAATATTCAAACATATCGTCATATTGAAAACAAGAGGAACTAAAAAGTGAGCTATCAAGACAAAAACAACAATTAAGCACCCGTGACAATGACCTTGAGGGGATGAAGTCCCCAACCAATAATGTTATTTCCATGGTTGATGTGAATTATGTACATGTGAAGTATCATGATACACCAATAATAAAGCAACTAATATAACGCTATACTATGTGCCATACATCGTATGCTCATGAATGTGAATCATTGGAAAACACCTATTGAAAGTAGGGTCATCGGCCCAAGGTCGTAGTCAAAGCACGGCTGAAAGAAATTCACTTGCCTTATGATAATTTGATTCCTATATGGCGGATATGTCATCTGGTTTTGCTCCAATAACGATACAAAAAGTGGCAAACTTTTATTACATTGTACTTGTTTTATGAACTCGGCGACACATATTACACGGTTAAAGTCATGATGTTTTTAAACGTTTAATATGTTCTAAAATTTGAATAAAAACAAACAATAAAGAACAAGTCTATACAATTCTAGTGACGGAACTTCCGCATAAACACTGGCAACTCCAGGTGTTGATACTACAAGAAATTTTCATTAACTGCAAGTATATTTTTCACAATGTTAGTCTGCAAATTGAAAACATGTTAGGATTAATAATTAGGTGGGTTTCCACCAATGATATTTATCTGTTCAAAGGCAATCCAGGCAGAACCATATTTCATGCAACAATTTTCCGTCTGGTTGGAACAAAAGGTGTGGTCATTCAGGCTTTATAATATCAATACTTAATAAAACATAGTACCGTTAAAGCGGTTTATTTCAAGGGCTAGCTGCGAAATGGAAAACATGGAACAAAGAAAGAGACATATTAACTGGCGTGTATAACATCTGGAGATATGCAAACTTGAGATAATATCTGGCATTGTTGTCACCAAAGATTTGAGACCCATTATCAATATCCCTGAAGTAATATACATACACCTTCATAACGTTATCCAAAATGACATTTGTTTGATCATTAATAATAAAATACACATTTCTACAGAAACATATTTCGACAATGTAAACGCGATATTGGAAGTGCACATTTCCTGCATGTTAAACTGAATACACACATCACTATGATTGGACAATTATGACTATTCCAACAGTTTACATGCATTCCCGAAACATTTATAAAATAATATAAGACCTATAATTATATGTTATATTATTGAGTTGTGTAAACAAGCGCTGCTATGATATTAATATACGCATACATATTCAAATTGTAAATGTACAGTATCTGAACATGAGCATCACATCTGTGACATTTGTTTTGAATACACCTGAGAGAAAGGCGTAAATATACATCAAGTTTTGCATGATAAAATGTCCCACATTGCCACAATAACGACATGCTGACCATTTACTGGGACAATTTTCTGGTGAAGAATGTCACTTTTCACAGGCACACTTCGGACAAGAATTGTTCAACAATGCTCGTGTTCTTCCCAGCCAGCATTACCATATCGGCCCGACGTCGGATGAAAGTCGTATATCGGCCGCTGTTGCCGACGTCGGGCTGACGTCGGGCCGATATCAGAGGTGTACATTCTAAACAGTCAATAGATAATAATCGAAATAAATTATACATAACATATTGATATGGTTATGCAATAAAGTTGTGTACAAGTATTGTTTTAGTGTTTAATTAATTTTGGTAATTTGATCGGTTACCATATCGGTCCGCCGTCGGCCCGACATGGTAAGGGAATTACAAAGGGAATTAACACTATGGGCACTAGCCATTAAAGAGTTATTCTTAGCATCTTTAGATCTGCTTTTTCAAAAAAAGTTTAAAAATGAATATGCAACCCGCAAAAAAATAAATATAAGTGTTCAATAAGTATTGTTAATTAACAAACAATATAAAATAGTAATTTAAATGTTTCTTTTGTATTTTACACCATATGATAAAGGCGAAATATTTTCTGCGGAACGTTTTGGCGCAATTATCAACAAGTGCCTTAAAAGTTGCTGAAAGGTTCAACAAAATTATTGATTGGCATTGTCATCTATGTACATGCATATGTATAATTTTGTTATGTATATGCACATACATATGTATTTACACATGCATATAACAATGCTATATTCGGTATAACTTGCAATCTGTATGTGATGGTCGATGCGTACTGCCTGCACGCTGTAGTGTCATGGGTTTTCGTGTTTGATGGAATTTTCAATTCTAAATACAATATGGCAACTGACTCTTATTGGGTATCGTACAGGAAAATTAAAGATAATATTGCAAATCACTTAGATGTTATCTGTAGAAGCAATGGTCCTGATTCTTCGGTAAACTTAATTTCTTCTGGTGATGTAGTAAATGCAGGCGTTAGAAATTTTCGCAGTGACTGTGTCAAATCATCAGTATATTGACTTTATGACAGAAGAAGCGACCGTTTCTGCAGAATTAAGCAACACCGACGCTGAAATATATGAGGAAACCGAACGTGTTGACCTATTTGCAGAACAAACCAATGTGGAAGACTTTGAATTGATGGAAGATGATAAATTTGGCACGGAATGTTGCAGGACATATTTATATATACAACGACATCGGTCCGATATTGTTTACCGCTTTTATGCTGCTATAAAATACGATGTTGGCCCGATGTCGGACCGATGTTGGACCGATGTGTGACCCGATGTCGGGCCGATAGCGCACCGCTTTGCAAGAATGACATCGGGCCGATGTCATTGTACGACGTTGGCCCGATGTCGTGTGCGATGTCGGCCCAACATCGGGCCGATATCAAATGCTGGCTGGGTTCGTCGTCCACGAACTAGCTTTAGGTGGCCCTCACAATTGTAGGCATGGTGATAATCACCGAAGACACATCCACCATGCAGCGCGGGACATTTAAAGTTGGCTATGGCGGAATGATGTTCCAACTCTAGATGGCCAACCTTCTTATAGATCTGGTATACATGCCAGAACGCGGTACACTGTGTGGGCTGTTTGTGTTTTCCTTCTCCACAATTAACACACTGGAATTTAATAGTTATTTCCTTGATTTTATTCTCCAAACTTGTATTATTTGTCATGGCCTTCTGGAGATCTTCCTGCAAGTTGTCACGGACGTATATCTGTGATGTCAGTTAATTGCCACGTCTTGAAATTGTGTCCTGCATGTGTAACAGGATGAGAAAATATTCACCCGACCCAGGACTCGAACCCGGCACCTCACGCTTACAAGGCGGTCGCTCTACCGACTGAGCTAACCGGGCACAGATACACATCTTCTCTCCTGAGTTACTAGATCCGTACCGTGACATACTCCCCCGCCAAATTGAAATTTGTCCTAGAATTACATAATTTTGTTTGGGTACAGTGATTATCTGTGGGACAATCTCGGAGTATATATATATATCAGTCACGGTCCGTCGTTGGGTGCCAAATGTAACAGATAGAGAAAATATGCACCCGACCCAGGACTCGAACCCGGCACCTCCCGCTTACAAGGCGGTCGCTCTACCGACTGAGCTAACCGGGCACAGATACACATCTTCTCTCATGAGTTACTATAGATCCGTACCGTGACACATGTCGGTTTCCTCCAGGAGATAATCGTGGTGTATTTCCATCTCGATGTCAATGTGCTCATACAGTTTTTCGATGCAATCTGCTGTTGTCAATGCCTCGTTTTCAAGTTTTCGTCGGGATGATTGTTTATCTGCGACACAGGTTCTGAGAAGCGACACAATATTATCCAAATTCAGTTTGATGTTAAATGCGTTACTTGTTATCAATATCCCTGCAGTAATATATATACACCTTCATAACTTTATCAAAAATGACATTTATTTGATCATTAATAATAAAATACACATTTCTACAGAAACATATTTCGACAATGTAAACGCGATATTGGAAGTGCAAATTTCCTGCATGTTAAACTGAATACAAACATCAATATGATTGGACAAGTATGACTATTCCAACAGTTTACATGCATTTTCCGAAACATTTATAAACAAATAATATACATACCTCTAATTATATGTTATATTATTGTGTTTTGTAAACAAGCGCTACTATGATATTAATATACGCATACAAATTCATATTGTAAATGTACAGTATATGAACACGAGCATCACATCTGTGACATTTGTTTTGAATATACCTGAGAGAAAGGTGTGAATATACATCAAGTTTTGCATTACATACATGTGACCCATCATCTAGTTAAATTATCATCATACAACTTGAATGATTGAATTCGTTATTTCCATCAGGTTGAAAACGCTGTAGCTACATAGCATCAGGGATATAATATAATTCGCTCCAAACAACAGGAAAGAGCACAGATGGAATGTGCAGCGAAGATATGCGAGGGCGACATTTTGGTCACATGTGACTGGGAAATGAAGTTCTTACTCCGAACATACAGGGAAGGATATGTTTACACATAGAGTGGTATGCAAAATGAGGTATTAACTGGCATATTACAGTTGTGCTACATACAAATCATAAAACGTACAATACCATTGTTTATGTGCACATAGCCGGTTCAACTTAGCGAAACAATTGTCTAACTAGAGCAGCTGAAGCTGCATCAACGGTTTGAGGCTTGATGTACTGACAAACGGACACTGGCAAAGTGATTAGAAGACATTGACGATGACGAAAACATAAAGCGAAGATAGAGAATTCTCGCAGCTTTACAATTCAAAAAGAATTTTTGAAATCGGTTGGAAAATAAGGAAGTTATAGGGAATTATATGATATATGACGTCACTTCCGGTTTCGTAGAAAGTGACGTCATGAGAATTCTGGACCAGCGGTTTGGTGTAGATGGAGGGAGCCCGTAAGTCAGCGGATGATTATTTTTCGATAGTTATATATCGCCCTTAAATTGCAGTTTACGCCATTTGTAAATACACCTAATAAAACGGAAATGTGCAATATTCCGCCAGTGAAGTTTTCGTTTGTTTTTCACCATAGGCCGGGCACAAAGCGGGAAAGTTTTAGCTAAAGGACTGAAATATCGACCGCAGCAAGAAATTTTGAAATCTATTGATAAATAACGAAGCTGACGTCACATCCGTTTGCTCTATTTGAAAACTTGAAAAAAGACGTTCATCTTTGACATCCAATAGAACCGGAAATAGTGAAGATAGAGCTCTGAAAATTATCATCTTTTATGCGTCTGACACTCCCCTATCACACTGGCAAGAAATTATGTTGCTGACATTACTGTACAAATTGGAAAAAACGTTTGTAAAGACCACCCGTTATCAGCCGAAATTCGGCAAAAATTCGGCAAAATCGTTGAAAAGTATGTACATTTTTCAACTTCAAATGCCTATAGCTCTCTTATTTGACCAGATAGCCGAGAAGTGTCAGCGAGTTCGAGATAGAGAATTTTGTCAGCTTTCCAATACAAAAAGAAGTTTTGAAATCGGTTGGAAAATAAGGAAGTTATAGAAAGTATGACGTCACTTCCGGTTTCGTGGAAAGTGGTTTGTATTTTCAGAATCGCTTGACTATTCTAAGCATTTTTCATTATATAACGTTCTACGAAATGTGTACCGTTAACCCCCTAGTCTGACATTGAAGTTAAGACGATTCTAAAGCACTCACAGCATGTCAGTTCGTATATAAAACCAGTGTCTGATACAGCCCACCATACCTGTCTGGCCTCCACCTCGAAGTTTTTCAGCTGTACACACTGTTCTAGGCGGCTAAGTTTATATGCTCGTTCTCAAACTTCAAATGCATGTAGCTCGCGCATTTGAGCAGATAGCTAAAAACTACCACCGAACCGGAGATAGAGAATTTTATTGGCTTTTTAATGCAAAAAAAATATTTGAAATCGGTTGAATAATAAGGAAGTTATGACCATTTCAATTTTTTTTCAAAACTTCAAATGCCTACAACTCTCTCATTTGGGCAGATAGCCAAAAACTACCAGCGAGACGGAGATAGAGAATTTTGTTGGCTTTTTAATGCAAAAAAAATATTTGAAATCGGTTAGATAATAAAAAAGTTATGACCATTTCAAATTTGAAAAATTGAAAAAAAAACGTCCAAGTTTGAAAGACAATAGAATCAGAACTATTCAAGCCATTGCTCTGAAAAATATCATCTTCTGTGCGGATGAATGTCCCGCGTGACGCTGTCAAAAAATTATGCTGAGATTACTGTACAAATTGGAAACTGTTTTCAAAGACCACCCGAGTTAAAATGAAATAAAAATCTGAAATTGTTGATTTTTTTCATTTTTCTCAATTTCACATGTCTATAGCTCTCTCATTTGAGCAGATAGCCAAACATTGTCAGCGAAGCGAAGATAGAGAATTCTCGCAGCTTTACAATTCAAAAAGAATTTTTGAAATCGGTTGGAAAATAAGGAAGTTATAGGGAATTATATGATATATGACGTCACTTCCGGTTTCGTAGAAAGTGACGTCATGAGAATTCTGAAAATTGCGTTATTCTCGTCTCACTGTTGATGTTGATGCGAATCGGTATACAAAATTTGAAGTCGATCCGACCAGCGGTTTGGGCTGTAGACTGAACGGCTGAATAAAAAAAAAAAAAATAATAAAAAAACCAACGAATACAATAGGTTTTCGGCGCAGCTGAAAGCCGCCTCAAACCTAATAAGAAATCGTCTTCCCTTATTTCAACACTTTACGGTACAGGGGCCCGTTTCACTAAACATCATACGACTAAAATGTTCCTAAGTGCAAATTTAGGATCATCTGGGAATTGCAATTGAAGGATTTGCATTTATTGAGCTCCTATGCTCAATAAATGTCAATGCAAAAATTGCTTACAAGAAAACATTGTTAATGTGAAATTTACAGACTATCATAATTTTGCACTTACGAACATTTTAATCGTAGAATGTTTAGTGAAACGGCCCCCTGGTGTCGAAGCTACCTCTGCTATTGAAAAGGCAAATCTGTTGAACAACTTCTTTTGTAAACAGTCGACTATCGATGACAATGCACACACACTACCCATACAAGCGGAAACCCACCAACCCTCATGCAATCTCTACAATCACAATCTCTCCTAGCAACGTCTGTGACGCAATAAAGGCAATTGACCCATCCATTACCAAAGCTAGTGGTCCTGATCTTATCAGCCCAAGACTTATACGGGATGAAGCTAACGTATTATCAACCCTCCCCCCTCTCTACACACTTTACAACATTGATCCGCAGGTCTCATTTCCACTCCTCTTGGAAGCTAGCCAACATCACATCCATCTTTAAATCAAACTACTGAACGTACTGAATTATGTAATTATCTCCACAAAAAACTGATAGGTGTGTGAGGTAAGTTAACTTTGTAAATTACACTGGTGTAACTTGCAGGGTCAGTACTGAAATATATAGAAAATCGTGCACCCACACCCTTTTACTGCTAGCTCCGTACTAGAAACAAAATTGCTACACCGCTCTATACCACTCGCGAGGGTAGCAATTTAACCCCATCTCTTTAATGTAACGCATGGAAGAGTGATTTTTGCAATCGGTTATCTGGCGTGTTTGATATGTTAGCGATATAAAGCTGTAAAAGCTGTATCAATAAATTATTAATAAAGAACATACACATGCAGAAATTGGTTATTTTACCGTCTCAAGGTGTTTTATCTGAAATTTACATGTATATCTTGTAAAGTTGAAAGCTTCATTTTGTTATGTTGAATGTTGAACAACAACTACAGAAAAGATGGCTTCCACGGGAAAATTATTTCCCTGTTCTGTTATTTTTGGCAATTTACTAGTTCTACATCTTAAAGGTATAAAATATACAGTTTACTAAATTTTGACATGTTTTAATGTCAAATTGTAGCCGTATATAACATATTCGGAGGCGAATTTTTGTAGCTACTGTACGTACTGTCCCGGGCCGTGAGACCTAAAGATACTAGCTGCTGTATTCATACGCACGAAATGTCTTGATTAGTATATTCCATAATTGAGCACAAAAATGTGAAAACTATAGAGAATACTATATGTAGAGTTTTAGATACAAAGCAAGACAGACCAAAACGCCATAGGATAAGTTGGCACAGGGCACTATTTTCTTGGTCCTACTCACCGTTTAGGAGTAGCACTATCAATGGCTGCCCCCATAGACATTTGCGTGACACAATATGCTATCTCAATGATATAACATATACAAATCAAAGTACTGAATATGTTATCTCCACACAAACTGATCACTTGCGGAATGAGAGACGGAAAGTTGCATATTTTCTCAATCATCATCATCCAGAGGCAAATGTACGGTGATAGTGCAAACCCATTCCAATCCATACGTTTTCTCTTGAATACTGTTTGAAAGTCCCTAGGCTATTAATTTACTATATAAGAAAAGGAAATATCTAAATTGTATCACTGGTTCAAATAAGAGAAGTGCACCAATTAGCGTGAGAAAAGTCGGAAAAATTTGGGGCAGAGGCCAAACTTTGTCAGAATTACCAGAATACCATAGTAAAGTAATAAAAAACGTTCCCCAAGTTTCCCGGGGGTAGAAGGCACATAATTTGCATATTTTCAAAATGGCCGCCATGAGCAGAGGGAAAATGCTAACTTTTGAACCAAACGGGCTATAAACATGTTCAGCATGTCTAATCACACTAATTTATCACGGAGAACTTGTTTAAGGCAGTTTAAAGATGTTCCCTGGGCTAGAATCCATGTAATTTGAATATTTTCAAAATGGCCGCCACCAGCAGAGCAAAAGTGCAAACTTTTGACCCAAATATGCTATACACATGTTCAGCATGTCTAATCACATTAATTCAACATGGAAGACTCATTTCATGTATTTTTAATATGCTCGTTGGGCTAGAAACTGTCTAATTTGCATACTTTAAAAATGGCAGCCACTGTAGAGGATTTAGCTGTTAACTTTGGAAGTGAATGGGCAACAAACGTATATAGTGTACATAATCACACTAGTGTTTATTGACACAACATTTGCGACAGGTCCTCAGTTTTCATGTGAAATACACCTATTTGTACATTCAAGATGGCCACCAATGACGAAAATAAATATGCCGAGAGACTCATAGAAGTAGTAAACGATATCCCCCCACCCCCCAACATAACAAAAACAGTTCATACTTTATGACATCACCATTTAAAAGGGTCAAACTTTTGTTTGCTGGGTTTTCGACAGATTATATAATTATTTGAAGTATATGCTACAAATAATTTAATAATTGCCAGTACAAAGCAAAGACGAATTAAAAAAAAATAATGATTTTTTATCCATTGTTACATTACATTTCGCAAGGCAGTTTACTCGTAGTATGAACATCTGATCAGTATATATTATGTTCTTATCAAATAGACAATTACATTACATAAACATCAATGTATTTGTGATCAATATGTCTTTGAGACATAATTGATATCTGAAACATATATACAGCCATCACCACTGAAGTAAATGGACATTTGCTATACCTATTGTGTAGTTTTGTGGAAACTAAGCCAGATACTAGGTTACAAGTACATACATCTCTTCTATCATCAGGGTGTTTGTGCATGTCGTACCAAAGCATGTGCCACACATTGGTGTGCATGCACGACCCGCTTTCCTGCACTTACAATATGCTAGTTTTCACCCCATTTTACAATTGCAGAATACTAGTTCTAGCAATTTCGAAGGGGAAGCTGGGTTTTCGGAACCCACTGGAGTCAGTACACCTGCCCTCATTCCCCCCCCCACCCCCCCCCCCATTTGGTGCAGTCAAGTTCAACACCTTGATGTTGTATCAGTACCCGTGAATGCGTGGGCAAAAAGGATAGCATCCTTCAACACACCTATGGAAGCTTCTCGATATCAATGTATTTTGATTCCGCACCAGGTTGAGGATGGACAAGTATAATTGTCTGTTTGGGGGGTTTCCGATCGAGCAGTGCTATCAGGACATATGTGTCTTTGCATGTACCCCAGGATCGGATTGACAGTATTCTAGTGCTGTGCTGACGATGAGACTGTCAGCGTCAGCTACTGCTTGGCGGGTGAGTATGTCAACTGAGTTCAACTGTTCAGAAAGCAGTTGGATTAGAGATTGCTTGTTTTCTCCGTTCCCAAGAAACTCTTCCTGTCTAGTTGATGTACTGGTCTCTGGCGATACAACAATTGATGCAGATGTGACCTTTCTGGCTCTTCTTGATTGTTCAACTACTTTGTGTTGAATGCCGAGCCATACCCAACAAACACAACGATCACAAGGCGTCGGTTTTTATGCTTTTGCAGGTAGGATACATATCCTTGTATCACATCTGCATACGTGCACGGAGTATTCCACACGACTGTATGGAGTAGATTACCTCCATCTATAATGACAGGGACTGCCTCTGTATTGGGTTGGTCAAGGAGATGTGAATCTACATCAAGAATTAGACTCAGTGCAGCCTTTGCTGTCTTGCGCATAGACACCGCATCAAACAAAGCAGGAGCGAAGTTTACAAACTCATACTGGACTGTAAGACTGCGATGATCCTGTTAAGCATTTGCTGCTCATTCACAACCATGGGCTCATTGCGCACTTCTACGATGGAACGCATTGCAGACAGTGTCTGAACTCTGTGTTTTCTGTGCAGCTTCATGTCTGCTAAGTTTTCCCCAATGTTCCCATGTGTAGTTGTGAGCCAATTGCAACAGCATCATCGCAGTTTATGCTAGAATTTTCCTCAACTCCTGTGAAAATAGACACAAGTGTGTCTGTATAATCAAATGGATTGTGTGATCTTAACCATCCAATGAGCCTCTTCCGATCAGTGTCATCATGGGACAGTCTAGCCGGTCTCAATTCAGCATGGTGTTTATTCAGTGAGAGTTTATCCGATGTATCACAGCTCACTCCAGTTCCTTGAGGGCCTCGCAGATTGGTAAGCAGAGTGGCAAAGCACCCACCCACTGTGCCAGAGTGCTGTCAGTGATGTGCCGTCCACGAGTAAGCCCGCATGTTGTCTTCATCGCCCTCATCCACACTTGTTCGATATTCATGTTTGACCAGATACCAGACCAGAAATTATTGGTCCGCCGAATGGTGAAGTATCCATCTTCAACAAACTTCTTCCAGTCCTCAGATGACATCTTCTTCTCCAGATCATCCATGGCTTGCAGGTATACCTGAGATGACTTTGCATATGCTACACGTCCCGAATCATGAAAGTATGATTACATTCGTGCAATGGTATGCACATGAAGTGGAAAATATCCACTGCGTTCAGCACGCACAAACTGCTGCATTAGCGATACCTGCTCTACATACTGTACCCACAATTTGGCAGTCCTACTCCGACAACTGACTGTCTGATACAACTGGCTCATAACATCACTGAGTTGTGATATAACATGATCCGACATCGCTTCGCTAACTGTAATATCCTCAGACATCATTTGTGACCATAACTGACGCATTTTTGCATTCGCTGGTGGCGGCCATCTTGAAAATATGCAAATTAGGTGCCTTCCAAGTACAGAAGTGTTCTGGAACATTGACAACTGAGTTCTATATAAGAAACTAGTCAGATCAGACATATTGAACATGTGTATAGCCCATTTGGTTCAAAAGTTAGCATTTTTACTTTTACGGGTGGCGGCCATTTTGAAAATATGCAAATTAGGTGCCTTCCACCCCCGGGAAACTTGGGGAACTTTTTTTACAACTTTCATATGGTATTCCGGTTATTCTGTCAAATGTTGGTATCTGCCCCCAATTTTCGACTTGCATGTATATATGAGTTAATATTCTCCAACTGAATGCCACTAAATAATTGTAATAGAGAAGCTTTAACACCCTGGTTTTTGCGGGAAGTAGCTCGATATCTGCAATACATGTACTATAATATAGTACGGTACCGTCCATAGCATATTAACATCATGGTAAACATGGTAAAGCTATCAGTTGGTAAATTTATAGTTTCATACACTAACGTTGCCCGTCATACGTAGTGCCTATTTCATATTAGCTGCTGTATTCATACGCAAGAAACGTCTTGATTAGTATTTTCCAGAATTTAACTGATAAACTGAGCACTAAAAGCAGGCTGTCCATTATCTATAAATTCCTATAAATGTGGCAATCCCTCTATTTTCTCTATATTTACCCAAAATCCTTATATTTGTAACTTATTTTTGTAAAATGGTAAAAATAAAGTCAGATATTCAAATTACTTGTTTGTCTCTAAACACAGTGCAAGGTTAGAGATACATTTGAGTAAATTATGATCGTATTTACTTTGTTCCTATATGAGTTGTGCTGCTTTGGATGTTTGGATCAGTTTTTATCTCATTGCAGGAATTGTAATTCTGTATTTTCAGCCAATATTACAGAAGTTTGCCATCTTCAGTTTACCGGTAGCTGATTGAGTTGATGTAACATTCTGTTTTAATTCTGTGAGTTGTCTTTGTAACCTGGCAACAGGAAACATTTCTTTTTTTCATGAAAGGATCGTCCTGATCATGACGTTAAACTGCTCATCGTCTGTGAAAAATCGCAACATCGCAACTACACATGTGTCACTAAAGCACTTTTTGGTATCTCCTATGTTTCAGTTATCCTAGTCTACTTGTGTTAAACGATTTTATTGGTTAGCCGATTTGAGTAAAATAAAATAAATAAATTAGAAAATGGTAAAGTCATGTGACAAATACTCATAACGTAATTTCTTGCTACAAATACTAGTATCTTTTTTACAATTTGACAGTTTTGTAAGTTGTAATTACATGAAAGGAAACAGCTGTTATGATCATGATGCTTATATTTGGCTTCTACTGGGCTGGAGTTGTCCATGTCGCGTGTGGTTTTACATCAACGTACGCTTGACTAATTTTGATTCACAGAGCATGTAAAGGTCGTTGCATAATATAAAACTGAAAGTTACCATCACTTTGCTAGATTAATTGAGCTTTAATGAAATAGCACAGTAAACATTCATCCGGCTTTAAAATGGATATCAATCAATAAACATGCGATGTGTTGACGTCATTTCTAGACTATGATGTCAGTGTACATTCGTGTAGAGACCAATTCAGCTTCAGTTAGGACACAATACTGTAACAATTTCAAAATTGATAATTTTAAATGCAGAAAATTCCAAATCTGGACATTGGGCACCTGCACATTATTGTAGTTATGCGAATTGTTTATGCACCACCATGATGATAGTTTATGATTACACTTGTCTATTCGTCCATACTGCCTATCCGTCTGTCCCAATAGTTCTGTAGTTACTGTCACATTACCTCGTTTATTGACAAAGCTGCAGATGGGACATCTCGGTTCTTTTACAGAAAATAAGTAATTTTTATGTTCCCCAAAATACAATTCCGGGGGGAGCATATTGTAGCCGCTTTGTCTGTCCGGCGTCCAAATCTGTGTTAGTTTTTCATTATATTTCTGAGTCAAAGCCTCGTCGAGGAGCATTTGTCGGTTTTACCGATCTTTCTGGTTTGTTTTGTGTGGATCTCCTGAACATTTTTGAAAATAGTAAAGTGTAGTTACGATGTTTTTGGTTTCGCCGACGGGTGTCAAAATATCATTTCCCGTGATTCAAAATGACGTATACTAGTATACATTACAGTTCATCTATTGCAAATGTATGGGCCATATATCTGCACATATCTCCCACCCCCAGAATTGAAATTATTGTTTAACACACAGAAATTTAATTAGGTCCAGGCCCTCCGCCTCCTTGCTTTTTTTCTGGATAAGTCCCTAGGTGAATCACTGTCAGAAGCGTAATTATTATGTTATCCCTTAGCAATCATGGTATGACAGTGTATACCATGATATGACTGCATATATAGTCAGCCTGAGCTCAGTGAGCTGAGTATACAAGGCCAAGCGGTACCTTTTTTTTCAGGCAGTGGCTCAGCGTGTTCTAGAAAAAAGAAAAATGAATCAAGAAAATAATTATAAACTATTTAAAACAACATAGGGAGAGGATACGGAATGGCTATTAAGGGAGGAGGAGGCCATGCCGTAAAATTGGAAAATATTGAGTTTTGTCCGTATACATCCCTATTTTTTGGCAAAAATCCATATATTTCCCCATATATTTTTGAAAAGAAATCCCTATATTCCTATATATTTGGAACCGAAAGTGAATGGACAGTCTGCACTGGTTCAACTAAGAGATGTGCACCAATGACACTGTCACTATTTTATTATAATAGAGAAGCTGTAACACCATGGTTTTTGCAGGAAGTAGCTCTGCAATACATGTACTACAATATACTACGGTACCGTTCATAGCATAATAACATCATGGTAAACGTCATGGCAAAACTATCAATTGGTAAATTTAGTCTCATACACTAACTTCGCCCGTCATAGGTAGTGCATATTTCATATTAGCTGCTGTATGCATACGCACGAAACGTCTCGATTCGTATTTTTCCAGAATTTAGCTGATAAACTGAGCCCAAAACTGTGAAAACTATAGAGAGAATATTATATGTAGAGTGTTAGATAAAAAGCAAGACATACCAACACGCCATAGTATAAGTTGGCACAGTGTATTCACACATATTGTGATCTTCAGCACTCTTGTTTAACATTTTGTAAAATTAGTTGTAACATGCAATTTATGTTCATGCAGCATTTTCATATTTGCTATGCATATTTTCATTCCATAGTTGATAGGCCGTTAAACACCAATCAATCAATCATTCCATAGTCTAAACACGCGGCCTGCTAGCCCAATTTCAAGGCCACATGACTTGCATAAAAGTTTGGTTTGTGGTCCAGTTGGTGGCCCGGATTATCCACGGGTCACTGCACACTCTGCAAAACCTGCTTTACCATCCGCAGCAGAGGTACGGTGCCTTGTCCTTCAGAGTAGCAAACATGTATTCAATATAACGTGTTTGTTGTTGCTTTTTCAAATCGCAAAAGTTGTTGAGGTGAACCTGAATCATTGTGACTGATATTTTGCTACGTTGAGTTTATATTTCTGCCCATGGTTTACTTTTTATGCCTCTAGCCTGCATAGTACTCTTTGTGTGCGTGTGTGTTTGTTCTTATGCAATTATATACATGTACTGTGTATATGTGCTGGGGCGGTTGGTCGGGTTGCATGCTAAGAACGGTAAATTAAATGATAGGATTCATCCTTACCGAAATCCAGATATCCCAGGTTTGACCTTCAGGTAAATTATATTGTTGGCTTTCTTCTTACTTGAGAGTTGGATCGTGTTATGCACTTTATAGAAGTACTAAGATTATTACTAATCCTGTTGTGGGTGGCAGGCGGGAGAATGCGATGGGTAATTTAACGATCGGGTTCATCCTTACCGGAATTCCGACTGTATAACTGCCATGGTTTGGCTCCGACATACGTCTTTGACATTTTGTATGCGCAGTTGTAAGTCAGTATATATATTTCGATTATTCGTAATCCTATTTTAGGGGAAGGGGCCAGTGCCTTTGGTGTGGTATGGGCCTGGCACCAGGTCAGGTTATTCTAATTTCAGGGCTGAATATATTTTTTCTCGATGTAAAGATTCCGTTCTGATTTGGGGATTCCCCCCTCCCAATGTAGGGAACCAGATCCATTGATTAAGGTGTGGTTAGGACATGGCACTACCCTATCAGCTTATTCTAATTTCAGCGCTGATTATATTTTTTTTCTGTAAATTTTCATTTTTGATTTAGGGAATAGTTGTGGCCTAGGGGTTAGAACACCTGACTTCCAATCTGGAGGTTGTGTGTTCAAACCTCACATAGGGCAGCACAAAACTACTTTCATAGTATTTCCATCCCACTGGTGTGTCGGATGAGACTGTAAACTGTGGTCCCGTCTCTATATGACCTAAGCTGTTACTGGGACGTTAAAACCATTCACTTTCACATTTTTTTTCAGTTCTGATTTGGGCATATTACCTCTTCCATACATAACATGTGAAATATGGAAATGGAAACCATGGGCAGAAATACCCCTCACTCTCGTGTGGTGAGGACCTGGCGCCAGATCGGTTTGCTCTAATTTCATGGCTGACCATTTTATTTTTTCTGCACATATTCGGTTCTGATTTTTACACGCCGGACATGGATGTTAGTAGTGGCGATGTCTCGAACTTTCTCGCAGGCAATGGTGCAGTGCCGACGACAACATCGATAAGTCGTCCAGGTTCACCGGAAGTAACTCGAAGTAATCATTGGCCAGTAACGCCGACAATACCGACAAGTAGGCAGGGTTCACCGGAAGTGGCTCGCAGTAGTCATGGTACAGGCGAACAACACCAGGAGTGTTTACCGCCGATTAGTGTAACATACAGTCGTTGGGAGGCTGCACCTACGGGGCGCCAAGTTGGACATGGCTCAATTTTGTCAACAAAATTCATTTTTGTGCAACAAAATTCAATTCTGTGTCACAAAATTCAATTTTGTGCCACAGAATTTACAGAATTTAATTCTGTGTCACAAAATTCAATTCTGTGTCACAAAATTCAATTCTGTCAATTCTGCACACGCATGTAAGAAGGACTGCCGTTGGTCAGAAACTGCACTGGAGAAATGGGTCACGGTCGCCGATCTACACATTCAATGTCGATGATTCATTTCTCATTTTGCCGATGATTCATTTCTCATTCTGCGATTTTGCTTCAAAGATCTCCAAACAGTCAAACGTTGACAAACCCATTCGTATTTAAACTCATTTGCGTTATAATTGTACACATAATTCATGTACATGTAGATCTCCCGCGAGTACTGACCTCATTTATTGTGTATCGCAAGGTACATCTGCCCCAGTTAAATCAATAATACACGCGCTGTGACCTGTGTTCTGACTGCTGTCTGTGTTTATAAACAGAATGTGTGTATTGGGCCATTTGAGGAAACCATTTGTAGTATTTGTGTAGATACCATGGATACTAAGATGGTGTATACTGTAAATAAGGCATGTAGACACATAGTTGCGAACACGTAACTTCACAACTAGTAAACACAGATCCAATACCATTTGTTTCACATGGTTAGATCTACTGTTAGAACACGACGTCATCTAATGTCATTTTCGAGCATAAAACGTTACCTGATAAATAGAATACCAGGCTAGTGTATTTTAATATCAAGTTTATCAGGCTCGGCTCGGAAACGGTAGGAATTCCTCGGCAAGCCTCGGAATTCCTACGCGTTTCCTAGCCTTGCCTGATAAACTTGATATCAAAATACACTAGCCTGGTATTCTCTATATATGGGCATGCTCTTAGGTCTAGCTATGTCCCGGCTACTTTATGTTTGACCTGTTTACATAATTGAGGGAAAATTCTGAATATTTTTCTTATTTCTCCTTCAAAGTATATATGCTTATATGGTGTGACCACTCATTTGTAATCATAATATAACCAAAATAACTGTCCATAAAGAAGTATAATATTGATATATTGGGTTATATTTTCGCATTGAAATATTTAAACCTGCAAGTGTACTCCACCATCTATTAAAATGGACTAAAACCGATCTCAACCAATCAACGTAGAGATGACATAGACTATCCTACGCAAACTAATTTTTGTGGACAAAAATGAATTCTGTCCCACAAAACTGAATTTTCTTCACAAAACTCAATTCTGTCTTACAAAATTGAATCCTTTATAACAAAAATGAATTTTGTATACGAAACGTATGCAGAATTGAATTTTGTGACACAGAATTGAATTTTGTGACACAGAATTGACAGAATTGAATTTTGTGACACAGAATTGAATTTTGTGATTTTTAGTGTTACAAAACTCAATTTTGTACACATAATTAACCTGCCTGCATGGCGCCCCGTAGCACCTACACCAGCCCGTGCAGACAGTGTCAGTGACAGTAGACCGTCCAATAACGGGACTCGCGGCGGCGCATCTAGATCTATAGACGTCCGAATTACGGATAGGTTGTTGCCGGATAGACCTGGTAAAGGCGCGAACTCACGTATTTCTGGTGTGGTATGCGACATCATTTCGACCAAATGCCATACCGGTTCATGTAACATCCGACGGACATGCGTCCGATAGTCGTGACAATATAGACGATTTCTCAGTACATGTAAGGAAACGGACAAAACGTTTTTTCTTACGTGGATTCAAGGAAACTGTTAATCTTGACCGCTTATCGGCATTTGTCACTAGCCATGGTCATAAAGTCACAATGATTCGTTCATTTCCAATTCGCATATCACGTTACAGGGTAATAATAAGACTAAATGTAGAGGCAGACGACAATGCCGATGTAGTGCTAGGTCGGGTATTCTGGGCGCGCGGCGTGACTTATAAACCGTGGCTGTCATGTGAGGCCCGACAGCGCAGATGGCAAAATCAAACGACGGCGGGTGGACCGAAACACCGGGAAAGCCAGAGTGATACCTTTGGCAATTATGACAATAGAAGTAGTACTCTTACAACATTCAATATGGCGATGTACGGTTTGAATCTCATGACATGGAATGCAACAGGAATAATGTCCAGTGCGTCATATTTATGTAATGCTCTATATAAGTATGATATCGGAATATGTGGCATTTCCGAACATTGGTTATTTAACAATACTGTCCATTTCCTGGACTCAATATCAAGTAATTACCGATATACAGCTGTGTGTGACTCTGACTTGAGAATGCCCAGCATAGTCCAGGCAATGAACAATTTAGGTTGGACACAAATGTTAACAAAGCTTTCTCACCTGAAATGGGTCCAGTGGCCGGCTATTATACCGGAACAAAAATTCCACCAAATTCCACCCATGGCAAATTCGGTCATTCTGCTGAAATCCAAGATGGCCGCCAATTCAATAATTCTAATAATGAAACTGACATAACAGTAGTGGTAAGCATCATAAAACTTCATTTTATGTCTCATTTCCAACTAAATTTATGATACCCTTTAATTTTCTGATAATTAAGGGGTTATCAGATGTCAAGGTCGTGTGCTAAGGTCAAGGTCAATGTAAAAATTAAGCAAATTAAACCATAATCTGAACACAATTTATATTAAATTCTTTCTTTTGACATTTAATAAAGTTTTATGTATTGCAGCAGCTACAGCAATAATGAGTATTAGATTTCTGAGGCATTTGATCCAGATAAAAGGTCAAGGTCATGCCCTAAGGACAAATGCAATGTCAAATATGACCATAAGAAGCCAAAATGTACATGTTATATCAACGAAGAAACATGTATAAAACATAGGGGTATGCGTTTTTCTTTATTTGTGATACCTTTTACTTGTACAAATCATTATGTGCATGTATAACATAGTCGTACGTACAATGCTGCATACCAAATTTGATGAAAATTTGACTAAACTGTTTAAATCTGCACACTTTGCCGAACTATGACGAACTGTCATAGTTCAACACATGTACAAGTCTCACCCATTTGGTATACCTTGTTTAATGGTCTAAACTCGTATAATACAGTAAGCCAATGTAATTAATACATTAATGTGTATAAGCAATCGACTTTACTTCACATACTCGTTTATTTATTTGTCCATAAATGCCAGAATACCATCATCACATTGGCTTTCTATACGTGTCCCATTCCAGAAAAGTAATTCCCTCGAACTGTTCACATGCTGGTGTGGAGTGCAACCCATTCTTGTGACATGTGCATTTTTTCTTGTCACACTGTCCACTGCAATTGCACCTTATACTTTTGAGCTGTCTTCTGGCACCGGTAGCTGTGCAGTTTAGACAAGCACACGTCAAACTGTAGAGGTTGCCCAATGCCATTCCTCAGAAGAGAGATTATTACCACGACACACCGGAATCTGGTGGCAAGTCCTATGACTGTGCAGAGCAGCAGCATCTTTCGTCGGCGAAATCTTCTCTGGTTGCACGTAATCAGCTGAGGTAGCCACCTTTATCTGAAACGTAGCAACTCTTGCGGCGCAAAGACTTAAGGATGCACACCCATATATAACAAGCAGGTCATCCTCTCTTGCCTTCTTGATGTCTCCATGAATACGGTAGTGGGTTGTTTCAGAACTGCGTACTTTGTCAGGACAGTCACCTCGCAAATACCAAACGGTCTTGACATTATGTCACACCTGCTAATAGCATGCAAGAAGGGCAGAGCTTCTGCAAGAAATGGTTTCAGATTTTTGTTCAATGCTGTAATGCTGTAATGCATAACCTATTTTCTTATATACATGTAGTTATATTTACAATATTATCTTTCATGTATATTGTGGTTGCTTTTTGTTGTGATTATTCTTTATTTTTCGTCCATTATATTAATTGTTTTGTTTTGGACTGCTTTTTTCACCGGCCGTTCCAATAATACACGCTTGCTCTACTGTCTTCTTGTATTCTACTTCATTTCGATTTGTTTGTCCTGTTGGGACTGTTATTTACTAGACAGTTCATTGGGGGAATAGTTGTTGTGGTGCTTTAATTACAATTGTTTTATATGAATGCATTTCACATATTGTTGCTTTGTGCCGCGTTGAAGGCTCCTCCACCACCGATGTGCGCTTTTCCCGTGTTTATCATGATGTATTACGTTAGTTTCTTCTTTGCATGGGTTCATGGGTCTCCTTTAGACATTTTGTTCTCTTTAGCAAGAAAAACATGTACGACCATAGTTGCTGCGCACATGCTGCACATACATAACACATATATTTGAGTAACTGGAGGAATTCTAGGCTAGGAGAACTTGTGAAGCGGAATAGACAACAAGACACCCACAGGTTATCCATGAGCCAGTTACAAACTTAACTATCAAAATATATGTATAATAAAACATAGATAAATCATATAATATAACAATACTCAGAGATCCCAATGTGTTGGAGATAATAGTAGCATTTGGTTACAAACACGGGCAGACTTTCTACAGCCATCACACACAGCACGACTAACAGAGCTGTCGTATACAAAATAGAGAAAGAGAAACCTCCCATATCTACAAGAAACTGCAAGGCCATTGGAAGCAATGATCTCATATGCAATACGTTGGGCACCATCGGCATTCATTGCCTTGTATGCGACTAACAGTTGAGTGACTCACAAGCTCATCTGATGTTGTTTAGAATGATTCCAGCTGAACAAAGACATGCATAAATGTCTGTGTATCGTCCATATCATGTCACACGTTGATGATGTCAGGGCACGATGACCAGCTCCTTTTTCGTAAAAAGAACCTGCAATATCGAATATGGCGTGACTAATCTCAGCACATACAGGGCTTGAGAGAAGGAAAAGCAAACATATGTTCTCATTGAATCCACGAGCATGCGCTAGGCCACCAGATAACATGATGCCAGCCATCAGCACTTGCTATGTATATAGATATGATAACTATTATCACTTTTTAAATATGCTCTTAACTGTTACATGCATTTGCAAATTTCATTTTCTGTTACCCTGTTAGCAGCCTCCAATCACCTCTCTCTCTCTTCATAATACGATGAAGCGACGAATGACTGCTACCTCCATAGAAATAGACACACAATAAGGACAATTACTGGGAAAATGGTTTGAATGTTAATATTCAAGTCTGACTATATAAAGTCTCACCAACTGTGTATGAATAATGCATTGTTTGCCGACTTCTGACTAAGAGACACTCATTTTCACATTTCTGGATATCATGCAGTCGTTGTTAGCTGTTGTTGTTGTTGTTGGCGATGTTCATAACACCCATGCTTATTGTTTGGAGTCACGTGTTGAATTACCAGAATGTTAGAAAACCTGTGAGCATCCATATAATAATATTGTCGCGCATGCTTTAGCAGAAGGCACGACGTTAGTCGTCGCTGTTTCAGTCGTCGGCGTTGTCGTCCGAAATGTCAAAAAGTTTGCACAAGCTTCGTCGTCATGGTATAACTTTAATATTATTTGACGAATTGCTTCAATATTCGGACACTTGATACATGTGAACATTTGGAACATAAAAGGCATGGCCTTGACCGTTTGTACATTCACATGATTGTCAAACACTTAGCCATTTTTTTATGTCAAAACGTTTCTACAATCTTGACCTGTTTCGTGTATTAAGCATGCACTTCTCTGACGGTTCTTGTGATGCTTACTTTAGCACATGCCCGTGCGCATGTTATGGTCAAATGACTCGGCAGGGACGACACCGCTTCCGTGGCGGAATGCTTGTATTATATTGCTAGTGGTGTAAATTAGCTTTAAATGTTCTTGAATTGTATGACGTATATATTCGGAAAGTACACATGCAAATTGTTTATGGATAGAAAATATGCACCGGTTTCGGTTAGATTCGAGACGTATATTCGACATCTACATTGACCTGATATATGCCCGTGACCTAAAAAGTGACAGTAAATGAAAGAATAACCTGTGAAAAGATGGTAACAAATTATTGTATGTTGTTACGAGCTGTAAATATATAAAATTCACTGGATTTTGGTTCATTTTTTGTGAATTTTGCATTTGATCTTGACCTTAATGAATGACCTTGGCATCTGACATCCTGACAATTATTGGAAAGCATATCGGTATCCTAATGATAATTGGAAAGAACACATGAAACATGTTTTTATATTGCTTAGTACCAAAGAAAAGTCTATTTTAATAGTATACCTTTATATATGGCGGCCATCTTGGATTTGTGCTGACAATTGGCATTTGTCATGGGTGGAATCGGGTGGAATTTCTTTTGGGTTATTATATACTGTTAGTGAATACATTTCTGGTGAGAAACCTTTGTTAACATTTTTGTCCAACCTCAGTGATTGTTTAGCCTTCTTTGCTGGGACTAGCAGACGAAAAGTTGGCAAAGGCGGTGTAGGCCTACTGTGGCACAGTAGATATGATAATTATATTTCGCCATTGGCAATTGACGATGATCGCATTGTGAGGGTACACTTGCAGGTAAATCCGGGTTTGTACATGTTTATTTTCTAGATATACCTGCCTTGTACAAACCACTCAATTGCTTATTTTAGAGGCTACATTGACAAACTCTATGATCTATGGAACATGTATGCGGAATGTGGAATTACGCTATTCATTGGTGACTTTAACTGCACGTGCAATATTAACAGCACGTCTCATAGAGACCTGCTGTTTTGTAAATTATTGTCAAATACACATATGCATGCGGTTAATACAATGACAAATTGTGTTGGTGCTAAATATTCATATCGTATGATCGAACGTGTAATACGCTAATAGATTATATTTGTTTACCATTAAATGTTAGTGAGTATATGTAATGGAGGCTGAGCTTGCTGATGATGACTGTTTAAATGTATCGAGGCATAGGCCAGTTATAGTTCGACTTCGTGTACCATTACTTCTGGACGATACAATTGATTTAAGCGCAGACGGTGAAGCCACGAATTATCGGATTAACTGGAAAAATGTGAATGGCAGCGATCTAGTAAATTACTGTGATATTATACTGCAAAATAGTGATCTTTTGAGAATAAGCAGTGTTCCTTTAGACAAATGTGATATCGATGAAGCATATACAATAGTAACCCAGTGTGTTACATCCAGTGCCGAGAAATGCCTACCTAAATCCAAGTTCAGACACTATCTAAAACCGTACTGGAACTCCGAATTGAAGTATAACCACAGGGAGATGGAAAAACAGCGAACTAATTGGCTGAAAGCGGGTAGACCGAGGAATTCCGATGACACATCCGATCGACAGTACAAGTAAGCAAAGTGCGCGTTCCGGAAACTACATAGACGCATAGTAAACGACTATTTACAGGAGTTAGATCTGGAAATTGATAGATCTGCAGAAATTGATTCAAATCATTTTTGGAAATTAGTTAATGGGCGGCGAAAAAGGGTGAAAAGTAGTAACGGTGCCGGACTTAAATTTAATGGTGTAATTTACCGAGAGCGGGAGGGAGCAAATAACTGAGCAATGGGGTATCTACTTTAGACGCCTATACACACCATCGGAATCAACTGAATTCGACGGCAATTGGAAATAATGTGTAAATAAATCTGTTGAAAACATGATCAGTCACGTGACACTAGACCCGTATGCATGTGTTACGTCCAACGTTATAAAGTCGTTAGTTGCGAAATATCCGCGTGACAAGGCAGGAGGTGTCGATAACGTGGTTTATGAACACATTCTTCCAATTAGTGACATTATTTCACCTTTACTGACAAATATGTTCACATGGATGTTGCGGAGTGGGTATGTTCCTGATGAAATGAAGCGAGGGTGTATAATAACTCTACAAAAGGGCGGTAAAAAGAGCAAAGATGAGCCAAACAACTATAGGGCGATTACGTTAACGTCAGTGATATTAAAACTGTTTGAGATGACTTTACTCGCGAGATGTAAGGATGATTTGCTTAGACTTGAGTGTTCAGCATGGATGATTTCAAGAAGGTCTTGGGTGTATCATGACTTCATTTATATTGCGCGAGAGTGTGTATTTTTCTAGAGAGCAAAATTTAAAATTATATATTTGCTTTCTAGATGGCCGACAGGCGTTTGATTGCGTGTGGCACAGTGGACTTCTCTATAGACTTCGATATCTTGTTGACGATACATCGTTTGTGGCATTTAGTGAGTTGTACCGAAACATGACCAGTTGTGTTAAACACCAAGGTATTGTGTCAGAATGGTTCCAGGTGGAGCAGGATACCATACAGGGAGGTAAAACGTCTCCACACTGCTACATCATCTATATTAATGGACTAATACGCCAGTTAGAAGCCAGTAGATTAAGAATGTGTGCATATAGTCATGATTTGTGTTCTCCCACGGTTGCGGATGACATGATATTGATCTCCTATTCCAAACACGGTTTAGACGGTATGCTGAAAATGTGCTATGATTACGCGTGTAAGTGGAGGTTTGAATACAATGCGGGAAAATGTTCAGTGATAGTATTTAATGAAGCAAATATACTAGATCGACAGTGGCTCCTTGGTGAACATAGACTACACGAAGTAGATGAATACACACACCTCGGAATTATCTGTGACAAGTACATGTCGACGGGTAGGGTGATTCAAGAGGCGGTGACCAAATTGAGAGGGACTTTATTAAGTATTACAAACAACGGACTCCATCCGGTCTGCATGAACCCGTTGACACTGCGGACAATATACAATTCCATAGTGATTCCAAGGGCATTATATGGGGCAGAATTGTGGAATTCATTTTCGGAAACCGATATAAGCAGACTGGAAACAGCGCACAGATTTTGTATAAAATATATACAACGCTTGAACATGCATACAAATACTGACTTTGTGTTAAACTCACTAAATATGACGTCAATAGGCACTCTGATTGACTATAAGAAAATACAATTCCTAGGTCAGCTGTGTACGTTACACTGCAATTTTCTCGCGAAAAGCGTATTTATTAATCATTTAATGCCATTTCTCAACCTGCACAAACAGCATACCGGTTTCATACCTGACACATTTAGACTATTACAGAAATATAACTTGCACATGTGCTGAACACATACACTGAAAACGGTTTGTTCCCTTCGAAAACAAGTTGGAAATCAATATTGACCAATCCGCTGATGCTGCCTGAAAAACTGTTAAGAAGTGAAACGCTAAGAGACAAATTCCCATCGTTGGGTCAATTACTAGAGCAGAGTAACTCTACATTATTATGGAAAATTGCTAGGCATAGACCAGAGTTGTCGCCCCTATGCACGACGTTAGCAGGCATCATTGGCAATCTTGTCTGGCGTACTTATATTGTAGAGTGCAAAAAGTGTTTACTGTTAACTGATAATGTAATCGTACATACTATATGTCAGTGTCCTGCTAATGAAAGGCTACGGATTACACTATGGGACGTGTTGATTGGTAACGTTGGTGCACGTAGGTTTCTTTCCCGTACTCCGCCACTGGAACAGTGTAGAAGTATCATAATATTGGCGGCGGAGTATGACTTTGTGCACTTATCCTTACTGAAGTTGATTTGCTCAATGTTCCATAAGCCATCCGTACATTAGGTGGTACTCGCAATAGGTCGTGTATACAGATTTTGAACAGTTTTTATTATGGATGGTGACGATGACCGATACCGGCTGCGAGTGTTATTTGTGTATGCGTGGCCAATGGCAACCAGCTAACAACGACGACTTTCCTTTGGCTGCAGGCGCCCTTGCTCCGTTAAAGTCCCATATAGAAACTGTCCATTATAGATTAATGATATTTGCCCAGGGGTAAATCGTAAGGTAGTTTATTAAGCCGTGTTAAACTGCAATCATCTTGATTGACGAGAGTACGCTGTCGCCAGCTAAAATATGGGTCCCCGCGGATAAAATGTACTTGATGACCAGCGTAGCATTGAATCAGACTGCGCACCTATACAATGCGTGCAATGTTTGATTTGTGCCTGCACTGGTAATACACTGAGGTATTTTGTATCTTCGGGTGTCCCATATTTAATTTCATGTAATACCATATATACCGTAACTGTTTATGATCTCTGTCATAAAAGTCACTATATCGGTTATGTTATCATTGCTGAATTGTTTGGTGTAGGTCATTGTCTAGATTTTCGTTTTCGCCCTAGGCAGCGGTACATATATGCATTGGACGGTGCGGTTATCATCCACTATTCACGGAGTATTAACTGTCCGATGTACAATGCGGCTGTCTAGCCATGCTCTAGGCTTCCGTTGAGTACATATGGGCAGTATGGACACTGGAGTTCAATGATATAGAATACCGATATTGACCCATAAAATCTTCGCTTTTGCCATGTGAAGCAAACGGCAGAATGATTATTCATATTTGACATTGCTCTGTGTGTACAAAGTAAAGATCAAGGTATTGTGTATATATTTTGCATTGTCATTATAATTATACTCATCATGGTGCCTGGCGCATAATGACTGTAACGCAGCATGCAATATGCTGCGGTGTAGAATCATCGTGGACGGTACACGTGTTTGAAGGATGTAGATATGCGTAAACGTATGTCCTTGTCTATTAGTTTTGTAATTATGTTATATGTATGTATGTTCTATCATTGTATTGTACTCTTAATGCTTCTGGAGGATTAAAATAATCTATCTCTCTATACTAACTGGCCATATAATAGAAGAATAAAAAGACAGTTGACACAGTTGTATAAAAAACATGAATATTATATAACTTGGTTTAAGGGGTGTACGATGGACCTTGACATTGAGGTCAGTGGTGGAAGGTGGGTCGTGACTTTTCTATAGCATGATATAGCATATTAAATATCAATGCGCTCCCCGAAAACAGAAGTAAAACAAAATTTAGCCCAATGTTAAGTTGATGAACGCACTAAGTTGGTGATTTTCTACAGCATGATAGCTATTCACATGCGGAATGCATGTATGAATGTGCTAAGTTTGTGACCTTCACCTTGGGGAAAGGGGTGGGTCATGGATTTGCTGTAGCACAATAGAGGATCATCAGATGAATGCATGTATAAATATCAAGGCGTTTCTTGTAAAGAAACAGAAGTTATAAACTACATTTACTCCAACGTTAAGTTTATGATGTTGATCTTGGGGAAAGGGGTGGGTGGGTCATGGATTTTCTGTAGCACAATAGAGGATTGTCAGATAAATGCATGTATGAAATATCAAAGCGTTTCTTGTAAAGAAACAGAAGTTACACAACATTTACCCCAACGTTAAGTTTATGAACATGCTAAGTTTGTGACCTTGATATTTGGGTAAGGGTTGGGTGGTGGGCTGTGGATTTGCTACAGCATGATAGCGGATCATCGGAGGAATGCATGTATGAAATATCAAGGCGTTCCATGAAAGGAAACATATGTTACAAGACATTTACCCCAACGTTAAGTTTATGAATGTGCTAAGTTTGTTACCTTGACCTTGGGGTCATGGATTTGCTATAGCACGATAGGGTATCATTAGTTGAATGCATGTACGAAATATCAAGGCGTTCCATGAAAGGAAACATATGTTATAAGACATTTACCCCAACGTTAAGTTTATGAATGTGCTAAGTTTGTGACCGTGACCTTGGGGAAAGGGGTGGGTCATGGATAATAGCACGGTAGAGTATCATCAGATGAATGCATGTATGAAGTATCAAGGCGTTCCCAGTAACGAACCAGAAGTTATAAAAATACATTTACTCCAACTTTAAGTTTATGATGTTGATCTTGGGGAAAGGGGTGGGGTGGGTCATGGATTTGCTGTAGCACAATAGAGGATCATCAGATGAATGCATGTATAAATATCAAAGCGTTCCCTGTAAAGAAACAGAAGTTACACAACATTTACCCCAACGTTAAGTTTATGAATGTGCTAAGTTTGTGACCGTGACCTTGGGGAAAGGGGTGGGTCATGGATAATAGCACGGTAGAGTATCATCAGATGAATGCATGTATGAAGTATCAAGGCGTTCCCAGTAACGAACCAGAAGTTATAAAAATACATTTACTCCAACTTTAAGTTTATGATGTTGATCTTGGGGAAAGGGGTGGGGTGGGTCATGGATTTGCTGTAGCACAATAGAGGATCATCAGATGAATGCATGTATAAATATCAAAGCGTTCCCTGTAAAGAAACAGAAGTTACACAACATTTACCCCAACGTTAAGTGTATGAACATGCTAAGTTTGTGACCTTGACCTTTGGATAAGGGTTGGGTGGTGGGTTGTGGATTTGCTACAGAATGATAGATCATCTGAGGAATGCACGAATGAAATATCAAGGCGTTCCATGTAAGGAAACATATGTTACAAGACATTTACCCCAACATTAAGTTTATGAATGTGCTAAGTTTGTGACCTTGACCTTGGGGTAAGGGTTGGGTGGTGGGTCATGGATTTGCTACAGCATGATAGAGGGTCATCTGAGGAATGCATGTATGAAATAACAAGGTGTTCCATGAAAGTAAACAGAAGTTATAAGACATTTATCCCAACGTTAAGTTTGTGGACGCCGACGAGACGCCGACGCCGACGACGCCGCGGGGTATGCCATAAGCTCTTATGCACTTCGTGCAGGCGACCTAAAAATTGCATACACTTAAATGTATTTTTATTGTTATAGTTATTATTTTGCTGAGAAAATTTGTTCAGTAGTCCGTGGTTTTATTGTAGGGCGGGAATTGGCTCTAGGACCTTCCATGCCCGTATGCTGAGAAAATGAAATGCCAACAATTCTGCATTGGGTTCGTGTGATTTTACAAAGGAAATGTCAGCAACAACTTGTTGTGTCAACAGGCCTAGGATTTCCCTGGATTTACGCCTAATTCAGGTGAATACCCATCTGCAATACAGTTTATTATGTATAGTCATGTATGTGCACATTGGAATTCACAAAGTTATAGGCTGGTACAGGCATATTGAGTTTTCATTTGAGCACTTTATTAAATTCTTCTGCATTTTGGGCGGGTGGGGTAATATTTTTAGGAATTTGTTGAAGGGCCACCACACTGAAACCACATTTGTCAGCCGTTGGTAGATTCTCTTTTCCGCTTTGGGTTGTACATATCAATATGGCCGAATGGATAACCGAAAATGTACCAAAATGTACCAAAATTAATTTGGAAATATTTGCATTCCCCGCCGCGCTGGCCATTGTTTACAAAAGCGCGTAGGATTACATAAATATGTCAAGTTGTAAAACACAGGCTGGTAAAACGGAGATTTTATATGCTGTGATTTTTCATATTTTATAGGTTCTGATTTCAATTGACCAATCAGATGCGTGCTTTCTAGTTTCGGTGCATTAGAATACAAATTTAATGGTAACTAAAGCGCAATTGATACCTGATATGTTTTACATATCCTATACTTGATACATTTGTTAAGTAAAACAATGTATACATACCATACTATTTTCTCTCTAAGTACAGTACATGTATGTTTATCTTTGATGCCAATGGTAATGATGTTACATGTGTGAAACAAACTTCGATACATGAGATAGAATCACACGTTATTCTTTCTGACGAAAAGTTAGATATACATTGAAGTATATGGAATTCCTGTTTTTTATTTTTCACATGTAGCCTGCAATTGTGTTTTCACAAAATTAACAAATTGTATTACACTCTTGCAAATTATTTGCACGGGTTTCGCTGTGAGAGAAAATCCGTAATCAACTCCTTACAAATAATACACCGTGAAGAGAACACCCGTAATTGCGTGCCTGTTTTCTTTGAAACCACGAGCTACCATGCAAAATGTTTAATTTTTATTACAGTCAAAATAATGTTATTTGAACATTTGGAAAGGGTCTCGACTATCTAGAATGTTAATGTGATTGAGCACATTCCAAACATACACTAAAATTTATCTGCGTAATTTGCATTTCAAAAAGTTTACATGACGTCACATTTGACGTCACACAACGTAACGTCAAAACGCGGGAAAACACGTCATTGTATAAGTTAGCTATGCATGCGCACATCACAATTCATTGATTATAATCTCAAAAATATACAAAATGTGCATATGTATCCGCCATGAAGTGCAATAAATAGGATATTCCATCGTACATGTTTGAATAGCGGAAATAGTACACTCGTGTCCGTCGGCGTCCGTGCAAGAAACTCGCTCGCTACGCTCAATCGTTGCTTACGCGTAAGCCGACGCACACTCGTGTATTATTTCCCGCTATTCAAAATGTACGAAGGAATATCCTCTATACATCCAAAAAGGTGGTTAGCTTGGCTGAAGGGGAGGTTATATATCGTGCCCTCAATGCAAAAATGTGCTATCTGCACTTTCGGTCAAAAATCACTTTTTGATAGAAATCAGTGAATGGCAAATAATCATATCTTGCTGCCAACATTTATTTGAACCAATAACCTGAATATCAGAGGTGAAAAACACAAAGGTGATATTTGCATTTCTGGTACATTCTGCCTGCAATAAGGTGATATATGCATACATGTTTGTGCAAGTAGGTGCTATTTGTCAAATAGCCCTTTTTTGCATTATATTATTTTCTCTGTGATATGTTTGATGTCATAACTTGACATAAGGTGCTATTTGTCTAACATAGTTAGACAACAGGTGGTACTATAGAGCAAAGTTATACAAATTTGCACAGATGGAAAAATCACAATATTTCAGTGAGTATTCAATTATTTTATCAAATGTTTAGTTACAATTATAATAAGATGCATGATTAATTTAATAATGCAGATGTTAGGAAAACTCAGTTGCGAACCGTGCATGCCCTGATCAGACTGCGAATATGTCAAGACTGAATGATCTTGGGCTACACTAGTCAGAGTAAATTTGATTTTGTTTCGCATTTGCGTGGAATTTCATTCACCCTTGATGTAATTTACAAAAACATTATTAAGCATGAATATTGCTGGAGAATGTGACTTATGGCCTTTGTTACCAGTGCAGACTCGGATCAGCCTGCACATATGTGTTGGGTTTGTATTTTGTTTGGCTAACTAATTGTCTCGGACTTCAGCCAGACCTGTGTCAACGTAGCAAGCATCGGCACAATCGTACAGTAACTTTAAGCCGGTATATGGCGATAGTACCTATGCGCTACCTAAAGCAAGTCAATGAGTGTATCTGCTATTGATAAGCCCTATAAAGTCGTTCCCTGGTCTACCAATAATAGTGAAATCATAATAGATTAGAAAAATACAGCCTGTCCACACGACCACAGAAAGGGTTATAACACAACAAATAGGTGTGTAATAATTTTATACCAACACCTTTATTAAGGAAATTTGATATTATAATTCATTGATAACATTAAACTGTCTACATATATGCAATGTGACTAACTTTAATATTTACCATACAACCAATACACATAGATATGCATTATCAACAATTTAGCATTTTCTCATAACAGGCTAATTATAGTATCATAGCAGGTTGGTAAGTGTACCATGTGGTAAGCGTATATAGTTATAAATATAATAACAATAAATCAAAAGTGCATGGTTATATGGTAAAATAAAAAATATGTGTAATTGCCATGCTCTGTGCATGAATTATATAAGGTTACCATAGTAAACCACTCACAACACAGGCACAAAACAAACCAAACCATCTCGCTGCCAATATCATATTTGTATGTAATATTCTAATTATGCATATTATATTCTAACACCATCTGGTATTATGCATTTTACACGAGTATAATGAACTATACATGTACATACTCACTCACCACCATAACCATAGATCCATACATGCATACTAGCAGATACACGCATATATAAACATATATATGCAAATATATACACTCATAAACAACACACATAACAAATTCCCCTCTTGGAACATTGTCACATATCCATGTATAAGTACAACTATGAATAAGAGAGATCTGATGTGCAGGTGTTATTACACTTATAAAATAAAAGGAATTAATTATAGGTTGTAAATGGTCTATAAACCACTATGGTCAGTAAAAAATATATTATCTTTGAACTCAATGATTGGAGTTCTTATATGGAAGAAGGGCCAACTCATTGATGGAGTTCAAATTGGAAGACGGGGCTAATTCAATGATGTAGGTCTCAATGGACGAAGGGGGCCTACTAAATGATGGAGTTTACAGTGGAACAAGCGCCAACATAATGATGGTGTTCTCAGTAGAACGGGGCTAACTCAGTGATGGAGATTCATCTAAGGGTGCTAACTCAGTGATGGAGTTTTCGGTGGAATAAGGTGTCTACTCAGTGATGAAGGTCTCAGTGGAAGATAGGGGCTAACTTAATGAAGGAGGTCTCAGTGGAAGATAGGGGCTAATTAAATGATGGGGTTTTCGGTGGAATAAGGGGTCTACTCAGTGATGAAGGTCTCAGTGGAAGACAGGGGCTAACTTAATGATGGAGGTCTCATTGGAAGATAGTGGCTAACTTAATGATGGAAGTTCCAGTCGGAATAAGTGGTCAACTCAATTATTCTTATTGGGCTAAGTCTTTGCAACAATGTTAATGTAGATTCAATGTATATACTAAGTAACTTGTATTTAATAGTATAACAATAGACAGTACATTGTTTACACAGGTGTGTTATCATATGCCCTAACATAATAGTTTCAATATATGGTGCTGTGCTTATGCATTATATAAAGTGAGCATACAAAGTTTCAATTATTTGTAGACAGTAGGTATTTGTATATGTAGTACAGTAATCATGAATAACACCGCATATTGAGTATCATAATGTATTGATTGAACAAACCTCAACATGCAGTGTTATTACTATAGCCACAACATTTAGCGTTGTGCTTATGCAAAAAATAAAATTAATACAGGTCGATAAACGTATGGTAGTTGCATGATAAACTGAACTACAACAAAGTGGCTGTCTATAAACATGATAAAGATATATGTACCGTATAGCACATATACTAACCTGCGGACCATTCTTATGGTAATGTTCATCTTCGTATTCATGGCCATATAATAGAAGAATAAAAATAACAATAGTTGTCAGAAGACAGTTGGCACAGTTGTATAAAAAACATGAATATTATATAACTTGGGTTAAGGGGTGGGCGGTGGACCTTGCCATTGAGGTCAGTGGTGGAAGGTGGGTCGTGGATTTTCTATAGCATGACATAGCATAATAAGATGAATGCATGTATGAAATATCAATGCGCTCCCTCAAAACAGAAGTAAAACACAATTTAACCGAACATTAAGTTTATGAACGCACTAAGTTGGTGATTTTCTACAGCATGATAGCTATTCACATGAGGAATGCATGTATGAATGTGCTAAGTTTGTGACCTTCACTTTGGGGAAAGGGGTGGGGGTGGGTCATGGATTTGCTGTAGCACAATAGAGGATCATCAGATGAATGCATGTATAAATATGAATGCGTTCCTTTTAAAGAAACAGAAGTTATAAAAAGACTCCAACGTTAAGTTTATGATGTTGATCTTGGGGAAAGGGGTGGGTGGGTCATGTATTTGCTGTAGCACAATAGAGGATCGTCAGTTGAATGCATGTATGAAATATCAAAGCGTTCCCTGTGAAGAAACAGAAGTTACACAACATTTACTCCAACGTTAAGTTTATGAACATGCTAAGTTTGTGACCTTGACCTTTGGGTACGGGTTGGGTGGTGGGTTGTGGATTTGCTACAGCATGATAGCGGATCATCTGAGGAATACATGTATGAAATATCAAGGCGTTCCATGAAAGGAAACAGATGTTATAAGACGTTTACCCCAACGTTAAGTTTATGAATGTGCTAAGTTTGTGACCTTGACCTTGGGGTAAGGGGTGCGCGGTGGTAGACATGTCACATACGTCTGAATAAGATATACATAAATGGAATAGTTCGATTTTATCAACATTCGTATTACGAGGTCGATTTTGTTAGTTTATTAATCTGATTTTATATTAATGTTATGAAAAATTATTAAAAAATAATAGGGGACCGTTTTACTAGGGACCATTTTGTACCTAATACCAAAATCTGGGGGATGTTTTGGTCAAATAAGTGCCGTTTTTACCTGGGATCGTTTTGACCCGGGGGCCGTTTTGGCCTGCTCCCATTTTCACAAATAGGTGATGTGCTTGTACACGGTCGCGCACTGTTACGTCACGACTATCCAAGATGGCGACATACAGGCGATTTGAAGCCATGTAGTTACAAAACATGAATAATAATGGCATAGATCATTTTTTGCGACGTTATTTACAGCGTTCGTGTTATTTCGATATGATTTATTGATTTAATATGAATCCAGCGAGTCCGTTCCTATCTTTTAAATTAACTCTCTCTTCAACGATGCCGTTACACCGATACGCTATTGAAACTACATGTACATGTATTAACATAAACTAGTATTGTATAATTATATATCACAGGACATAGATTAACTACGTGAAATTATAAACAAAACAATCCGATCATGACCAATGGCCATAATTAGCTCTTAGCTCGCCTGAAAATAGTTCCCATGGTAGTGGTGTATATTGATTATCTCCCTTGCCGAAAGTAGTTCACAGATTTATTAATTTCATATAAGGTATGTTTGCGTAATGAATTAACATACTGTTGGTGAAATGTTCATCATGATATATATAAATAATAAATGCATATTCAATGTAATCATATATATACCGACGATTCATAAAAACAAATATAGGTAACTCAGAGCTGTCAACCTGAGAGAACTGAAATTAGTGTGATTTAATCGACGGCCCATCGGGACGGAGTTTGCTAGGGGGTCCAGGTGCATGCCCCCCACCCCCACACACGATTTGTTTTTGATAATATAACTTCTGAAATGCATTCTCCAGCTTTCTGATTAGCACATTTCACTTTTACTTTTGCCACCAATGTGTAAGAATGTTCACCTTTGACAGAAATATTTTTTATTTTGCTTGATACATGTGAGGCTGAATATTTTCATCTTTGAACAACAGTATCGGATGTTCCAATATTTCTTAATGTACATACAGTTCTATAACGTGCTATTTTACCCTTTAAACTATACACATGCTTGCAACGCTAAGGGATTGTGTGTAGATTGTTTGAAACAGTGAAATAATCTGTAAAATCGGTTCTTACAGATTATTTCACCGTTTCAAATTTGAACTTAAGATAGTTGTTCCCTTATTGGATCCCCATGTAAAGTCAATGGAAATCAAACGGAAAATCCAGCTCAAAAACCAAAAGTTTCTTACAAAAACAATCTATATCAAAATTTGTATTATACATTGGTTCTTATCCTGCTAGCATGGAAATTACTGAATATGCTGTATTTAGGAAATAATAAGCACAATAAGCATTTTTTTTCACCGAGCCGCGAGCGTCTGAAAGAAAGATTTAAGCAATGGTAATATTGAATAAAAAGTGTGTATACGCTGTACAAATGTAGTATGTCCAATACAGTCGAACCTGTGCTAAAGACCACCTCCCAATAGCAATCACCTGGCTGTAAAGGCCACAATTTTGTTGTCCCAATGACACAATTACTATATAAATGAACATGCGAATAAAGACCACCTGTGAACAAAGGCCACATTTTCACTTCCCATGGCTGGCCTTTATTCACAGGTTTGACTGTATTTGTAAACACTGAACTGTTAAAACTCAGAAATTCCTTATGCGTTTTTTTCATCACGTTTTTAGTAAAATGCATGAGACTCCTTTATCAGTGCTTGAGAGCGTGACACAGACGTCGAATGCGCGAGTCTCACGCAGAATGCGTGAGTGTGAGTGTTAACAGGTATGTTAACCAGCAGAAAAGCCCAACTGGTGTACCAAGGACTAGGTTTCAAAATGTGTCTGAATCCATGACTTGTCCATCACCCACTGCTGGCGGGTAATCCACTGGACTAGTATACAGTGAAATCGCGATGGCTCGAAATGCCACAGGCCTGCATATTTTGTTCCAGTGATCGCATCTTTCGAGCCATCGCATCTTGCGAGTTTGGTATATTTGTCGACTACTGTACCCGTCGGATTTAGGAAATAACGAAGCATAAGAGTGTATCCATGTTTTAGATGATAATAGTATTTATTCGCAGATTAAAGTTATGATGTGAAATTAAATAAACTATATTTAAATGTATTTACAAAACTATCTTTATTTCAATTATTATCAAAAGATCCAGTATTTACTATAAATAGTGGCGCACATAAGTAATGTCGCCGGTGGTTGTGACGTCACTCGAAACATTGGGGTATGCTAGGCCCAGCTCAAACGATGTTGTTTACGGCGCCCATAAACAATTGGGAATCAGTGATGAATCGTAAAATATTGCGATGCAACAAAAGGTGCTTTAGGCTACTTAGTTTGTAACCAGTATAAACGCTGATCAATTTACAGACTCCTGCAACTTGATATGGGTTTACTATTTCACTATATTATGTATCATGAATAGCTGTCGAGGACGAACATTTTCAAGTCCTGAACTGAATATGCAGGCCGATTTAATCCTGCACTGATAGGAAATTCAGTAAGAGCAAATCCTTTTTGTCACAACCAGTCATCTCTGCCTGACAAGGAAGTGCGGTATTATTAATGGGCCAGAGCTCCAGATAAGCTGCGTATTTGCGTAAATACGCAATTAATATTGCCAACAACCCAATTGAAATCAGGAGTAGCGAGTATCAAAAAGCAATAACAAATTTGTGGTACCTTTATCATGCTACAGAAAACAATAAACAGACCACAACTATAGCATATCTTTCTTATTTTCAATGAAAACACATCTTGGTATTTCATTAGAATTGTCTCCAAGAAGACAATTCTAATGAAATGCCAAGACATGTTTTCATTTCGAAGCAAACTATTCAATACTTGCTGTCTGTTGATGTGTAAACAGTAGTGTGATTTTATTTTACCCAATTTTGCCCTGATGGGCGTTTTTCGTTGTAACTTCCGAGTAGCCACTCGAATAACACGAGGACCACTAGAACAAGCAGAGTTACAACTCCAGTCAAATAATTTTGACCTTTGAACCTTACTCGAGTAACTTTAATCGAACACATGCCGGTTGGTGGGTTACTAGGGTTCTAACTCGACTTGAACCTGAGCAACAACTCTGGTTGTTACAGTGATACTCGGGTTATTCGAGTATAACCCGTGAGTTACCACGAAAAACGACCAATGACTTATGACAGACTATTAAATGCGCCGAGTGGCCAAAGCCTAGAATATTTAATAAATCGCCGTATTATCGTTGATCGCAATCAACAACGTTAACGACCAAATTGAACCACTTTAAGCAATTAACTGCACTTGAAAAGAAACCACATTTCATAGACAGGTAGAGCGCCGCTCGGTGTTTGATCGTAATAAGTCGGACGCGGAGGTGCGAAAATTAGCCAAGCACAAACTTCAACACGACTTTCAAGTCACCGTATAGCAAAATAGCGACAAATGACTTGAACAAATGTTTCGGGGGATCGCATTTTTCGAGGAGTTGCATTTTGAGCCATCGCATGTAAAATACATTAAACATATAGGGAACAGTATCGGGATCGCGACGCTATTTCGAGCGAACCCGACATAACGAGCCATTGCATTTTGAGCAATCACGATTTCACTGTATATAAAATATATTATATTAAAATAGGTAATTCTCACACCATTTATCAATTGTGTAATTTATACAAATAACTAAAACATAAGACAGAAACAGCAAACAATGATTCATAATTGATTTGTTTGTTTGATTATTGGTGTTTGACGGCCTATCAACGGCTAAGGTCATGTAAGGCCGGGCAAACGGGTACGATCCCGTTTTAACCTGCTGCATAAGTCACTTGGCCTCTTCCTCTAAAATAGGATTACGAACAATCGTAATACTCACATAAGGGGTATAACCAGATTAAAATGTCACATACAAAATGCCAAAGACGTATGTGAGGGCCAAACCAGGTCTCCAGTCGGAATTCCGGTAAGGAAGAAACCCGATCGTTAGATTACCCATTACATGCTCCCACCTGCCACCCATTATATGAATTATTGACAGTGACTCAATTTAACGTGCACAGGCCTTCAAAGAATGTTGTATCTAGATCTTAGAAACAACTTTGTCTCATGGGGCATCAGTCTGTGGCACAGGCATTCGGCGTGTTTCGGCTTTCATCAGTATAACTATAATATATATCGTTATACCGATGAAAGCCGAAACACACCGAATGCCCGTGGTTTGTGGTACATGTACTTATATTTTGCATGCAACTTTACTATCATGTATTTCTATGTATCGAAGTTTGGTGTGCGTGTGAAACTAGTTGCTCGAGTATGGTACGTATTCACATGTGTGTTAGTGTATTTTCTGTATTTAATGTGCTTATAACTGGTGAAATTACTGTGGCAACGAGCGTCACCACTGTCCGCCACCATGACATGCATATAAATGCAAATATCCAACATACATGTATGCCTTGCATCCCTCAAGATATGTTGTGTCATTGGTGTTAGTTTTGGTGTAAACAGTACATCCATGCATCTAACTATATACAGATCTACATAGATATGTAATCACGTTTTTATTTTACATTTAATAACAAATGAAAAGTAAGCAGAGGTTTGGACTAGAACAGTATTCGAATGTAACAACGGCTCACTATTTTTAGACATATCTACATTCGTAGTTATATAGTTAGGATCATTAAACTATTAGTCATACGTGTAGGAGCAGTTTTAGTATTTGGGTGTGTGGGTGTGTGGGTGATGGCAATGTAACCTGGTACTGACAACCCTCAACAAAAAAACAACTGTATTCTCATTCTTAAATCAATAAAATGTATAAAGGGTCATAGAACCAATGCATGTTTTGTCGGTACTGACAACAAACGCATATGCTGCGACAAAAAACTTTCAAATAAAGCGATTTATTTGTGGTTGTATGTATGTTAAACCCATTACATTACTTATGGCATGTGATAACTGTAAAAAATATTGAATACATATGGAAAAAAAACATGATATCTGTGATACAACTGATTAGTGCTACTCTCGGTAGTATCAGACATCGTCGCTGTGATAGCCTAATGAATAGAATTTCACAGCCTCATCCAATAAAAGTATGAATAATTCGATATACTACATCTTGGCGGCCATTTTTAATTATTTAATAAATTTAAAAGTGTCAAACACATTATATAGAACATGCATTTACATAGATCATGATTAACATTTCTCCAACATTCTTTGAATTATATTGGATAAATACGGAGCTACATTTGTCATTTCTCCAGTAACAGCCACATTTCTGTGAATTATATATCCACTCCATCTTTTCTTGCCCGCAGCATCTCTTGGAAATCATCGGTTGTCAGGTCGTTCACGTAGAATGGCGCGTTCATCCATTTCCGGCACGTGTCTTGCCGCCCATTCATATCCACGACAAGAAAGTTCCTAATGGACAGAGCTGGAAACTCGAGCCCCTTGTAGATAAGGAGGCTACCTAGACTGCCTCCGCACACCATGCAGTGCAACTTGCCAGCACCCTGGGTCGTACGCGACAACGGCTTGGGTTCTGGGTGTCGCTTGAAGGTCACCCTATCCTGCAACGTCTCGTCAATGATGACGTGATGTGCCATTTCTATCCGTTTGATGTCGGACGACATGGTCACGTACGTGTCGCATTTCTGGCAACGCAATTCAAACTCCCCTTGGCGTATACGTCGACCTTTTCGTGAAATGGATGCAAGGTCACGGTCTACCTTAGCCTTTTCTTGAAGACGGTTCCTTTCAGACTTGAAGTGTACGGGATCCTGAAATGTAAGCGTCATCACTCTGCATACATATTGGCAATTTCAAACCAACTGCAAAATGTAATTCACATGATTTGTATTTAAATATATATATATATTAATTTCCAATACCCTCCGATGGGAAGCGTATTTAATACATATCGTTTTAAAGTCACTATTTTTATTGAATTTTCGACCACATGGTCTTTATCAAAATAGTGTTAAAATGTTTTGGCAGTCCTACATGACGTCCATAGTCTAGCAGTAAACCGGATATTATGAGCCGGACGTCATGACATGGCGCGAGCCCAGGCCATAGGTCAAACCACGAAACCACGATACACCACTTCTGCATCATCATCCCGTGATCCGACGCAGTCCACGCCCGTACGACGTCAAACCCATCCCATGACACCCAATACTAGAAACACGAATATTGAAAATATTCGCGTTTCCAACATCGGGCCACATGTGGTAAACCAAGAGTGCGATTAACGCCGCTACCATATGTAGTACAAACACATTTCAACCTGACACCAGTAATGGGATTGTTCGCGTTTCTAGTATCATGTTGAACCGGTTGAATGCGTCGACCTTTTCGACCTTGGGGTTAGCGGGCGTCTGAGGGTCGTGAATTTGGTATGGCATGACAGAGAACCAAATAGAGGAAGGACTGTGTAAATTATGAAGAAAAGCGGTGAACGGAAACAGAAATTAGAACACATTTCCCCCAACGTTAATTTTATGGAAGCACTGTGCCTGTGACCTTGGGGTTAGCGGGGGTCTGAGCATCATGGATTTGTTACAATATGATAGAGAATAATTAGAGAACTGCATGTCAGAAATATCAAAATGCTTGGTGAAAGGAAACAGAAAGAATAACAAATTTGCCCCAAAGTTAAGTGTATGGAAGCACAAAGACTGTGACATTGAGGTTAGTGGGGGTCTGAGTGTCATGGATTTGTCACATCATGATAGAGACTCATTAGAGAAAGGCATGTGCGAAATATCAAAAGGTTTGGTGAAAGGAAACAGAAACTATAACAAATTTCCTTCTCAACGGCGGCCATCTTGGATTTGGTGATGACCTCCATTTTAACAAAAATGAACAGGCTTCAACCACAGACCATTACAGTTAAGTTTGGCCAATGTCGGCCAAGCAGTTTACAAGAAAAAGACGTTTGAAATCTTTAGTAAAAGAATGACCATTTGAACTATCGGTGGCCATCTTGGATGACGTAATCATATGATTTAGACAAAAAGTGTTCCAGAGTGATTGTCTCGTCAATACCTTCGATTTGATATATTACATGACTATATTCGGTTAAAAATAAAATTTGACCCCTATTTGACCCCTCGGGCGACGCCCATTTTTGACCCACGGGCCACCATATGAACAAATCTGAAACAGCGCTAACTATCGATCATTCATACCAAGTATCGTCGAAATCGGCCTGGCGGTTCGTGAGAAGAAGATTTTTTAAGAATTTGACCTACTTTTCCATGGCGGCCATCTTGGATTGTCGATGACCTCCATTTTAACAAATCTGAAATGGCATCACCCATATATCATCCCTGTGAAGTTTAACCAATATCGGCTCAGCAGTTTGGGAGAAGAAGATGATTGAAAATGTTCACGGACGGACGGACGGACGGACAGACGGACGGACGACGGACACTTTGCCATAACAATAGCTCACATGAGCTTTGCTCAGGTGAGCTAAAAAACATTAAATAAATATATTACAAAACATAAACGTATGACGCGAACAAAACTGAGAACTATGCAGCAAAACAATCCAAAAGAATTTTGGAAAATCTTAAATAGCCTCGATAAACCAAAACTAAACGAGAAAATCACTATAGAAAAACTATATAACTTCTTCAGGGACCTAATTTGCAGCCCAGATGACAACGTACCATCGGTAACAAACAATAAATGTTGATGATGACGACTAAATATTAAACTCTAAAATTAGTGAAGCTGAAAGCAGAAAATGTGTATCCTCATTAAAAAACTCAAAGGCACCATCCAATGATTACATTTTAAATGAGTACATGCAATATACTCTTGATACAAATGATACCGATATATAGTTCACTGTTTAATATCATCCTAGATACAGGACTTTTGCCAAATTCATGGCTAATAGGCTTTATTAAACCAATATACAAGCATAAAGGCGACTCTACGCAAGCTGAAAATTATAGACCCATAACGATAGTAAGCTGTTTTGGTAAACTATTCACTTCTATACTAAATGACAGACTCACAAGATTTCTAGATAGAGAAGAAATATTAAATGATAATCAAGCTGGATTCAGGAAACATTTTTCCACAACTGACCACATATTTGTACTTTATGCCCTTATTGAAATGCTCAAATCAAGGAAACATAAACTATTTTGCACTTTTGTCGACTTTATCCTAGTTATTTATAACATGTACCAAAACATAAAATCGTGTGTGAGCTTTAACAATGACAATTCTGCCTATTTCTCTCGCGGTGTTTGGTTAAGAAAGGGCGAACATATGTCGCCATTACTGTTTTCCCTGTTTTTGAATGATGTAGAAAGCTTCTTGAAATTTAAAAACTGTCAAGGTATCAAACTTGATAACGAAGGTCCAGATATGGCCTACTACTTAAATATCATTATACTGTTATATGCTGATGATACGGTAATCATAGCAAATTTGGAGCACTCAATGCAGTACAATCTGAATTGGTTTAATGAATATTGTACTACATGGAAATTGAATAAATATTTTACCAAAACAAAAATAATAGTTTTTGGAGCCAGAAACACTAATACATATAAATTCAATATTGGAGGTAATCAATTAGAAATTGTAGATACTTATAAATACCTCGGAGTACTGTTTTCATAAACTCGAAGCTTTAACAAAGTAAGACAACATGTCTCCCAACAAGCCAGAAAAGCTGTGTTTCTTCTATATAAAAGAATCAGAAATATAGATCTCCAACTCGTTATACAATTAAAGCTTTTTGACCATACTATATTACCCATACTCCTTTACGGTAGTGAAGTATGGGGATTTGAAAACATTAAACTCCTGGAACAAATTCATAATGAATTCCTCCGATACATCACTAAATTACGTAAAAGCACTCCACTGTACATGCTATATGCAGAGTTAGGACGATTTCCGTTGGAAATTGAAATTAAATCTCGAATGATTGGATTCTGGATCTCTATGATAAACGGTACATTTTCAAAACTCAGTAATCAATCCTACCTGAAATTGAAACACGATTATGACAACCACGTAAGTATAAACCCCTGGGTCAAGCATATTAAGCAAATCTAAGATTCAACAGGGTACAATTACCTCTGGTAACAATAGTTCATAAATAACCCACATGCAACTAAAACGGCCATCACCAGCACTTTAAAAGATCAATATATACAGCACTGGAATAATCTGCTCTTGCAGTCGTCAAAATGAAGATCTTACAAAATATATAAAGATAATATAGAGCTAGAACAATATCTAATAACAACAGCTGAATCAAAATACCTGCCGTTAATTAAATTCCGAACCAATAATCATAAACTACCTATTGAAACAGGAAGATGGAACAATATAGAACTTTCAGAAAGGAACTGTAGTAAGTGTAACCTAAACACGACCGGTGACGAATTCCATTACTTATTTGAATGCCCGTTATTTAATAACGATAGAAAACAATATTTAACAAAATATTACTATACCCGCCCAAACATGATGAAACTTAAACAATTATTACAAACAACCAGCAAAAAAACGTTTATAAATTTATAAAATTTTGTCAAAATAATTATGAACGCTGTAAACTAAGGTTTTATTGCTATCTAAATGTATGATATCTACATTCAGTATAAGTAGAACCCTAAAACCGCCCTACTGTAATAGCCAATTGCCAAATCGCCAGTGTTCAACCTCTTCTCCCAAAAAATAACAATACTATACTGTACATGCGATATTGGATTTAAATTTGTCAACCACCAGCTATGTAAACTTTCAACCGTATATCTATACTTGTTAATCTACACAATTGACATAGACCCACCAACCCACTAACTAAAAGCCCCATATCCAGATTACAATCTTGTTTTACAAACATGCAATTCCCATTATGAGTGTTGGAACCTTTGCAGTATTGCTATGTTCACCATATGTATACTATACGTAGCCAGTGATCACTGATAGGCGAGACCATGCAGGAATGAATGTGTTATGTTATTGTTCAGAAGGCTGTTGCTTCACATTGACATAGCAATACTTGTTTGTTTCCTGTGTCATTATTAATCGACAGACTCTGCAGACCTGTAATGGATAAATAGACATGTAGTGTATTTTGTATATCATAAGATAAATATATATTATTCATGTGAAGTTGCATGCATAGTGCTGCTGCACATATTTGATCTTGTGTCACACTGGTCACAAGTGTAAACCCCTTCTGCCATCTTTATATGTCTGTGTCTTACTATAAATATACATTGCCACGCACTACTGTGTAGAGGTCAACTCCAGACCAATCAACTGCGAGATGCTCCCCGTTCAATACACATGCAGGTTTGTTTCCTGACCCGAGATAGCCCAATTTCTATATTAGGAAAGGCTACGATATTTACTATCACTGCTGGAGACAAACATACCACAAGTGTATGGGTGGGTATGTGGAGACTTTATTACTTTGTTTAGTGCAGGCTCTGCTTGCCAACTCAAGTTATTAAAACTGTCTAGAACTGTCTTGAGCTATGCTATCAGCTTTTTGTATCACATAATAAATCATATATTCGCCAATATATCTAAATCACGAACCAACACAGAACAACTTGTTCATTTACGCAGTCTGATAGTGGCATATAATAGTCCGTATTGAATGAAGACCTTTAACGCCCTTAATCAAACATATTGATTCAAATTAAAATCTAGCTGATCAATCGATACTCCATTTGATAATAAACAATCATAGAGCAGAAAGAAGACATAACTGTATAATGTGTAAACACATGAAATTAATAACATATTATTTGCGCAATGTATGTGACTGTGCATGTTACACATGTTTGACAATATAGTGTTTGCTGCAAGATGGACTACAATGAGCCCTCAACACCAATAGTTAGCTAGCTGGTAGCACATTCCACTGTACAGTTTGTGGGGCTGGGATAGTTACTTTGAAACTGATTTTGAGGTGATCAATTCAATCATTACGTGGTTTATGGCGCGTGTAATCACCATTGCGTAATCCCGACGGATTAAGGAAATAGTGATCGATAAACTTTACAGTTATCTCGTCAGTACATACGAATTAAGGGAACCAGCAGCGTTGATTCGTCATCACCTTCTCACACAAGCATTCTAACTGTGTTTTACATCATAATTTGGAAGTTAGATTGTGCACATTGTAAGTCAGTCGTAATAACAGATGCGACCGATTTCTTTACAATTTCCTGGTCGATTCTATGCTGGTAGCATGAGTGTTGCACATGCTGTGATAAGGATGTCACGGTCAAGTCGAAACCGTCCATAATTAAATGATTTATGGCACGCGATTGTCACCACGGCGGTGTGACTGATAGCAATTAGGATGGATGGATGGATGGATAGATGCTATTTGCGCAATATAAAAAAGTGTTTTACTATATAGGGTTTGATTGGAACATCAGCTGCAATGAGCCTTCAACATGTGCTGTCCTTATCAATAGCATGGCCGGTTCTATGCTGGTAGCAGATTCCATTGTACAGTTTGTGGGGCTGGGGCAGTTACTCGTGGAGAAATAAACAAGAGGGCCATGATGGCCCTAATTCGCTCACCTGACTCCATGAACACCAGAGGAGAATATGACATTGAGTTCATGTGTTTTAAAAAAGATTGTGCTCTTTTTAGATGGCGGTCATCTTGGATTAAGCGATGACACTCATTTTACCAAATCTGAAAATGCTTCACCCAAGAATCTTGACTTACTATGAAGTTTGGCCAGCATCGGCCATGTGGTTCCTGAGAAAAAGACGTTCAAATCTCGAATAAATGGACCTTTTGGCGGCCATCATGGATGTGATAATCATCTGATTCTAACAAATATTGCACCAGAGCAATCGCCTCATCGATACCTTTAATTTGATATATGACAAGAGCATATTCGGTCAAATCAAAATTTGACCCCAATTTGACTCCACGGGCCACGCCCATTTTTGACCCCGGGGTCACCATTTTAACAACTTTGAAAGAGCATTCTACATCGATCATTCCTACCAAGTTTCGTCGAAATCCGGCTGGAGGTTCATGAGAAGAAGATTTTTTTAAAAATTTGTGCTATTTTTAGACGGCGGCCATCTTGGATTAGCGACGACCTCCGTTTTAACAAATCTAAAAAGGCTTCACCCATGGACCATAACTGTGAAGTGTGGCCACCATGAGTCAAGCGGTTCGTGTGAAGAAGAATTTTGAAATCTCTAATAAAAGAACAACCTTTTGACTTTTCGGTGGCCATCTTGGATGACATCACCATCCAATTTCGACAAAAAAATGTACCAGAGCGATCGACCCTTTGATACCTTCGATTTGATATAGACATGACCATATTCGGTCAAAAATAAAAGTTGACCCCACGGGCCACGCCCATTTTTGACCCCAGGGTCACCATTTTAACAACTTTGAAAGAGCATTGTACATCGATCATTACTACCAATTTTCGTCGAAATCCGGCTAGCGGTTCATGAGAAGATTTTTTAAGATTTTGAATTTGTGCTATTTTTAGACGGATTAGCGATGACCTGCATTTTAACAAATCTGAAAAGGCTTCACCCATGGACCATAACTTTTAAGTTTGGCTATCATGGGCCAAGCGGTTCATGTGAAGAAGAATTTTGAAATCTCTAATAAAAGAACGATCTTTCGACCCCGGGGTCACCATTTTAACAACTTTGAAAAAGCATTGTACATCGATCATTACTACCAAGTTTTGTCGAAATCTGGTTGGCGGTTCTTGAGAAGAATATTTTTGAAGAATTTGTGCTATTTTTAGACGGCGGCCATCTTGGATTACGTAATGACGTCATTTTAAGAATTTTGAAATTCCCCTACCTAAGGACCATGACCATGCAGTTTGGTGACTATAGGCCCAATGGTTACCGAGGAGAAGACGTTTGAAAATGTTCACGGACGGACGACGGACAGACACATTGTGGTAACAATAGCTCACATGAGCTTCGCTCAGGTGAGCTAAAAACATTTTATCTTCTACATTTGGGCCGTAAATATGTATTACAATTATATCTTTACTATTTATTTCTATCTGCAATGCCTGAATTCTACCTGAAATCAGATCTATATACTTTATTATTGTATATGTTAATTTTGAATTTAAAAGTATACATATGCCTTCACTGTTGCTGCGATTTCCGCTAAAAAATGCCTGAGCTGATTCCCATTCTTTAGCCGTATTTATAGTAGAGTGAGTGAGTGAGTGAATAGGGTTTAACGTCCGCTTTTCTGACATAGAGGTACAAGCCTCAGGGAGTCTACACGCAGACGGGTCAACGAGGTCGTGTCCCGTATCCACCTGTCCGAGGGGGGTAAATCCCAACTTCAGAACTCAATATTTACAATCAAAATATATATTCAGTCCTGAAATTAGAACAACCTGATCTGGTGCCAGGCCCTCGCCACACCAGCATCATTTATCCCATCCCCTAAAAGTAATAGGATTAGCGCTAATCTTACTTTTATATATGGGGCATAGCCTGACTCAACTCTCACATACAAGAAAGCCAAAAATGTACATGAGGGCCAAATCCGGTATAGTGGGTTCCGGAAAGTATGAACCCAATCGTTAAGCCAGTTTAGTCGCCTTTTACGACAAGCAATGGCTACTGCAGCACTATTCTCAGGATCAGTTGATCCCGCCCCGGTGAATTTGACCTACTTTTCCATGGCAGCCATCTTGGATTGTCGATGACCTCCATTTTAACAAATCTGAAATGGCATCACCCATATATCATCCCTGTGAAGTTTAACCAATATCGGCTCAGTAGTTGGGGAGAAGAAGATGATTGAAAATGTTCACGGACGGACGGACGGACGACGGACACTTTGCCATAACAATAGCTCACATGAGCTTTGCTCAGGTGAGCTAAAAATACGAAAATATAAGAGGATGGCAGACAGTTATTCTAGAAAGGGCTAGAAAGAGCTAAAGTACACGCTGACTGTGGTTCATTAATTCCCATGTACTGACGCGATAAATGTAAAGTTTATCGATCACCATTTCCTTAATCCGTCGCGATTACGCAATGGTGATTATACGTGCCATAAACCACATAATTATGGAATTGACTATCCCAGCCCCACAAACAGTACAATGGCATGTACTCACAGCATAGAACCATGCTATTGCTATGTATGGCTCATTGCAGTCAATCTTCCAATCGAACACTATATTGTAAAACAGTTTTAACCGGCACAGTCAATTATATTGCGCAAATAGTGATATTGTTAGTTTTATAGTCGTAAAACATTATCAGTGTTGTTTCTTTCGGCTATATGATTGTTTAATAACATTCAAATAGAGTATCGATTGACCATCTACACGCAGCTCGATTTGAATTTGATATTTGAATCAAAATCTGTGATATAGGGATATTATAAATGTTTGTCTCCACTCAATACTGATCAGGCGGCCGAGTTTTCATATATCAAGTACACTCATACTCGGCCCTTAACACGGTCTGACATAGTGCGAAAGGAGACTAAACTAGCTTAAAGAAATCGATCGCATCTGCTATTACGACTGGCTGATAATGTGCAAAATCTAATTTCCAAATTATGATGTAAAACCCAGTTATAATTACTGTGTGAGAAGGTGATGACAGATTAACGCTGCTGGTTCTTAACGGTGGTTTCCTTAATTCCCATGTACTGACGCGATAACTGTGAAGTCAATCTTCCAACAAACACTATATTGCAAAACACTTGTAACCTGCACAATCACATATATTCCGCAAATAGCATCTTGTTAATTTCATTTTTATACCTGATACAGTTCTATCTATTGTTCATTATCAAATGGAGTATCGATTGATCAGCTAGATTTGCAACAAAGCACATGGTATTACATTGTTTAAACATCGTTTAGATGAACTCAGAATCCATAAACGATATAGCTGCATGTATATTAAAACTTCACAGAACAACTTGAGACGATCCCCAAAATCACTGCGGAGTGCGGACATACTCGTTTCCAGCGGACATATCGTTCCGTACCCCTGACCCGAATATGTCCGCAGATATACTGGTTCGTGCGGACATATTCGTACCTTTCAAATGTGACGCGGAATGATGTATGTTTACACATATTCAACATGACTTGTTAATGTATACGGCTCCGATTTCCTTCATTTTAACAGGTAAAAATGCATGTGTTTTACTACGTTGCTGACCCAACATTTATACTAGAAACGACACTGACATGCACATTTTGTTCAGTCACCTGTGCTTTCTACACATATATCTGAAAGCAAGTACCTATACAATAATGAAACAGATTGGTTAAAAAACAAAAAATTTATTTATATTGTATAATGGAAACGTCTGTCTAAATGTGGAATAGTATGTCCATTTCACCAAAAAAATCTTCCATACTTGTATGTGTATATAGAAAATGCATAACATAAAATAATCTCCTCTTTTTAATAATCTCCCGTTTGTTTCCGAATTTACTAATATCTGCCAAACAGTCGAAATATGTGCATTAAATGAGGAGGCAATGAGGCGGTTAATTTAACCTAGCTAGTTCATTCTCCTATCGCACGAAGTCGGTATGTAAGACCATGGAACAGGCTGAGTGTCAGTGCATGTGATATATGAAGACTCAACTGTAACAGTGTTATCCTATATAATGATGATATTTGACGGTTGCTGATAGCTTGTATATTCTTGAATATAACACATTCCTTTGGGAATGTTATGCCATGGAATGGTGTGATTGGTTAATATAGGCCATGTGCTGTGCATGAAGTGAGAAACAAGATATTGAATATCTGACTTGAGACAGAGCCTGTACCCCTTTTCATGCCGAGGATACGCCATCATGTTTCTGGAAAATCCTGAATATTTTCCTTCTATGCGCTCAGAAGAATATGTCGCGACCACCATTTGAACCGTCTCGTCGCGACGGTTCAAATGAGTGGTCACAACATATACATGTTCTTTTACTGAGAAATAAGAAAAATAAAATATTTAATAAATTTCATACCCGTAAATGTGTATCCGAAAGGAATGGGTGAAACAGCAATTAAACTTCAAAATTAAACTGATGGGTAATGACAATGTAAACTTCATGCAGAACACCCTATTCAAAGTGTCCTTATATGGGAACTGAGTTTCAACTGACCTGCATTATGTGTTCATGTAGTTGTATTAAGACGGCCTTACAAATCAGAATTTCCCACACTGTAAGAGTTTATGTATGTGACAAGCCAGGTGATTTGACGTTGCAAGTTGATGAAATTCTCGCAGCAGATGCGGAATATAATTTCCGAATTTGCTGTGAGAATTTCATCAACTTTGAAACGTCATTTACAGAAAATATCATATATATATATATGGTATATATATATATATATATTGTCAATATGAAACACGAGATATCACACAAAATATATTGCCGAAAATATCATATTTTGCAACCATTTTCATGAGATAATGCACTCCCTCTTCGGTGCAAAATCACATGGCTCGTCTCATATAGGAACTGACCTGCATTATGTGTTCCTGTTGATAATGATGGCCTTACACATCAAGATGTCCCACATTGTAAGGGTTAACGGTAAATTGTCCTTATATGAGAAAATCCCAGACTATTATATGAACCGTGACCAGGATGAGGCAGACGAGGCGGTCGCCTCGTCTGTCATTTTGCCGATTTTTTTTATGCTAAGAATTAACAAATCCCCGAGGTGGTGGTGGGGTGAATGCTCCCTGTATAATCGCCTTACATATCAGGATTTCCCACGTTGTAAGGGTTAGGGGATAAATGTCCCTATATGGGAACTGACCTGCATTATGCGCTCCTGTAGGTGTATAATCGCCTTACACATCAGGATTTCCCACGTTGTAAGGGTTAGGGGATAAATGTCCCTATATGGGAACTGACCTTCATTATGCGCTCCTGTAGGTGTATAATCGCCTTACACATCAGGATTTCCCACGTTGTAAGGGTTAGGGGATAAATGTCCCTATATGGGAACTGACCTTCATTATGCGCTCCTGTAGGTGTATAATCGCCTTACACATCAGGATTTCCCACGTTGTAAGGGTTGGGGGATAAATGTCCCTATATGGGAACTGACCTGCATTATGCGCTCCTGTAGGTGTATAATCGCCTTACACATCAGGATTTCCCACGTTGTAAGGGTTAGGGGATAAATGTCCCTATATGGGAACTGACCTGTATTATGTGCTCCTGTAGGTGTATAATCGCCTTACACTCAGGATTTCCCACGTTGTAAGGGGTTAAGGGATATAAACGTCCTATATGGGAACTGACCTGTATTATGTGCTCCTGTAGGTGTATAATCGCCTTACGCATCAGGATTTCCCACGTTGTAAGGGTTAAGGGATAAACGTCCCTATATGGGAACTGACCTGTATTATGTGCTCCTGTAGGTGTATAATCGCCTTACACATCAGGATTTCCCACGTTGTAAGGGTTAAGGGATAAATGTCCCTATATGGGAACTGACCTGCATTATGCGCTTCTGTAGGTGTATAATCGCCTTACATATGAGGATTTCCCACAGTGTAAGGGTTGGGGGATAATGTCCTAATATGGGAACTGACCTGCATTATCCGCTCCTGTAGGTGTATAATCGCCTTACACATCAGGATTTCCCACATTGTAAGGGTTAGGGGATAAATGTCCCTATATGGGAACTGACCTGCATTATGCGCTTCTGTAGGTGTATAATCGCCTTACATATGAGGATTTCCCACAGTGTAAGGGTTGGGGGATAATGTCCTAATATGGGAACTGACCTGCATTATCCGCTCCTGTAGGTGTATAATCGCCTTACACATCAGGATTTTCCACATTGTAAGGGTTAGGGGATAAATGTCCCTATATGGGAACTGACCTGCATTATGCGCTTCTGTAGGTGTATAATCGCCTTACATATGAGGATTTCCCACAGTGTAAGGGTTGTGGGATAATGTCCTAATATGGGAACTGACCTGCATTATGCGCTCCTGTAGGTGTATAATCGCATTACGCATCAGGATTTCGCGGATCATGTTCAGCTCCTCCTTCTCGGCCATGCCGGTTCCCTCCTCGGCCAGCACCACATACTTGCTGTCCTGGGCCCGGCCTCTCCCTGACATTGTGGTCACATGATTAATATAGTCATGTGATTACCATAATAACCCTAAATATTCAGACACTATTTGGTTTGTGAAACTCCAGTTTCCCACAACAAAGAGGGTCCCAATGTTTAGGGTTATACCGTTTTAGCGCAAAAACAGTACATTGTATATTTGGATACAATTTTATTTTTACAGGGGTCTCACAAAACAAATGGTGTCTGAATATTTAGTGTTATTATGATTAAGACGACAATGGTAGGATATTATGTCATAGAGCATGTGATCAAAGATTGCCGATTTGGCCCCCACACTAGAAAGGTAACAAGAGTGCCGTAAGTCACAAAATACGCCCGTCGAAGATGGTCCAGACAGTGCAGAAATGTGAAGCTGTCACCAAGGCAATAAACATTAATGATAATTTGAAACTCTATAGCATTATTTCTTCATCTTGTTGTGCTAAACATGTATACTAATTTAGGCAGAGATGTGTAAAGTAGAAATGATACAGTATCGGATACAAAAATGTAGAAAAAAAGGCTAAGTTAAAAAGATGATATTTTTGTCAAAATATATTTTTACGGCATAAAAACACCAACCTGCACATCTTCAATATGTGTAGAAGATGTGTGTATAGTTTCACATCGATCGACCGAACGATTTCAGAGGAGTTGTGTACACAAACTATGTACCCTATATAGAATTGTATAGAAAAATGTATAAAAAATGGCTAAGTTAAAAGGTGATATATTTGTTAAAAACAATTTTTTCGACATAAAAACACCAAGGTGCACATCTGCTATATGTGTAGAAGACGTGTGTATAGTTTCAGATCAATCGACCGAACGGTTTCAGAGGAGTTGTGTACACAAACTCGGTAGCCTATATACAATTGTATAGAAAAATGTAGAAAAATTGGCTAAGTTAAAAAGGTGATAAATTAAGTCATATGTACATTTATGTGCGGCATCAGTTGAAACATTTGCCAGACTTGTTGATACATACATCATTCACTCGCCTGAAGCGACTCGTCCCAGTACGTACGCTCGACATGACATTCTGTACGCTCGTCTCACCTCATTATCGGCTCGCCAGTCGGTACACTCGACTGCCCTGGACGACCCACCTCTCTATAGACCGAGTACGCTCGACTCGCCAGTCGGTTACGCTCGACTACCCTGCACCACATTCCTCATAGTCGGTACGCTCGACTCGCCAGTCGGTACGCTCGACTAATTTCGACGACTCACCTCTTTATAGTCGGTACGCTCGACTCGCCAGTCGGTACGCTGGACTCGCATTCGAGTTGTTAACTCAACTCAGATCTTTCTAGTCGTCCACTTGATGCACATCCTAGTTGTTAACTCAACTCAGCTCTTTCTAGTCGTATGCTCGACTCACCTCTCTTTCTAGTATTTCACTCAACTCGTCACCCTCTTAGTCGTTTCACGCGAGTTATTAGCTCTACACATTCACTCCGCCATAGTCGTGCAAGAGAATAGCTACTGCATACGTCTCACCTCTTGCTCAGAGAAATCTGGTCTGGCACATGCGAGTCTGATGAAGCACAACACCAAATAGACAGGTAGCCCCCAATGAGGAGCCAAATATGTTAGATATGTGGTTATGTAATATATCATGTATGATAGTACCGGTGCTATGTTAGCTTAATAAGATATTTCATGTTTTCTATATCAGATGCATGATGTGGGGATTGGTGGGTCAGAGGGATGGAGTGGGGTTATTGAGTATTTCAGATAACTGATAAAGGAAGGACAATACAAGTTACAGCATAATGATGATCTTCCTGCAAGTTTAGGTAATAGTCAATCGAGTAATCTGGTAATAGTGTATAAAATGATAATTTTTAATTATAGTTCAGATCGATCGACTGAACGGTTGCAGAGGAGTTGTGTACACAAACTATGCACTTTTTCTGTCCGCCGCCTGCCCCGCGGTAAAACATAATACGTAACGTTGTTTAACAAGAATTCCGCCACTGAAGCGGTATCGCGCCTGCCGAGGCATTTGACCGTGAACATTACAAGTAAATAAATGACATTGACCTTGAGAATTTGGATGTGGGGGTGTGCGTAATGAAGCATCATCCCTAGACAAACATTGATGTGAACTATTATCAAAATGTGGCAAGGGGTTAAGAGATATTGTGAAAAACCAATAACTTTAACGCATTTCTGTTACAAAACCGGTGAACATTAAAAGTAAATAAATGACCTTGACCTTGAGAATTTGGATGTGGGGGTGTGCTAATGAAGCATCATCCCTAGACAAACATTGATGATGAAATATTATCAAGTGTGGCAAGGGGTTAAAGAGATATTGTGAAAAAACAATAACTTTAACGCATTTCTGTTACAAAACCGGTGAACATTAAAAGTAAATAAATGACCTTGACCTTGAGCATTTGGATGTGAGGGTGTGCGTAATGAAGCATCATCCCTAGACAAACATTGATGTGAAATATTATGAAAGTCTGGCAAGGGGTTAAAGAGATATTGTGAAAAAACAATAACTTTAACGCATTTGCCTTACAAAAAACCGGACGACGACGGAAAAAGCACCGAATATAGTCGCGCCTCTGCTAAAGCAGACGCGACAAAAACGGTCGTATAAAAACGTAATTTTCTGTTAAAACACCTTATATTTAAGAAAGTATTTCAAATATCCATTTAAAGGTACATGCCCACTCAGTAGGCACACAATATTCTTTATAGGTATTAAATAAGTGTATAATTGTGTTATTATACAATCAGGTTGAAAAATTACGAGTGCCCACTATACAGATATAATCATTTAGTAATATTTTACTGATCGTATTTTACTGATCGTGACTCGCGGTGGTATCAGGCTATTTTCATATGCAAATGAGGCATGATACTTTTTAATTATTTATACTAATTAAATGTGTCACCTGAAATAATAATAAAGTATGATCATTGCAGATGTCTGGTATTTGGACTGGCTATACAGGCTGTTCATGTAGAATATGGTCGCTCAGACTGCAGTCTATCACAGTGCAAAGCATAATTCTGTATTTCAAGAATTTCCGTCATGTTGGCAAGACAATCGCTGGTGCTGCTGCATAGAACCAAATCTATTTTTATCTCTGTAGCCGATTTCACCAACATTGCAAAGTATACTTATCTATCAAAGTATACTTTGAGGGAGTAATCATTTATTTTCCCCGAAATCGATGATTTCATATAGAACTAACCACTGCATATATGATGATTAAAAGTATGTAGAAATATTATACTGAATTTATTACATTATCGCAGCCAACATGACCCGTGATAATGTAATAAATTCAGTATAATATAAATTAATCAATTTATCCTTAAATTGAAAATTTCTCCCTCAATGTATACTTTGCTAGATAAGTATACTTTGAAATGTTGGTGAAATAGGCTACTGGAGTGAACCATTGCTATTTCGTGTCAATGACCAAAGTACTTTTTTTTTATTTAACATCTAAAATTTGTGATAAATTAATGTAATGGTATTTATTTAAATGGTTGATTGATTTCATAAGAAACTCGGAATAGCCTCACTTCTTATCAAATCAGTAAACTTGTTTAATAAATATATTAAATCACCTGTTATGAAAGAACCTCTATATGCTATATTGTGTCAAAATATCTGACTGTCATTGGAGAAATGGGATTTGTTACCAGTCTACCTCCTGATCAAAAAGCAGACTCCTGAAGCCTGATAATGATTTATATGGCTTGCTAGTAGCATGATGGTTGTTACATTGATGGAATGGCGAGCAGTGCAGATCCTAATCAGACTGTGCGGACGCACACGCTGATCTGGATCTACACTGGTTGCAAAACCTATAAGTCACATTTCTCCAGTGACAGCTAGATTTTACCTCTGGACTGAACCATTGCTATTTCGTTGGTGACATGGTCATAGCGAATCACCAGGTTACATTTGCTGATATCTAACCCCTCCTCTGCTACAGACGTGGCCACAATAAGCTTGTGTGTGCCATCGCGGAAATATTTCAGGGTGTCCCCTTGTTCAACTTTGGTCATTCCTGAAAAGGAACAAACAGTTTAAACGCTAATTTTTTTTACATCGATCACAAGCAAGCGAGAGAGCACTTACACAAATGCTTTTATTGGCACAGCTGGGGGCGGAAGGGTGATTTGTAACGTGGGAGGAAACCAGAAGGAAACCCACTTGTCCGGTCTGGCGACCACCATATCATCTTACATATTGCTCGGTCGAGGATCGAACGCGGTGCTGCATGGACGAGAAACACGCTCGTTACCAATTGCACTAACTGGACAACCTGATGATCGAACAATGAGACTCACAATGGCAAAATAACTTGAGTTTGCAACAGGTGTAGCCTTTGATCAACCTTGCACATGTACAGCTATCTAAGGAAATATAATAACTTTACTCCAATGATCAGTGTGTGGATGCAAAAAAGGATGTCGGGGTGTATGACATTAGAAACTAAACAATGAAACTCTTTAAAAGTTTGAGCAGATAAATCAAATTTTAGAGGAAGGTTACCAAGCCGGGAAAATCACAAGTATGGTAACTTCTCTTCGAGCAATTTCCGGGGCATCATAAGCATTGGCAGGACTATTGGTTTGACATCATCTTTAAACTAAGCAACATGACATCAAACCGACGAATCCTGCCAATTTTAACGTCAATGATGCACCAGAAACTATTCTGACTTTACCAGGTTAGTAACCTATTTGTGGCTGTGACTGGAGAAATGGGGCTTATGGCTTATACGTCCAATGTAGCCCCAGATCCTGCCCTGATCACCATTCAGTCGATGAAACATCCGTAATGCTTCTAATTTATAGTTTTGATCCTTATCAGGAGTAGTATACAGGGAGTCACTTCGTTACCGTTTTGCATCCTGGGCATTACAAGCAGAAAGGATAAGACCAACGACATAAAATATTTGAAAATATATGAATATAATAAAAGAGATCCCTACGGTGTTGTATGAAAAACCAATAATTATTAAAATTTTCTATTAAAGATAAAAATATAATAATTTATATATACCAATATATAAAATGTTATCTGAAAAGAGGAAAATGTCAACAGTTACAAAAACCCCTGCAATACCCCACACACTGATTTGTGGAGATAGTCAGGGTGAAAATAAAATCACACAACTCAGAAAGGAGCTGACGGAAATGGGGGTAGTATTTTCACTCAGATTAAGAGAAAGGGGGCTTACCAGACTAATTAATGAAGAAAAAAATAAAGAATATATGAAACGTTTTACGCGGGCATTCAAAAGGGGCGCTTTCAAAGGGATAGAAACCAAATCAGAAGAATATAAAAACAAATTAATTCAACGGCTCGATGATGAGGCTAAAATGAGCATTAAAAGTAGAAATATTACTACAAAAAAACCAGAAAAGAGAACACCGAAAACCGAATCTTTTTTTCGTGGTGTTTGTAGTCTTCTAAAATATCCTCTCCTTCGAGTATTATTTGTTTAACACCGAAAACCGAATTACTTAAACAAATAATACTCGAAGGAGAGGATATTTTAGAAGACTACAAACACCACGAAAAAAAGATAGAAAAAGGGCGCAGAACCGCCACAATATCACTAGGTAGACGACTTCAAAAAAATAATACAGACGGGTGGATGAAAGAGTTAGAACCTCTGTTGCACGGGAGTTTTTATCTCAGATACTCCTTTCATTATACATTAAGCCACATAGAGGAAAAAAGATTCAAAAGGAAGACCGAAAAAACTAAATTTTTACAAAAACTTTCAAGGAAGTCGCTGGTTTAGACGATACGATGAGGTTAAAGACTGGTTATTCATACAAGAAGAAGAACGATTAAACATAGATAAAATAAGTCGTCCGAATACAAAGTGGACATTTGTTAGATGGGGTAGTACATCTATAAAAATAATATATTCCACAAAAATAAAAAGATGTTGAAATGACAACCAAAAATGTAGCAGGAGGAAAACTGCCGGAATGGTTGCGATACAAGAAGGGTATAAAAACCGTTAGATACATTTGGCGACGAACTCTGTTTATTCAGGTGTTTAGTCCCTATACTCTAACGATAAATTACGCGTAGATAGATCCATGAAAAGCACACTGAATCACAAAGTTAAATATTTTAAATTTTGTGGAAAAAATAAATAAACCAGAGGGTTCAATACCATTCGAAGATTTGAAAAAAGTAGAAAAAGTGTTTTAAAATAGGAATAGACGCGTACGAGCCGGCAGAAGATGGAACATGGTTTTTGAGAAACGTAGCAGCGCACTATGAAGAGATAGGAACAAAAAAGATGACAATAGGGGTATATAATGATCACGCATTCTTATTACAGATATGGATAGAGCCTGCCAAATTTACTGTTGTGCAGAATGTGATCAAAGGTTTACAAAGGCCTGTAACCTTCTCCGACATGCAAACACCTGTAGTAAAGGAATAACCAAAATTATTTGCGAAGGAAAAAAAATAGATAGACCGATGTCCGCCTTTGAAAAAGCATTTTACCCAAAACCAAAATGTAGTAGAAAATCAATACAATGGATAAATTCTTTTACTGGTCCACACATTCATACTGCCGTTTGTGGACATGGAGGGGAAAGAGTAGTTGGAACAATCCCGGTTGATGGATTTTGCGGAGAAACAAAATACAATATACCAGTTCACGGATGTTACTGGCACGGTTGTCCTAAACACTGTAGAGATAAAGAGAGGGTTGAAAAAGAATACGAAAAAACTTTAAAAACCGACGAAAAACTCAGAAAGCGGTTTAATTTAAAGGTTATTTGGGAACACGACTATAAAGCACCAGAAGCCAAGGAGTTTCCCAACCCACCTACTGTTATTTACCCATATCAGATAGTATCGATTTTGAGTCATATTTAGATAAAACCGGAGAAACCAATCCACATATAGATTTAGAGATTTTAAACACCCACGTTCCAATTAGTGTGAGTATTGGTGATACACTTTCTAACAGAATAACACACATATGTGAAAAGATCCAGCCAAATTGGTTAATTTGTTTTATGAAGATTTAGAAAAAAGAGCGGAAGAAATTGGTGAAAAGGTGGGTGAAAACCCTATATATGGGTATCCGCCAGATTTTGATAATCTTTCATACAAACAACAAAAAGAGGTTACAAGATGGATCACCCAAGTTCCAGTTCTCGGATTCAACTCAAGCAAATACGATCTAAACCTAATAAAACAACAGTTGGTAGAAATATTAGCGGATAAAACAAAGAAAGTCCTAGTGGGTAAAAAAGCAAATCAAACATTATTTATATTCATGCCCAAACTTCGTTTTCTAGATGTAAAATTATATCTTTCCCCTGGAGTTGATTACGCTAGATGGGTTAACGCGTATGGATGTAAAGACGAAAAAATCTTTCTTTCCATACGAATGGTTCGACACACCAGATAAATTATCGTACGAGGGTTTACCTGAATTTAAATTCTGGACGAATAAACTTGTCCCCAACAAAAACCATCACTGAGAAGGAGCTAGAAGAGTGCAACGTAATTTTCAAGAAGCGCGGAATGAAAACTTTTAAAGACTGGTTAAAATATTATAACGACTTGGACGTAGGACCTTTTCTAGAAGCGGCAAGAAAATGTCTCAATTTTATGAAACAAAAGGTATAGACATGTTTAAAGATGCCGTTACCCTTCCCGGTGTAGCTTTCCAATACATTCTTCGAGGAACTATAAAAAACTACGTAACACCTTATATTACCAAAGAGAAATAAAATAACGGACGCGATCTGCCCACCGCTGTTTGCACCCACTGAAGAAGTATACGAAATGATGAAACAAGCGCTCGTTGGTGGTCCATCAATTGTATTTTCAAGATTAATGGCAGGAGGTATTTCTAGAATTAGATCAAACCAGACGGAAATGGAAAAATATGTGAATCTATATTAGGATTTGATGCAAACGCTTTGTATTTATCCACACTTGCAAAAGCAATGCCATGTGGAGAGGGAAGGGTTATAAAATCAGAACACCCATTTTCGAACAAAAGAATTACAAATTTTACGAGACAGGTTTTAACGGATAAGTGGTTTGGGTTTGCCGAAGTGGATATAATAGTTCCCCACAACTTAAAACAAAAGTTTTCTGAAATGTCACCATTATTCATAAATAGGACTGTGGAGGAAAATGAAGTTCCACAACATATGTTAGATTATTTGAAAGAAACAGGTCGCTGTAGAGGAGATGGAAAGAAGCTGGTTGGTGCAATGTCCGCTAAAAAAGTTTTATTATTTACCCCACTTTTAAAATGGTATTTAACCCATGGGTTGAAAATAATTGCCATCCACACATAATAAACTACAATCCCGGAAAACCATTTGAGTGGTTTGCAAAAGAAGTTACATCCGCAAGACGAACTGGCGATGTTGACAGTTCTAAAGCCCCAATTGCAGATATGAAAATTTATTAGGAAATTCTTGCTGTGGTAAAATGATAGAATCACCCGAAACACACCTAAACACAACATATACAAAAGACGAAAAATGTGTGGATGCTGGCACTACGATCTGCATATTTTAGCGATTTAGAAGAAATTGGAGATGCGTACGAAATATCCTCCAGGCGTTCAACTCCCTGATGAATCGTCCATTTCACTGTGGAATTGCTGTATATCAATATGCAAAACTAAGAATGTTACAATTTTATTATGACTTTTTACGATAAATACATTGATCGAGCGGATTTTGAACTGATTCAAATGGATACAGATAGTTTATATATGGGTGTCAGTGGACCTCTGGATAGCATAATAAAACCGGAAATGCTCGAAGATTTTAACGAACATAAAAAAGAATGGTTGGCGTGGGATAAATGGAGCAATAGAGAGCCTGGACTTTTCAAACTAGAATATCAAGGTGATCGTGCTATAGCCCTATCCAGTAAGTGTTATATTGTTCAGAAAAAAGATAGCGAAGAAGTCAAACATTCGGCAAAAGGACTTTCTGCAAGACAGAATAATCTTACATGGGAAAGATTCTACGCCGCACTGAATCACGATGGTATAGATAGGGGTATGAATAGAGGATTCAGAATGAAAAACGGGGAACCATGAAAACCTACACGCAGAAAAAATTAGGACTTTCTGCCTATTACGATAAACGAAGAGTTTTATCGGATGGAATACATACAGAAACCCAACCCCCTATAAATAAATAAAAAAAAAGAAAATAATTATTAACAAGTTGTAGGTATTAATACCTTCTTCTAGGTCTTCCAACCGGGTTTTTAACCAGGCTTTTTAGATTACTCTTTTTCAATTTTTCATCTTTTTCCAAACACCCCAAACTTTCAACTCTATTAATAAAATGTTTCATATTTGTTACCGAATCCCATATTTCCTTTTGTCTTTTTACACAAATGTGATACTTTTTTCTAGTTTGTTGTGCAGTAACAACATATCGCGCTAGAATAATATTAACCAAATCTTCATCAGAAAGTTTAGTCTTTGTCATATTAAATTCAAATTATAATAAAACTAAGTTTTCTTATAATATATGTACGCGTAGTTTTTGTTTAACAGAAAAAAAACGTAAATAAAAATACAATTTCTTTTAAAATTAGTTAGCAATTTTTTGAAATCAGTTAGAATCAGTTAGGTTTTAGTTAGCAATTTTTTGAAATCAGTTAGAATCAGTTAGGTTTTAGTTAGCAATTTTTAATAAAAATAAACAAAATTGAAAATCGTAAAAATAAAAAATTTAACAAAATAAAAAATTAAACAATAATTTCTTTTAAATCTTTTAAATCTTTATATATTTTTTTCTTTTTTGATTTTTAACTTTTTTAATTTTTTATTTCTTCTTCTTATCTTTGAAATGGTTTAACTCCACCACCCGACAGCTGTTTTGCATTCGTTATCCACGAAACCGTTTCCAACTCACCTGATTCCCACAACTTATTAAGACGTGCGCTACCTATTTTATACTTCTTTTTAAGATGATCTGCAGTTACCTTTCACGAGATAAAACGATATCTTCAACATTTTTATTTGATAAGTATGACTTCGGCATTTGTAAAAGGAATTAATACTATAACTATAATAAGGCATTATATTAAATGCTCAAAATGCTCAAAATGTTTAAAAATCAAAATCAGCCCAACCTAAATCTATACGCTCTTGGGCGTACGCCTCATCAAACCCCGAATCAATATATTGTTGAACCAATGTTGCATAATTTCCCTGAATTGACCAACCACGTTCTTGTTTTTGTTCTTGTTTTTGTTCTTGTTTTTGTTCTTGTTTTTGTTCTTTTAAAGCCTTTTTTGGATTATATTTTGACCCAATAATGATTTCATCTTTAAATTTATCAACTCGTTGTTGTTGTTCTTGATTTATCTTTTTACCAGTTAAACACAACTTCGACATAGTTTATAATAGACACATAAAACACGTTCAAAACGATAATTATTTGATAAACTAATTTCAAAGAAATTAAAAATAAAAATAAAATGGAACAAATAATTTATGGGAAATGGAGTTTTTAAAAGGGTTTGTTGGAGAATATTTTCCTTATTTTAAAATGAAAGCATTATTTAAAATAGAGTACATTGAAATATCAGCGCAACCTATTACGCACCGATAAAAGAGTTGCATTTTTAATATTATATAGAAAATTATCTAGATGTTTTAAGAAACAAATTAGAGAAATTAAGGGTTTAATCAGGATTGATAAAGAATTAGTTGAAGAGAATGCAGCAAATTTTATAAACATATTTCAAATAAAAGACTCATTTACGGATATGACTTTCTACGAAGAAACGGAAGAAATGAGTTCTTTGTTTGAACAAATTACAACTAAAGGTTACTGGGCAATTGATGACGAATGTCAAGTAATTACTGACTAATTATTGACTAATGCTGAGCAATTATTAACTAATTCTGAGTAATTATTGAAAAATCCTGAGTAATTATTACTTAATGGCTGAGCAAACTACGAGTAAATAATGTTCAAAATGCCCTAAAATGCCCAGAAATTATGAATAAAAATTAAAAACCACCTAAAAAGTGTGAAAAAATCCCCCATACAGACATTACAGAATTCTATTTGTACATTATATACACTTATACACAAGGGGGATTTTTTCACACTATTTTTAAGGTGGTTTTTAATTTTTATTCATATATTCTGGGCATTTTGGGCATTTTGAACATTATTTACTCGTAGGTGCTCAGCCTTAAGTAATAATTACTCAGGATTTTTCAATAATTACTCAGAATTAGTTAATAATTGCTCAGCATTAGTCATAATTAGTCAGTAATTACTTGACATTCGTCATCAATTGCCCAGTAACCTTTAGTTGTAATTTGTTCAAACAAAGAACTCATTTCTTCCGTTTCTTCGTAGAAAGTCATATCCGTAAATGAGTCTTTTATTTGAAATATGTTTATAAAATTTGCTGCATTCTCTTCAACTAATTCTTTATCAATCCTGATTAAAACCCTTAATTTCTCTAATTTGTTTCTTAAAACATCTAGATAATTTTCTATATAATATTAAAAATGCAACTCTTTTATCGTGCGTAATAGGTTGCGCTGATATTTCATGTACTCATATTTAAATAATGCTTTCATTTTAAAATAAGGAAAATATTCTCCAACAAACCCTTTTAAAAACTCCATTTCCCATAAAATTATTTGTTCCATTTTATTTTTAATTTCTTTGAAATTAGTTTATCAAATAATTATCGTTTTGAACGTGTTTTATGTGTCTATTATAAACTATGTCGAAGTTGTGTTTAATTTGGAACTGGTAAAAATAAATCAAGAACAACAACAACGAGTTGATAAATTTAAAGATGAAATCATTATTGGGTCAAAATATAATCCAAAAAAGGCTTTAAAAGAACAAAAACAAGAACAAAAACAAGAACAAAAACAAGAACAAAAACAAGAACGTGGTTGGTCAATTCAGGGAAATTATGCAACATTGGTTCAACAATATATTGATTCGGGTTTGATGAGGCGTACGCCCAAGAGCGTATAGATTTAGGTTGGGCTGATTTTGATTTTTAAACATTTTGAGCATTTTGAGCATTTAATATAATGCCTTATTATAGTTATAGTATTAATTCCTTTTACAAATGCCGAAGTCATACTTATCAAATAAAAATGTTGAAGATATCGTTTTATCTCGTGGAAAGGTAACTGCAGATCATCTTAAAAAGAAGTATAAAATAGGTAGCGCACGTCTTAATAAGTTGTGGGAATCAGGTGAGTTGGAAACGGTTTCGTGGATAACGAATGCAAAACAGCTGTCGGGTGGTGGAGTTAAACCATTTCAAAAGAAGAAGAAGAAATTAAAAATAAAAAAGTTAAAAATCAAAAAGAAAAAAATATATAAAGATTTAAAAGATTTAAAAGAAATTATTGTTTAATTTTTTATTTTGTTAAATTTTTTATTTTTACGGTTTTTAATTTTGTTTATTTTTATTAAAAATTGCTAACTAAAACCTAACTGATTCTAACTGATTTCAAAAAATTGCTAACTAAAACCTAACTGATTCTAACTGATTTCAAAAAATTGCTAACTAATTTTAAAAGAAATTGTATTTTTATTTACGTTTTTTTCTGTTAAACAAAAACTACGCGTACATATATTATAAGAAAACTTAGTTTTATTATAATTTGAATTTAATATGACAAAGACTAAACTTTCTGATGAAGATTTGGTTAATATTATTCTAGCGCGATATGTTGTTACTGCACAACAAACTAGAAAAAAGTATCACATTTGTGTAAAAAGACAAAAGGAAATATGGGATTCGGTAACAAATATGAAACATTTTATTAATAGAGTTGAAAGTTTGGGGTGTTTGGAAAAAGATGAAAAATTGAAAAAGAGTAATCTAAAAAGCCTGGTTAAAAACCCGGTTGGAAGACCTAGAAAGAAGGTATTAATACCTACAACTTGTTAATAATTATTTTCTTTTTTTTTTATTTATTTATAGGGGTTCTGTATGTATTCCATCCGATAAAACTCTTCGTTTATCGTAATAGGCAGAAAGTCCTAATTTTTTCTGCGTGTAGGTTTTCATGGTTCCGTTTTTCATTCTGAATCCTCTATTCATACCCCTATCTATACCATCGTGATTCAGTGCGGCGTAGAATCTTTCCCATGTAAGATTATTCTGTCTTGCAGAAAGTCCTTTTGCCGAATGTTTGACTTCTTCGCTATCTTTTTTCTGAACAATATAACACTTACTGGATAGGGCTATAGCACGATCACCTTGATATTCTAGTTTGAAAAGTCCAGGCTCTCTATTGCTCCATTTATCCCACGCAACCATTCTTTTTTATGTTCGTTAAAATCTTCGAGCATTTTCCGGTTTTATTATGCTATCCAGAGGTCCACTGACACCCATATATAAACTATCTGTATCCATTTGAATCAGTTCAAAATCCGCTCGATCAATGTATTATCTAAAAAGTCATAATAAAATTGTAACATTCTTAGTTTTGCATATTGATATACAGCAATTCCACAGTGAAATGGACGATTCATCAGGGAGGTTGAACGCCTGGAGGATATTTCGTACGCATCTCCAATTTCTTCTAAATCGCTAAAATATGCAGATCGTAGTGCCGCATCCACACATTTTTCGTCTTTTGTATATGTTGTGTTTAGGTGTGTTTCGGGTGATTCTATCATTTTACCACAGCAAGAATTTCCTAATAATTTCATAATATCTGCAATTGGGGCTTTAGAACTGTCAACATCGCCAGTTCGTCTTGCGGATGTAACTTCTTTTTGCAAACCACTCAAATGGTTTTCCGGGATTGTAGTTTATTAGTGTGTGGATGGCAATTATTTTCAACCCATGGGTTAAATACCATTTTAAAAGTGGGGTAAATAATAAAACTTTTTTAGCGGACATTGCACCAACCAGCTTCTTTCCATCTCCTCTACAACGACCTGTTTCTTTCAAATAATCTAACATATGTTGTGGAACTTCATTTTCCTCCACAGTCCTATTTATGAATAATGGTGACATTTCAGAAAACTTTTGTTTTAAGTTGTGGGGAACTATTATATCCACTTCGGCAAACCCAAACCACTTATCCGTTAAAACCTGTCTCGTAAAATTTGTAATTCTTTTGTTCGAAAATGGGTGTTCTGATTTTATAACCCTTCCCTCTCCACATGGCATTGTTTTTGCAAGTGTGGATAAATACAAAGCGTTTGCATCAAATCCTAATATAGATTCACATATTTTTCCATTTCCGTCTGGGTTTGATCTAATTCTAGAAAATACCTCCTGCCATTAATCTTGAAAAAATACAATTGATGGACCACCAACGAGCGCTTGTTTCATCATTTCGTATACTTCTTCAGTGGGTGCAAACAGCGGTGGGCAGATCGCGTCCGTTATTCTCTTTGGTAATATAGGTGTTTACGTAGTTTTTTATAGTTCCTCGAAGAATGTATTGGAAAGCTACACCGGGAAGGGTAACGGCATCTTTAAACATGTCTATACCTTTTGTTTCATAAAATTGAGACATTTTTCTTGCCGCTTCTAGAAAAGGTCCTACGTCCAAGTCGTTATAATATTTTAACCAGTCTTTAAAAGTTTTCATTCCGCGCTTCTTGAAAATTACGTTGCACTCTTCTAGCTCCTTCTCAGTGATGGTTTTTGTTGGGGCAAGTTTATTCGTCCAGAATTTAAATTCAGGTAAACCCTCGTACGATAATTTATCTGGTGTGTCGAACCATTCGTATGGAAAGAAAGATTTTTCGTCTTTACATCCATACGCGTTAACCCATCTAGCGTAATCAACTCCAGGGGAAAGATATAATTTTACATCTAGAAAACGAAGTTTGGGCATGAATATAAATAATGTTTGATTTGCTTTTTTACCCACTAGGACTTTCTTTGTTTTATCCGCTAATATTTCTACCAACTGTTGTTTTATTAGGTTTAGATCGTATTTGCTTGAGTTGAATCCGAGAACTGGAACTTGGGTGATCCATCTTGTAACCTCTTTTTGTTGTTTGTATGAAAGATTATCAAAATCTGGCGGATACCCATATATAGGGTTTTCACCCACCTTTTCACCAATTTCTTCCGCTCTTTTTTCTAAATCTTCATAAAACAAATTAACCAATTTGGCTGGATCTTTTTCACATATGTGTGTTATTCTGTTAGAAAGTGTATCACCAATACTCACACTAATTGGAACGTGGGTGTTTAAAATCTCTAAATCTATATGTGGATTGGTTTCTCGGTTTTATCTAAATATGACTCAAAATCGAATACTATCTGATATGGGTAAATAACAGTAGGTGGGTTGGGAAACTCCTTGGCTTCTGGTGGTGCTTTATAGTCGTGTTCCCAAATAACCTTTAAATTAAACCGCTTTCTGAGTTTTTCGTCGGTTTTTAAAGTTTTTTCGTATTCTTTTTCAACCCTCTCTTTATCTCTACAGTGTTTAGGACAACCGTGCCAGTAACATCCGTGAAACTGGTATATTGTATTTGTTTCCTCCGCAAAATCCATCAACCGGGATTGTTCCAACTACTCTTTCCCCTCCATGTCCACAAACGGCAGTATGAATGTGTGGACCAGTAAAAGAATTTATCCATTGTATTGATTTTCTACTACATTTTGGTTTTGGGTAAAATGCTTTTTCAAAGGCGGACATCGGGTCTATCTATTTTTTTTCCTTCGCAAATAATTTTGGTTATTCCTTTACTACAGGTGTTTGCATGTCGGAGAAGGTTACAGGCCTTTGTAAACCTTTGATCACATTCTGCACAACAGTAAATTTGGCAGGCTTTATCCATATCTGTAATAAGAAATGCGTGATCATTATATACCCCTATTGTCATCTTTTTTGTTCCTATCTCTTCATAGTGCGCTGCTACGTTTCTTAAAAACCATGTTCCATCTTCTGCCGGCTCGTACGCGTCTATTCCTATTTTAAAACACTTTTCTACTTTTTTCAAATCTTCGAATGGTATTGAACCCTCTGGTTTTATTTTTTTTTCCACAAAATTTAAAATATTTAACTTTGTGATTCAGTGTGCTTTTCATGGATCTATCTACGCGTAATTTATCGTTAGAGTATAGGGCTAAACACCTGAATAAACAGAGTTCGTCGCCAAATGTATCTAACGGTTTTATACCCTTCTTGTATCGCAACCATTCCGGCAGTTTTCCTCCTGCTACATTTTTGGTTGTCATTTCAACATCTTTTATTTTTGTGGAATATATTATTTTTATAGATGTACTACCCCATCTAACAAATGTCCACTTTGTATTCGACGACTTATTTATCTATGTTTAATCGTTCTTCTTCTTGTATGAATAACCAGTCTTTAACCTCATCGTATCGTCTAAACCAGCGACTTCCTTGAAAGTTTTTGTAAAAATTTATTTGTTTTTTCGGTCTTCCTTTTGAATCTTTTTCCTCTATGTGGCTTAATGTATAATGAAAGGAGTATCTGAGATAAAAACTCCCGTGCAACAGAGGTTCTAACTCTTTCATCCACCCGTCTGTATTATTTTTTTGAAGTCGTCTACCTAGTGATATTGTGGCGGTTCTGCGCCATTTTTCTATCTTTTTTTCGTGGTGTTTGTAGTCTTCTAAAATATCCTCTCCTTCGAGTATTTTATTTGTTTAAGTAATTCGGTTTTCGGTGTTCTCTTTTCTGGTTTTTTTGTAGTAATATTTCTACTTTTAATGCTCATTTTAGCCTCATCATCGAGCCGTTGAATTAATTTGTTTTTATATTCTTCTGATTTGGTTTCTATCCCTTTGAAAGCGCCCTTTTGAATGCCCGCGTAAAACGTTTCATATATTCTTTATGTTTTTTCTTCATTAATTAGTCTGGTAAGCCCCCTTTCTCTTAATCTGAGTGAAAATACTACCCCATTTCCGTCAGCTCCTTTCTGAGTTGTGTGATTTTATTTTCACCCTGACTATCTCCACAAATCAGTGTGTGGGGTATGCAGGGGTTTTTGTAACTGTTGACATTTTCCTCTTTTCAGATAACATTTTATATATTGGTATATATAAATTATTATTAATTTTTTATTTTATATTTATAGAAAATTTTAATATTATTGGTTTTTCATACAACACCGTAGGGATCTCTTTTATTATATTCATATATTTTCAAATATTTTATGTCGTTGGTCTTATCCTTTCTGCTTGTAATGCCCAGGATGCAAAACGGTAACGAAGTGACTCCCTGTATACTACTTCAGGCTTCAAGAGTGTACCAGAAGATCAGAAATTTGAATATCAACAAATTCTATAAACCCCATTTCTCTGGTCACAGCAAAAATTATAATACAATAAATCAGGACCAGTTCACTAAACTTTGTATGGCAATGCAGTTCGTAAGTACAATATTGCAAGTTACAATGGCATTGGAAATAATATCCAATGTTGGAAAAGCTTTAGCCTTTCTCTTCGCACTTGAAGAGGTGTACTTATGAGCGGTAAATTGGACCATTAGTGTACCGTGTTAATGTGAGAAGCAAACAAAAATATTCCTACAAACATTTTTATCGCACAAATATTTTTATTGTACGAAGTTTAGTGAAATGGGCCTCAGGGGCCCGTTTCACTAAAATTTGTACAATAAAAATGTTTGTACGAAGATTTCTATCAATTTAGTTCACACAGTAATGTGGTTCGTTAAAGGTACATGCCCACTCAGTAGGCACAAAATGTTCTTTATAGGAATTAAATAAGTGTATACTTGTATCACTATTCCACCAGTTCTAAAAATTACGAGTGCCCGCTATACAAATATAATCATTTAGTAATATGTATTTTACTGATAGTGACTCGCGGTGGTATCAGGCTATTTTTATATGAAAATGAGGCATGCTATTTTTTAATTATTTATACTAATTAAATACGTCACCTCAAAATCAATTATATTTTAGACAGATTAATAAGTATGATCATTGCATATCAAAGAATAATAAAAAAATACAGAGAATTAATAATAATGTCCATTAAAAGTTTAAGAAAACGTGGTTATCGCCCTTGATATCAGTGTGGAAATTTACGATTGATATAAAATGTATAATAATGCCAATCAATACGTGGGATAATGGTGAATGAATATTTATTTTGCCAGAAAATGTCTCAGATGATGTCTCTGATATAAAGAACATTTGGTGCCTACTGAGTGGGCATGTACCTTTAATGCTACCATTTTCCACTTACATATAGAGGTCATTAAATTTGAACACACCCGCCACAGAGTTCCCAAAATTGGCCGATTGTGCTAAATATGCTGCAAGATTACAATGCTTAGTGAAACGGGTGCCTGATATTTACATACCACCTTTATCTGCACTCATATTCTGGCCGACAAACTTGATTGGATTAAGTTTCTTTATCTCGGGTGTGGCCATCATCCAGCTGACTATGGCCGTGGCAAGATCGCGTGTCTTCACGAAGATAATCCCCCGCGAGTTCTCGAGTTTCTCCTCACCACTGTATGCCCTCGTGATCAGCTGCTGTAGTTTATCCAGCTTCGGGTTTGTGCTGCATTCTTTGAAGGGGAGTTGCAAAAGTCCTGGGAATAAAATTTATTACCATTAGTACCATAAAAACTCTAAATATTCGGACACAATTTGCTTCGGGAAACACCTATTAAATAGGGGTTTCCCAAAACAAATTGATTTCAAATACAATGTTATTGTAATTAAACCAGTACTGACATACTAATCGTAAATATTCACACACTCACTGTTGTAGGGTGTCCGAATATTTAACATTATTACGGTAATATCAACTAGAAAAAGTCGATGGCGCGCCATCGCAATATACCCACTTTCCCCAAATGCTAAGTCCGAAAGGGGGAGGTAATCCATGATGGAGGGTCGGATAAAAAATCCGAATTCACTTTGCGCATCAGCACATCAAAACGAAGCTACGAACCAAATATCAGACGCGTAGGTATTAAGGTGAAAAAGTTTTTCGAGTTACAAGGAAAAAATGGGAAATTCTGAGTGCGAAAGGGGGAGATAATCCATGATGGAGGGTCGGATGAAAAATCCGAATTCACTTTGCGCATGTGCACATGATAACAAAGCTACATAGCAAATATGAGGCGCGTAGGTATGAAGGTGAAAAAGTTTTTCGAGTTACAAGGAAAAAATGGGAAATTCTGAGTCGGAAAGGGGGAGGTAATCGATGATGGAGGGTCGGATCAAAAATGGGAATTCACTTTGCGCATGTGCACATGATAACGAAGCTACATAGCAAATATGAGGCGCGTAGGTATGAAGGTGAGTTTTTCGAGTTACAAGGAAAAAATGGGAAATTCTGAGTCCGGAAAGCGGGGGAGATAATCCATGATGGAGGGTCGGTAGGTGAAAAATCCGAATTCACTTTGCGCATCTGCACATGATAGCGAAAGCTACATAGCAAATATGAGGCGCGTAGGTATGAAGGTGAAAAAGTTTTTCGAGTTACAAGAAAAAAATGGGAAATTCTGAGTCCGAAAGGGGGAGATAATCCATGATGGAGGGTCGGATGAAAAATCCGAATTCACTTTGCGCATCTGCACATGATAGCGAAGTACATAGCAAATATGAGGCGCGTAGGTATGAAGGTGAAAAAGTTTTTCGAGTTACAAGGAAAAAATGGGAAATTCTGAGTCCGAAAGGGGGAGATAATCCATGATGGAGGGTCGGATGAAAAAATCCGAATTCACTTTGCGCATGTGCACATGATAACGAAGCTCATAGCAATATGAGGCGCGTAGGTATGAAGGTGAAAAAGTTTTTAGAGTTACAAGGAAAAAATGGGAAATTCTGAGTCGAAAGGGGGAGATAATCCATGATGGAGGGTCGGATGAAAAATCCGAATTCACTTTGCGCATCTGCACATGATAGCGAAGCTACATAGCAAATATGAGGCGCGTAGGTATGAAGGTGAAAAAGTTTTTCGAGTTACAAGGAAAAAATGGGAAATTCTGAGTCCGAAAGGGGGAGATAATCCATGATGGAGGGTCGGATGAAAAATCCGAATTCACTTTGCGCATGTGCACATGATAACGAAGCTACATAGCAAATATGAGGCGCGTAGGTATGAAGGTGAAAAAGTTTTTCGAGTTACAAGGAAAAAATGGGAAATTCTGAGTCCGAAAGGGGAGATAATCCATGATGGAGGGTCGGATGAAAAAATCCGAATTCACTTTGCGCATCTGCACATGATAGCGAAGCTACATAGCAAATATGAGGCGCGTAGGGTAGAAGGTGAAAAAGTTTTTTTCGAGTTACAAGGAAAAAATGGGAAATTCTGAGTCCGAAAGGGGGAGATAATCCATGATGGAGGGTCGGATGAAAAAATCCGAATTCACTTTGCGCATTGTGACATGTAACGAAGCTACATAGCAAATATAGGCGCGTAGGTATGAAGGTAAAAAGTTTTTCGAGTTACAAGGAAAAAATGGGAAATTCTGAGTCCGAAAGGGGGAGATAATCCATGATGGAGGGTCGGATGAAAAATCCGAATTCACTTTGCGCATCTGCACATGATAGCGAAGCTACTAGCAAATATCAGGTGCGTAGGTATGAAGGTGAAAACGTTTTTCGAGTTACAAGGAAAAAATGGGAAATTCTGAGTAACGAAAGGGGGAGATAATCCATGATGGAGGGTCGGATGAAAAATCCGAATTCACTTTGGGACGCGATCTGCACATGATAACGAAGCTACATACCAAATATCAGGCGCGTAGGTATGAAGGTGAAAAAGTTTTTCGAGTTACAAGAAACGTGACGGACGTACGGACGGACGGACGGACGGACGTACGTACGGACGTACGGACGGACGGACGGACACCCGTGACGAAAACAATATACCCATTTTTTTTAAAAAAGTGGGTATAATTACATCAATATCAATTGCTGCACAACTTTGGATATATGTTGCAGCTTTGAGGGGACAGAGCGTATAAGGTTTGTATTGGAATATTTTACACACTTATTTGAGCTGAATACTTGTTATCAACAGTGGGAGTCCAAAATACTCAGTGCAATGTGAAAATACGCATTGATTTTCAAATTGAGTAGTGGAAATACTATAATAAAGAATGTGAAAATTAAAAATGGCCGCCAAGGGGAGATAAGTTGTCAGATAATTTTGAAAATGAATAGTGTTGCTCGTTTTCCCGTGTATAAACGTGTATACCAGATTTGGTTACAATCTGTCACGTAGAACTGGAGTTGTTGATTGGACAAGGATACAGAGTGCAAACATTAAAAATGGCCACCAAGAGGAGATAAGTCATCAGAAAGTTTGAAAATCAATAGGGTACTTCATCTTGCCATGATAAACATCAGGGCTTCTAAAACTTTCAGTTTGTCGGTTCTGGACCAAATTTTGAAATCTCAGACCGATTGAGATTTGCAAACTATCCTTAAAATTTGGATTGAAAATAATGAAAACCGGCTGCTATTTCCGTATCAACTGTGTAAATGCACCGGTGTTGACACCAAGTAATGTCAATTTTATGACACATATCCGTGTTAAAACATTGTCGGGTAATAAATCGTTGTGTGTTTGATCGCCTTTCAACACATTTCTCCCAGTATCGATTTTTCATAACACGCGCTTGGTAATTGTTACAGGTGAAGGCCTCGATAGCTGTAGAGATCATAGTGGCGACTGGCTTTAGCGTATTTAAGACTCGCCATTTCTGATGATTTTAAAATAAAATAAAGAAACCATGCACTGTGGTTATCCGTGTGTCAAGGTCATTACCAAGGTCAGGAATGATCGAGACAAATTGTCCCCCCTATTATCATATGAACCAAGTATACTTCAATTGTTATGACGTTATGGCCAATATAGCTTGATCTAACGAACGAAAAGTGGTAACAATGCAGTTGAAGTGTAAGGGATAGGCTAGAGTAGATAAGTACACGTAGTCAGTTAATCACTTATAATGTACACTATATTACATAGGGGGGTGGGGACACACAGGAATACATGGTACATTCATATGCGAACATCACTGTACGGTGCATGATACTATTCAATTACAAGGTTGTAAGCCAATCAACTGTTATACTTTAACGCAACTTGAAAACTATAGACGAATAAACTCAGTATGTGGTATCTCAATGGTCCCGTAGTGGACAATAGTATGAATGCACAAGTACTTTGATGACCGCTAATCAAAGTGAAATAACATACAAGTACAACATGGCAGAACAAAACATTGGAGGACAAATGACAATCATCTGAGCTACCCCAGTGCTGGCGTATCTCAATAGATAGTGGTAACCTCTGAGTATCAAGGTCCCAAGGTCTGCCTCACCCGCAGTATGAGGTCTAGTCAACAATATGGCTATAATCCAACTTCAAGTGGATTAATCAATAAATCAATATAGTAGTCTTACTACAATCCCTTAGCCATGATCCGCCATGATAGGTAGTAAACCATACATTATCAAAGTATACATATGTATTGCCTATGCAAGTATTTCCAAAGTCTGAATGTCAAAGTCAAAGCCGGATGTGGTTACATCACATGGTAGTCAATAACGATAATGTTCCGGAAGCTGGTACCGGAAGAAAAGTTCCAAAGGTAGACTGTCGCGAAGTATTATTTCCGGAAGTGGTGGACCAGATGTAAAGTTCCTATGGTATCACTAGACTGTAGCAACCCGGATGTGGTGGACCGGATGTAAAGTATCCATGGTGAATCAATTGGTTGTAATACCGGAAGTGGTAGTCCGGATGTAAAGTTCCGATATAATACAAAATGGCGATTATCACGTTGGCTAAGACGCCGGGAAAAGTTTCATGTAGGTGACATTCAACTCGGTGGTGGTATAATAATATGATATATGTGTATGGTGTTTCACTTCACTAATCTATGGCTGTGACTGTCTGCTGAACGCGATGTAGCTATCACACACTGCTCTATACAGGCCTGTACCCGGAGCTGCTACACACACTGCGCCAGACAGATGTACGGACACTCGGACGACCTGGTACTCTGCACTGACGGGGGTCTGCCCTCAACGAGTGGACCAAAACGTCCAATGTGGCTCGCTGGAGCGATCTCAAGAGGCTACAAAAATGAAATGTGTCTCCAATTACTGGACGAATACGCACAGACAGACAGACAGGATGCACAACGGACTAAAACGGGAATCGAACAACGGCAAATCACAGCTGAAATAAAATGTTGTAGGTACATACCAAAATCCTCCTTGTCACTGGTGAATACAGTACTATTCTTCTGCTACCAGAAAATATGTGTCCCCACAACACATTGCGAGACATCGCTTATATACGCACCAGTGAAACCACGCACGGAATAATGAATATGCCTACCCCTCGTTCGACACTCAGCATAAATATTACAAAACCATTGATTTTGCCATTTCACCCGTGGGTTATATTTGGCATAAATATATGTTCCCACGCCATAAATTCAACCAAACTATTGTACAGCCCTCGCGGAATAAATACCATCCAACATGGTATATCCCACACTACCATAAATCTGCACACTATAGACCCAGATCTCATAATGCAAAATGGACTCGACTGGTCTCGTACGAGGGTCGCTTTTTGGCCCCGCCAAACCCGTCCATATCGGTACTACGGGCTGTACACTCAGATGAGAGTGTAGCACATACTAAACTCAAATATCGTGGTCATTTACGGAAATATCACGACACAAAGCATCACCAGTATGGGATCTGATATATCCGTGTTGGCCAGTACCAGGCTATGCTGAAACACTAACCCGTAGCATACATAACAGGGCAGACCATGGTATGGTCTGCGCTATATACTGGCTTCACCTACAGAAGGTCCCCTATCTGGTGAACAACTGACAAGCGGACAAACTCGGCCGGCACGGATAGTGGACGTTCGTAATACTAAAATGGGTCTTTTCCATAGCGAAACCAGCACACGCAGTCAACGAGTTCTCTACCACACACATGCATAGTCTGTGGCAAATATGGCGTGACATCAGTAAAACATTGCTCATAAAATGGACGTGTATTTAAATCCGCAAAAAGGACACGCATAAACGTATTTCCACCAATACAACATAAGCCCCCTTATTACACGCACACTGTACATGGCAAATGTACATGCTAAATCACAGGTATGTAAAAATCACAGGTGTGTGAAATCACAGGTATGTGGAATCACAGGTATGTGAAATCAATAGTACGCACACCAATACAACACAGTACCACACATCACAAATACGGACTATTCCTGGAACTGTTACATTACACTGTCTTAGGGGTAATTTTTGGTTACATACGAATGGCGTAGATCCAGATGAGACGGCTTGTGAATAGCTGGCTCATCGGGATCTACTGTTTGGAAACATTTTGATGAAGGACAAAGGTACATCTGCCATGTTAAAACCGAATATCTGCAATCCAAAATAAAACAATCAGCATTATGATTCATCTAGAGCTGTCGTTTCGCAATTTTTCCGTCTTGCGAAAACATGCGAATCGTCTCCTCCTAAAGACATGAGAACCGTCTCGCCTTCCGCTTTTGGAAATATATTTTGCTGTAACCCGAATTATAAAATGCAGGGCGACTTACCCTGTGTTACAGATAGAAAATTCGGGTTAGTTTTGCTAATGTGTGTTGATGCAGATCGCGAAGCAAAAACGCGCGATCTTCGGGGCGGGGTTGTGAAAAAGCAAGATTGAATATGATATAATCGCGTGTTTTCGTCTCGCAATCTCGCGATCATACTTCGCATTTTCGCGATCAACCTGTGCTCGATATCGCGAGAACGCGAGATTGTAAAATGTTCCCAACAGGACACGTACAAATAGTCTTAGGAGACGATTCTCATGTGCTGCTGAAATATACTTTTATTAAGAAGTAGAACAAATGAGCCAAATCTTACTAAATACAGTTCTATTTTATTCCATGTGTGATAGTGTCCCGAAATGGATAAATATGTGTTGAGTAATTGATCGTAAATGTGTGTCTCTGTTGACATTGTGTCGGCGTGTATCAAAGGTTAGATCGGCATGACTTTGTAACCTTTGATGTCTCGCCCTCCACACGTCAGTCAGTAATGATTACAACCGCACGTGCATATTATGTACGACGTAGAACTTGAGTTATTCGATGGGAATTTTTTAAAATCAATACGGTTCTTTGTTTTGCAGTGATAAACATGCATACCAAATTTGGTTATGATCTGTCAAGTTGAACTCTAGTTATTGCATGGACAAGCTGTGCCCACCCCGTATAAGGAGAATACATAATATGTACCGTTTTTTCAAATGGGCGTATACAAATTGTTCATAGAATGATTATTTACAGTGGAACCTCTCTGAACCAGACACCCTGGGAACCTCCAGAGAGGTTCCACTGTATTAAAGGTACATGCCCACTCAGTAGGCACACAATGTTCTTTATAGGAATGAAATAAGTGTATAACTTACAAAATTGCGAGTGCCCGCTATACAGATATAATCATTTAGTAATATATATTTCACTGATAGTGACTCGCGGTGGTATAAGGCTATTTTCATATGCAAATGAGGCTATTTTTTTTAATTATTTAATTAAATGCGTCAACTGAAAAAATAATATTTTCGACAGATTGATGATCATTGCACATAAAAAAATAAATAAATACAGAGGATAAATAGTAATGTCCGTTAACATTTTATGAAAACACGGTTATCGCCCTTGATATCAGTGTGGAAATTTACGTCTGATATAAAATGTATAATAAAGCCAATCAAGACATGGGGTAATAGTGAATGAATGTTTATTTTGCCAGAAAATGTCTCAGATGATGTCTGATATAAAAAACATTTTGTACCTACTGCGTACAGTACAGTACACTAAATTTGCTATGAATTTTCACCAAAAAACAACAACTCAAAGTTCAGTCACTTTGACACTGGCTCAACGATTTCAAGTACAGAAAAAAATTATTATGAAATTTAAAATTGTAGGTATAATTCTGTACCTTCATAAATTGTGTACAGCATTTCCTCGTTATTATCCATGATAAGTCCTTCCTTCCATTTCTTCATTGCTGCCTCCAGATAACTGAGGGCGTCCTCCACTCTCGCATCGTTGTAGATGATCAGCGAAGTGTTGTAGTTCTACAACAGGAAAATATATTATTGCATAAAAATATTTTCACAGTGTAATAACTAATAACACGTATTAAAATCATAATACACTAGAGTAATAAATATGTAAATAGGGCCGCTGCAGAAAATATACTAGGAGATCATTACTGCTTCAATGTACTGTGCTGTGCTTATGCAATAAATGGAATCTAACATTGGTTTTGATTTAATATTAGACTTATTAAACTCGTTGACTGATTTCATAAGAAACTCAGCATAGCCTCGTTTCTTCTCGGCATAGCCTCGTTTATTATGAAATGAGAGAACTATTTATTCTATTTATTAACACTGTCAACATTACAGACTTCTATATC
>CM055272.1:82588973-82708314 GCA_029237695.1 Conchocele bisecta
CGGGTGAGGCAGACCTTGGGACCTTGAATACTCAGAGGTTACCACTATCTATTGAGATACGCTAGCATTGGGGTAGCTCAGATGATTGTCATTTGTCCTCCAATGTTCGTTCTGCCATGTTATACTTGTATGTTATTTCACTTTGATTAGCGATCATCAAAGTACTTGTGCATTCATACCATTGTCCACTACGGGACCATTGAGATACGACATACCGAGTTTATTCGTCTATAGCTTTTAAGTTGCGTTAAAGTATAACAGTCGATTGGTTTACAACCTTGTAATTGAATAGTATCATGCACAGTACAGTGATGTTAGCATATCAATGTATCATGTATTCCTGTGTGTTCCCCATGTAATATAGTGTACATTATAAGTGATTAAGTGACTACGTGTACTTATCTACTCTAGCCTATCCCTTACACTTCAACTGCATTGTTACCACTTTTCGTTCGTCAAATCAAGCTATATTGGCCATAACGTCATAACAATTGAAGTATACTTGGTTCTTATGATAATAGGGGAGACAATTTTGTCTCGATCATTCCTGACCTTGGTAATGACCTTGACAAAGGCATTATATTTCAAGTATTTAATGCCAATCACAAATTGATGAATTAGCCAAAATAAATTAGTTTGATACCGTTATCAAAATCAGCTTTCATTTGAATATTTAATGATGATACTTATATACAATCAAGATGGCTGCCAAAATTAGTATTCCACCATGTATCGGTGTTTTTTCTAACATTTGTAGTTTGTGTGTTAAATTGGTTTCTTCTGAAATAAATGATGTGTTTATCGTATGGAAGAAAAAAATCTGAATGTTGGTGTGTCAAAGCCAAACACGTGTGTGTATTTGACGCGCGATGCGCTGGTCAATTAATCACTGTGCATTATGCTTCAATTTTGAATAAAGCCATGCATTTCCGAAACCATTTATTTGTGCATGTTTAATGTTTACTATGTTCTTAGTGAAGTTGTTATGCACGTGTGTTTGATTAATCTGCGATGCCATTAATATCAGCATGATTTATCATCTATTTGCATCGAAATGTATCATTTATTATTGTAATTTCAAGGACATGGTGTACACGTCATATTGCTGTGCTAGTAGTGTAATGAATCTCGGCCATACTACTAGTTTCGGAATGACAGCTACGTTTAATGATCAACATACTCCTCGCTGCAATGTCAATATTTGTTCCTGTGGATTATATAAAATATAAATAGTATACCTAAAGGCGAGCCTGATGCTGTAAGCGCAGAGTTTTCAACGGGCATCAATGTATACTCCAAGACCTAGCAATGTACGACTCACAACGAAATAAGCATATATTATGTATTCACTTAGATATTACGTTAACACTATACGTGAATGTTTGTTTATTACAGTGTCAACTGTATTGAACGTGTCAGCCTGATGTGACTCGATCATGCGAAACAAAAAATCTTAGAAAATCATAATTTTCAAACAAAATTCCTATATGTTTATAGATACCATTAATATTTGAGCCAGGGCATGGGAAAACGATAATGTGACTTAAACATGACATTTTCACGTTTCATTATTCCACAAATAACATTATATTAGGATTACAATGATATATTACTTTCAATTACATGTATAAGCCATTGATAAACACTTCAGATTGTTCATAGAAAACTGTAGCTACATGACAAATACGTCAATAAAACGTTGGCAATATTCAAAAATTATCTTACAGGCCCTGAGAAATCGGACGTCGTGTAAGTTTGCATATCCTACGTTTTCTTATCTGGTACATTTATTATTCCAAATCGAACAAATCTCGCGATTCTGAACACGTATATTGTCAACAAGAATTCCGTGGAATCAAATGTCTCGCCTTGTTCCGCCTTGACCTTCACCCTGGGGCCAGAGAAAAAAATAATTAATAATCGTATATTCATCTACATATCATAGTAAAGGGATGTATACAGTTTGATGACTGTAGCTGATAAGGTGTTGGAAGTAATGATCATAACACGAAAACTTAACATTGAAAGTATTAAAAAAATAGAATTTGACCTTAACCCTGGGGACCGAGAAAAACAAATTAATAGTCCTATATTCCTCTAAACATCATAGTAAAGGGATGTATAAAGTTTGATGACTGTAGCTGATAAGGTGTTGAAGTAATGATCGTAACACGAAAACTTAACATTGAAAGTATTAACAAATAGAGTTTGACCTTGACCTTGGAGACCCTGGGGCCCGCCAATTATTTTTTTAATAGTCCTATTTTCATGTACATATCATAGTAAAGGTATGTATAAAGTTAGAATACTGTAGCTGACAAGGTGTTGAAGTAATGACCGTAACATGAAACGTAACACGAAAACTTAACATTGAATGATGACGCCGCCGCCACCGATGCCGGAAAAGCAAAACCTATGTCTCGCTTTACCTTTCGCGGGCGAGACAAAAACCGCAGTGTTTGATCTTTGTACGTGGCTGCCACAAACCTAAGTGTGTGTCGGCTGCGTTGATTCCACGCCANTATATAACTTTATCGCGCGTTTACTCCATGGCATACCATTTGCCACGCAAATATTGGAAATGTCATGGACAGGTCCATTTATTCAGATTCCATCAGACAATAGTTTTTACGTGCTCACCGATCATACATACTTATACAAATCAAAAACATCATGAAATCCTTGCGACTAGTATTTAACACATAAAAGATACATACATTTCAAGTAGAACGGTATCTGTTTCATAACATACAACAATATGTTATGCGACAATGTCCTGTCTATTAGTTACGGGTAGCTACACAAACTTTACACCAGTCACACAGATGAAACATTGCAACCGGCAAGCGTTGAAATAATTGTCTAATGTAATACCGCTAAACACTTAGTTAACCAGATTAGCATTACAATATGTACTTTCCAATGTAGCGTGGATGATAATATTTGCCATTTTTCATCAGCTACACAGTGTTATTTTCAATCATATTTCTTTCATACTAAATTCAACTGATATTGAAACATTTAATATCCAATTCTACAACATGTCCTGGAATTATTTCAACAGACAACTCCATGTTTTTGGATAATGCATTATACTAACTTAAGTTAGTCTCTACCAGACATATAGTCGACTACAATTTCTACCCATGACAATCATTGAAGTGTATTCTATACACCGAGCGGGGATGTTGACCTGATGTTCGAATTGGCTATCATTTACTTACTATCAGGACATTTACTTCTGTTGACGTCAACTAGTGCTGAGGGCGGATGCTGTCAAATGCAGTTATGAGTAGGATTTTACTATATATGTCGTGTTTTAAGCGCTACTGATATTACTTTGAAGTACACTGTTGCTATGACGTGCTTGTAATTACATGGCATGTGTAAAACAATGTTGTCCAGCAGATATAGCGACAGCTTCCACAATGCTACTAAATTTGATCATATTGTCCCTTCTTTTGTAGCAAATGTTTTGTTTCAATGTACTTATGGGTAACATGTTACATGATTGTCGCACATTACACTATAGTGGTGCGGTTTGTCAATGTCAGGGTGTTGACTTATTGGCCGTTTTATTTTGTCGCTGTATATTTCCTCTAAGTTACTGTCTCTGTGCGCCATAATAAGAAGCTAAGGAGACCGTGCGGGCGTTGTAACGCCATGCTAACCAGGTTTAACCGTCTCTTCGAACTATAGTGATCACTGACAATTTGGCAGGGTACGGTTTTGTGCCTCCTTGGATTGTACGTGAGTGGCTTTTTGTATTTTATTTTATTGTCACTGCTGTTTTCTCATTTATTTAATTAGTGAGTGATTTAGGAATTAATTGATTTCCTGGCGGTTATCAAATAGGGTTTATAATAAGTAAGTAATAAGCATGAAACATGCGCAGTAGATATCCGTGTTTATACAGTCGAACCTGTGTTAACGACCACCTGTGAGTAGCGACCACCTGTCCACAACGGCCAGTTAAATCCCCCCCGTCCAATTTGTTCTTTAAAAGACCTTGGAATAACGACCACCTCCGAACAACGACCAGCGACCAGCGATTTTCGTTCCCACGCGGCATTTTTTACTGCAAACAGCGACCATTAGCGACCATTAGCGACCAAGTCATGTTTTGTCGGCAAAAAAAAATAACATCGCAATCGCCGATTTTCCTTTCATCACAAAACTCGGCGACATTTTTCAATGGAAACTATTGCATAACTCCATTAACGGTAATTCCCGATATGTATTCCGTGTCGTGTATTCCAATAGGCATAATGCAATTCTGCGCAAGTCATAAAACTCGATCATTAGCTGGTAAACTGTGTTTACACGATGCTGATTCGTCTACAGTGACAAACTAAGACTTCAAACACACGGCGCGTGTCGAGTGTATCACACATCGGGGCACAAGGCCATATCAAAGATCAATACACGCGGTTGCTGACATCAGTCACGTAGTCCACACTAGACTGGTACCCTGTCTGATGCTCAGCATGTATAGCGTTATTCCTAACGACCGGGTACCAGTCTAACACGACAAACGTGTTTATATGAATTGGGTCTCGATCTCCGACAAATCCCGGCTTATTGCATTAGAGACCAGACCAGGCAGTGGATTCGCGTAGTCTGCCCGTGGTTTACATGGTTTACAGTGCTCGCGAATCTCTAATTAAAAACATCAGTAATTACGTCAGCGGACATTGCCAATTCGTCATAGGCTGCTTAAATATTCAGGGCTCGACCAGGATAGTATACAGTACATTGGACAGAAAGCAAATAAGCCCTTGGTGTTCTCTCCTGATATTTGGACTGGACTTGACGCATTCAATGAAATATTTTTTGTTACAAAAAAAAAACTGCGGTTTTCACAGGCCGCGCCACATAGGCTATGTTTTAATCAGACTATATGACCGTTATTAATTTCAACTGGTGGTGTGAAATACTAATGGTCATGCTAAATTAAACCACTTGCATGTAATTACGACAAGCTATTAAATGGTGCACCAAACGGCAGGGCCGCGAGATATACTTATCGTGAAGATAATTACTCCCTTTGTATATCCAAAGCGAGGCTGGGTTCAGAACACTAACAACAAGATGACAAAACAAAATAAATTGACTATTTTAGCCATTTTCGTGCAATTTTTAATTGAGGAAAAGCATGCATATATATTACAATAGAATGCTAAAGACATGGCCGACTTTGTTGTGAAACTGGGTAAATGTTCGACCCTTGGAACAACGACCACCTGTCAACAACGACCACTTTGGCCACTTCCCTTTGCCGGTCGTTGTTCACAGGTTCGACTGTATATCATATGTGTGGTTTATTTAAATGAACGTCGAAATAGTAACACATTCCGTGGTTGTGTGAAACCTATTGCTATATGAAATATGTAGCAGTGGTGCCTGTCAATGACGGACCCACACATGAAGCAACAAGACATATATCGGAAGATTATAATTGACTGGTGTGAATTAGATTATGACTAGTGATTAAATAACATAGTTATGGCAGTATTAAAATGAGTTTCACAGGCAGCTTATAATGAACATGTAACAGTACAATGCTTATGATATTAGAAAACTGGGTATTGGTATGCGATACATGTATGTCGTTAACATAATGTTCATGAAATCCGCTCAGTAAAAATATAAAATGGTTTGATGGAGTACAGTAGTTTTATACTTAATTATATAATTATACTTCGCTAACACTTAAGTGCGTATGAAGCTATGTCTGTAATATTTTTATGTCAGTGAGACAAAACAAAGTTTACTGTTTAACTTAATGAAGGCAATATACTGGATGTCATATCGCCCAACGTATAGGTTGAAGCTCAGAAATATTAATACGAAGGGCATGTAATTGTATAATTTGAAATATTTCACCATCCCTGCGTAATATTACTGCTTTCAGAATTCAAATATACCAAAATGAAAGTAACAAAATGGCTATGTCTGTTTCATACAAAGGCAATACTTATTCAGGTATATTATAATAATTTCCAAATTATAAACCGTGTCACAACAGAAAAATAAACATGACGGTAATTGTCTTATCCAGTATTAAATAACGCTTACTAATAAATTCCTGCGGTACAATGTGAACTTATGGTGACCATCTTAGAATTTGGTAAACTAGACATTTATCCAAGCATGTGTTACATTTGTTTTACTGTGTCAATGTAATACTGTTTATTCGTTTTAAATGATTAATGCTATCAAATAGATGTAAATTGATGATAAATCATGATATTTGGCGGCCATCTTGGATTTTGGTACACAAAACAGTTATCCAAGTATGTTTTGCTATTGTCATGGCCATTTACTGTGTACGTATGATCGTATGTATGTATGTTTTGAAATGTTAAATGATGATCTATAAGTGACACGGTGGCAAATTAACGGTGATTGTGATTGTTGGCGGCCATTTTTTTATTTATATACATAATTTCTCAAGTAATAAATATTTATTGAAATAGAATAAGCTTTTAGTTCACTTATAAAATATAATCCAATACGAATAAACCAAGAACTGGTCATATAAAAAAGTCTTAGATATGGTTTAGTGCGGTAGGGTAAGGTTGTGGCGTATTGGTGGCCATCTTGGATTTTGGTGGCAATTTTGAACGAAAATGTTCTAGTTCGATTGTATGTAAATCACAAATACCAATTGCAATGTTTTAAGTACGTTTTACAGCGTGTACATGCGATTCTACGGCAGTTTTATGTGAACGTTTGCAAAACAGCCCTTTTACGGGCAGGAATGTTGCTGTTAGGACGGTCCACTTATAGGGGCATAAAAACTTGAAACGAAGACTTATAAATTGCTATCATGTGGAAATGATATGCTGGGATATATACCTTTCAAGAAAATATAGTGGCAATTTGCATGGTGACTCCTCCTGGCTCACCCACTATCAATAGTATTTAAAATTAAAGAACCATACTAAATTAGCAATTTTTAAATGACTTTCCTTCCCTGTTGTAAGTCGAATACATGATCAGGGATTTTTCAGTCAAAACGCAAGGCTGACTGTCCAAAAGTTGATACATACCCAATTTCTACAGTTTGGGTCACATTCCCAAACAAGAGGCCCAAATGACCCTAAGTCGCTCACCTGATGTCCTAGCAGAGTCTATTGAGCTTTCGGCGGCCATCTTAGATGACGTAATGATTCGATTTCAACAAAAATTGCTCCAGAACGATCGTCTCATGGGTGCCATTGATTTTATATATAATGACCAGATTCGGTCAAATATGAAATTTAGTACCTACTTTACCCCCCACCCCGGCCCGCCCATTTTCAACCCCATGGCCACCATTTCAACAAATCTGAAAGAACACTATATCAATCATCTAAACCAAGTAATGTCATTTTCAATCTCATTTGAAGAATTTTACCTACATTTCTACCACAGCCATCTTGGGTTACCGGTATGCGACAAATCTTAAAATTCACCCAAGGACCATACCTGTGAATGTTTGGCCAGCATCGGCCATGCGCATCGTGAGAAGACATTTGAAATCTCTAATAAAAGCATGACCTTTCAGTGGCCACCTTGGATGACATAATCATCTGATTTTGAAAACACTAGATGGCCGCGGCCTGCATGTCGTGCCTTGGGGCGAGGCAAGGACACTAAAAAAAGAGATATAGTAGACGGAAAAAGTTTAACCAAATATCGCGTTTTCCGCAAGCAGGCGCGACAAAAACTTTAACCAAAAATTTCAAAGTAATTAAACCTTGACATTGGGCACAGGGGCCGCACGGGAGGGAGTAGAATGAAAATATAGATGATGATAACACCCATGTGAAGTTTCAAGGTAATGGGCAAAGCAGGTGCAGAGATATAGTACATGAAAAAACTTTAACAAAAAAATTTAAAAGTAATTTGACCTAGAAAAAAACATTGACATTGGGCACAGGGGCCGCACGGGTGGGCGGATGGTAGAATGAAAATATGGATGATAGAAAAATAAACACCCATATTGACGTTTTTGAAGGTAATGGGCAATAAAGCAGTTGCAGAGATAATTTAACAAAAAAACTTTAACAAAAAACTTTAACCAAAAAACTTTAACCAAAAACTTTAACCAAAAACTTCAAAGTAATTTGACCGTGGCATTGGGCACACGGGCCGCATGGGAGGGGGGTAGAATGAAAATATAGATGATGATAAACACCCATGTGAAGTTTCAAGGTAATGGGCAAAGCAGTTGCAGAGATATAGTATAACGAAATATTTTAACCAAAAAACTTAACCAAAAAACTTAACCAAAAACTTTAACCGGACACATGTATGTATGTACGTATGTACGTACGCCAAAGTGCCGACTATATCGCGCTTTCCGCAAGCGGGCGCGACAAAAATGCACCAGAGCGATCATCTCGTCGATACCTTCGATTTGTTATATGACCTGACCATATTGCTAATGTTGATATAACTTGCCTAACCCATTTGGCTGTTAGTTACCAGTAGTCCATTGTTTGTCATTGGATTTATCAGCCATGCCGGTCACATTTGAAATAAAATATTATCAACCCTTTCAACACTAGAAACCTCTTTATTTTCAAACAGTGTAGAGCATGATGAGCCAGCTCGTAATGAGCCTACTCATCAAGATCTGCATCATTTGTGGATATTATATTTTTTACAAAATGACCCCCATTTCTGAATAATAGGACAGTCTCAAACATAACATGAAATAGTCCCTACTTTTTAGTAGAGTTGCTAGGGGTAAACTAAACATACTTATCCAAAAAGTCCTTTAGACATTCATTCCGTGTGCGCTGAGTTTCGCCACTGATCACCTTTGACGAGTATTTTTTCAGCAATTTTGCGCATTCCTCTCCTTGTTGGTTTGCTAGCGCCACCTGGTTCGCAAGAAAGGCCACTTTGGCGATACCGAGCCCCTTCCATTTCCTCATGTGCTCCTAAAATTAATGAAACTATCGTGCATTAAACTGTGGCTGAGACTGGAGAAAAATGCAGCTTATGGAATTTGTGACCAGTGTAGCTCCTGGTCAAATAACATACTCATGTAGCCTGATAATGACATATATTCTTGTCACCACTAAGTAACTGGAATGGATTGTGATATGTTAATTTAAGGCCTAATTAAATCATCACAAAATGATTTTCAGACTAATCAATTGATAAGAAGGGGTGTTTTTTGTTTGTAAAAATTTAACTTGCAAAAAGTGTGATCCAGCTCCGACACTGTTTGCACAAAAGAGGTATGTAGTGTTGAAAGTGTTTAGGCAAGTGGTTATGCTACATTTACACTAACCTGTACAATCTTCAGTGCCACTCGTGTTTTTCCCGACCCTGTTGGAGCAACAATAATCACATTCTTCCCTCGGATCGCATCTGCTGCCAGTTCGGTCTGGTATTCCCGCAGTGTGATATCCTCATCCTCGTCAATGTTTTCATCTTCATCGGACAATTCATCAGCTTCTGTAACATGTATTTTAGGCCACAGATGAATAACGCACAGCATTGATGGTAGAATATCGTATTAACCCTAAATATTAGGACACAATTTGCTTTGGGAAACCCCACCCAAAACAAATTATATCCATATACAACGTACATTGTATTTGTGATTAGATCACTACTGCCGTACAAACCCTAAGTATTGGCACACTCACTGTTGTGTGGAAACTATGTATTTTTATATTTCCACAAATATTTCCACTATGTTTCCACAAATAAATGTCCGAATATTTAAGGTTATTACACTTATTACATACAATATAACTGTAGTGGTACAGCCATAGTAGGATAATTGAACATTTATACTGCCTTGTGGTACAAGCTGGCTTTTATAGTCATGTGGCAGAGTGTTCGCCTCACTTTGGCGGCCTTGGATCGACCCCAGCCGCCGACAAGATATTTTTCACTTTATAACACATTCCCCTCCTCCTACAGAACCATAAAAAGTGGCCAGGTTTACATGAAACAGACCATACATATTATTAATCTGTGATTTATGGAAACCCATTGCCCAGCTGTTTGTTTGTTTATTGGTGTTTAACAGCCTATCAACAGTTAAGGTCATGTCATGTTCGGTCCCGTTTTCACCTGCAGCATCATGTGAATTGAGGGGAATTGAGGGGAAAATCCCAAAATCAGAAAAAAAATATATTCAGCCCTGAAATTAGAATAACCTGACCTGGTTCCAGGTCCATACCACACCAAAGTCACTTGGCCCCTCCCCCTAAAATAGGATTACGAATAATCGTAATACTCACAGGGATATAACCAAATTCAATTGTCACATACAAAATGCCAAAGATGTATGTGAGGGCCAAACCAGTAGCATATTTCACCAAAATTGCAAAGTATACTTATCTTGCTAAGTACACTTTGAGGGAGAAATTTTCAATTTCAGGACACGTTTTTATTGCCATAAATACCCTATGTTTTCGGACACTCTAAATATGCAGACACCCTTTTCAGGAAAATAATTATCTTTTGTGTCCCTAAAATTTCGGACAGGTGAAAAATGCTGATATTTTGTTAACCCTGAGTTTTCGGACAGCAATAGAAAATATGTTTTTGTGAATTTGCAATAATTAATATCCGTATATGCAGTTTGTATACGCGAGTATTACGGTAACACAACTTGCCCGGGTCTGTTCAGTGAAACGAGTAAGACACAGCAAATTAATCCGTACCGGTGTTATGGTAAACACAAATGACACATGTGCAGCATAATCATTCAACTATTTCGTCCAATAATTGATGCAGTCAATGAAAATGTATTTCCTACAATGAATCCCGCGATCATAAATCTTGCAAATGCTTTGAACTGTAACGTCAAATAATACTACAAGGTCCCGATTTTCTTTCGAAGTCTGCCAGAAAACAGAGCAAAAATATCATCAGACGATTACGCCGCGACCCAACATTCCTTTCATATCTAAAGCCACCGACGACAATTCCGCATGAACTCTGAATTTTATGTCGACTATTCAACACAATTTACGGAAAATATTTTCGAAATCAAAATCGGCGAAACATAGCGACATATCTGCATATAATCGAGAGTGTATCTTTAACCCATACCTTTCGGAATACACCTTTAAGGGTATGAAATTTATTCAATATTTTATTTTTATTTTTCTCAATGAAAGTACATGTTGTGACCACTCATTTGAACCGTCTCGACGAGACGGTTTAAATGATGGTCGCGACATATACTTCTGAGCACATAGAAGGAAAATATTTAGGATTTTCCGCAAACATAACAGCGCATCCTCAGATGAAATGGGTTATTTGCCCCATGATGCGAGGATGAAAGTCACACGTTCGCGACGTCAGCAGCACATCAAGATGTGTTGACCTATCAGTGCAATTTCAAAACATAACCTAAAGGTCACACAGTTTACAGCCTCGCGCTGAAAGATAAACACCTGTTAGTTGACACGGCTGAGTGTTATCGATTTTTTACGCAAAGCAACACACACATTTCGTGTGTCGGGTGTAATCGAGTCTCGATTTTGAAATTCATATCCTGTGGTAGATATTTAAATACAATCGACTTCTGTAAATTACGTTGAAAACTGACATACAATTTGGAGCAGATATCATCGTATATTTATTTTCAAAATCAGTCATATCTTCCGTAAATGGTGTTGAAAGTTGACATAAATTACAGAGCAGATCTAGAATTGTCAGGTTAATAAGTTAAATAATTATCGACAAACGACCATGCGATACGGGTGGTAGAACCAGAGGTAGACCAGCGTTTACGCGTATATAATAATGTAAATTTTAAACTGCGACACAGTTAAAACAAGAGTGCCGAAGGTCACAATATAGTCAACAAGGGGAGATAACTCATCTTGACGTGATAAACATGTAAACCAAATTTGGTTACGATCCGTCAAGTAGAAGTCGACTTATTGCGTGGAAAAGAATACGGAGTCCGAAAAGTTAAAAATGGCCACCAAGGGGAGATAAGTCATCGGAAATTTTTAACAAGAGCTGTAGGAGAACAGCATAGCTCGACTACGAGGGTTGTCGATGTACACATAGCTTGACAAAGAAGGTGGCTGCGGCCTACATAAAAACCTTAACCAAGGTTGACTAAAAACATTAACCAAGGGAAACTAGAAATGTGGCCTGTCGGCACACGAATACCCCCACTGGCAGCCAAAGAAAACAAGGCATTTTTGGTCATAAGCCATTTAGCCGAGCGTTAAGGTTTCAAACGCATCAAGTCTGTGACCTTGACCCTGGGCATAGTGTGATAATCCATGCATCAGTGTAGAAGATATAGAGCGGAAGGGAATTTCAATAGGTTTGACCTTTGACCTTCAACTATGACCTTGACCTTGGACGTAGGTGCGTGGTTATTGATCGAGACACACCTTCTCATCATGAGAAACATTTGTGCCAAGGCATTTGATAATCCATGCATCGGTGTAGAAGACATAGAGCGGAAGGGAATTTCAATAGGTTTGACCTTTGACCTTCAACTGTGACCTTGACCTTGGACGTAGGTGCGTGGTTATGATTGTGACACACCTTCTCATCATGAGAAACATCTGTGCCAAGCCATTTGATAATCCATGCATCGGTGTAGAAGATATAGAGCGGATGGGAATTTCAATAGGTTTGACCTTTGACCTTCAACTGTGACCTTGGACGTAGGTGCGTGGTTAGCAATTTGATAATCCATGCATCAGTGTAGAAGATATAGAGCGGAAGGGAATTTCAATAGGTTTGACCTTTGACCTTCAATGTGACCTTGACCTTGGACGTAGGTGCGTGGTTATGATCGGGACACACCTTTCATCATGAGAAACATTTGTGCCAAGGCATTTGATAATCCATGCATCGGTGTAGAAGACATAGAGAGGAAGGGAATTTCAATAGGTTTGACCTTTGACCTCAACTGTGACCTTGACCTTGGACGTAGGTGCGTGGTTATTGAATCGGGACACCTTCTCATCATGAGAAACATTTGTGCCAAGCCATTTGTAATCCATGCATCGGTGTGAAGACATAGAGAGGAAGGGAATTTCATAGGTTTGACCTTTGACCTTCAACAGTGACCTTGACTTGGACGTAGGTGCGTGGTTATTGATCGTGACACACCTTCTCATCATGAGAAACATTTGTGCCAAGCCATTTGGGAATTTCAATATTTTTTACCTTTGAGCTTCAACTGTGACCTTGACCTTGGATGTAGGTGCGTGGTTATTGATCGCGACACACCTTCTCATCCTGAGAAACATTTGTGCCAAGGCATTTGATAATCCATGCATCGGTGTAGAAGATATAGAGCGGAAGGGAATTTCAATAGGTTTGACCTTTGACCTTCAACTGTGACCTTGACCTTGGAAGTAGGTGCGTGGTTATTGATTGTGACACACCTTCTCAACATGAGAAACATCTGTGCCAAGCCACTTGATAATCCATGCATCGGTGTAGAAGATATAGAGCGGAAGGGAATTTCAATAGGTTTGACCTTTGACCTTCAACTGTGACCTTGAACGTAGGTGCGTGGTTAGCAATTTGATAATCCATGCATCAGTGTAGAAGATATAGAGCGGAAGGGAATTTCAATAGGTTTGACCTTTGACCTTCAACTGTGACCTTGACCTTGGACGTAGGTGCGTGGTTATTGATGGCGACACACCTTCTCATCATGAGAAAACATTTGTGCCAAGCCATTTGATAATACATGCATCGGTGTAGAAGATATAGAGCGGAAGGGAATTTCAATATGTTTGACCTTTGACCTTCAACAGTGACCTTGACGTAGATGCATGGTTTTTTCCAAATAGGTTTCTGAGGCCCAGGAGTATCCTATACAAACTTGTTTAAAAAAAACTACCAGGGGAGGATAACTAAGTAATCCAAGGATACGTACAAAAGATACGAGATAACTAAGTAATCAAGATAGTAAAGGTCAAGGTCAAATATAGGTCAGGTTATGATGTACATCACTAGGAGATGAAGTTGTCCAAGTATGGTTGATGTAGGCCCAGTAGTATTCCATATACAAGCTTGACTATAAACATTAACCAAGTAATTGAAGGTTAAATGTAGGTGAAGGTAAAATAAAGGTCATGGGTTATTGATGTACATCCCTATGAGAAAAAGTTATCCAAGTATGGTGTCTGTATGCACAATAGTATTCCATCTACAAGCTTGACTAAACACCTTAACCAAGGTTGAGTAAAAACCTTAACCAAGGGGAATTAAGTAAGTAATTTAAGGTTAAATGTAGGTCAAGGTCAAATATAGGTCAGGGGTTGTTGATGTACATCACTAGGAGATGAAGTTGTCCAAGTATCGTTGGTGTAGGGCCAGGAGTATTCCATCTACAAGCTTGACTAAAAACGTTAACCAAGGGGAATTAAGCAATTCAAGAGGAAATGTAGGTCAAGGTCAAATATAGGTCAGGGGTTGTTGATGTACATCACTAGGAGATGAAGTTGTCCAAGTATGGTGGGTGTAGGGCCAGTAGTATTCCATATAGAAGGTTGACTAAAAACCTTAACCAAAAGGAATTAAGTAAGTAATTGAAGAGGAAATGTAGGTGAAGGTCAAATATAGATCAGGGTTATTGATGTACATACCTATGAGAAAAAGGTTGTCGAAGTATGGTGTCTGGATGCACAATAGTATTCAATGTACAAGCTTGAAAAAAAACCTTAACCAAGGTTGACTAAAAACAAAAACCTTAACCAAGGGGAATTAAGTAAGTAATTCAAGAGGAAATGTAGGTCAATGGTCAAATATAGATCAGGGTTATTGATGTGCATCACTAGGAGATGAAGTTGTCCAAGTATGGTGGGTGTAGGGCCAGTAGTATTGCATATACAAACTTGACTAAAAACCTTAACCAAGGTTGACTAAAAACCTTAACCAAGGGGAATTAACCAAGTAATTCAAGAGGAAATGTAGGTCAAGGTCAAATATAGATCAGGGGTTATATATGTACATCACTAGGAGATGAAGTTGTCCAAGTATGTTGGGTGTAGGGCCAGTAGTATTCCATATACAAGCTTGACTAAAAACCTTAACCAAGGCGTGACGGTGACGCCGACGCCGACGCCGGGTTGACAACATAAGCTCTACTTATTCTTCGAATAGTCGAGCTAAAAATCAATAGGCTTCTTCGTCTTGCCGTGATAAACATGTATGCATACCGAATTTTTCATATAAAAATGGCCGCCAAGGGGAGATAAGTCATCGGAAATCAATAGGCTTCTTCGTCTTGTCGTGATAAACATGTACACAGAATTTGGTTATGATCGGTGAAGTAGAACTTGAGTTATTGCGTGGACAAGGATACAGAGTGCAGAAAATGAAAATGGCCGCCAAGGGGAGATAAGTCCTCGAAAATTATTGGTGGAAATCAATAAGCTTCTTCGGCTTGCCGTGATAAACATGTATACCAAATCTGGTTACAATCCGTCAAGTAGAACTCTAGTTATTGCGTGGACAAGCTGTGCCCGCCCGCCGCTCGCCGCCCGCCGCCCGCCGCCCGCCGGCCCCTACTCCACGTTGTATATACGTACTTTTAATACATGGAACAATTTTTTTTCGTAAACAGACTGAAAACTTTCACAGGGGATTTTTTTTTTTATGATTTCCGTAGTTTTTACCCAGAAATTCAATCCGTTTCCAATTATATCTGCGGTATATTATCATGACTAGCAGAATGTCTCACTAAGCAGACACGGCTACTGGTACATGTGCTGTCACACATTGACGACCTCGATAAAGTTCTTGTAACGTTCTTGAAAAAGTGACAGAACACAGAAGAACGGTGAAGGTCGGAGGAAAGGCGCTAGACGGTAGTATCAGACCGTTGTAGGACGTGGGTGGGCGTCGGGGGACGGAGAGGGTCAAGATTTATTTTTTTGACATGTCAAAAATTTACCACGTTCTTGACAAAACGCCCTCCTCCACCCTTCTGCCGACCTCAATGTTCCAGTACAGTTTGAGTACAGTTCATTAACGATAGAGTACAGATCTTGTTCAGTTCTGCTTGCGCTCGAACTTTGTTCATTGCCCGAGTGTATATAAAGCACTGGGTGCAGTTAATCCTCACTTGATCACATCAACTCATCCGAGATAGAAGAACCTGAAGTAGTACGCCGTCAGTACATGTTGGATGTTCTACAGAATGAAGCTGAACAACCTTGCCATGTACCGGTACATCCAGGGACGACAGAGATGGAGACGAGGACAACGGCGACGATGGTGAACCCGGCCCTGGATAAGACGCCGCCGTTAGCTTGGTCTGTACGACCAGCTCATGGTCGAGCTCCGGCGAGAGGATAAGGCTGCCTTCATCAACTTTATGAGGATGACTCCAAAAATGTTCGATGAGCTCCTAGATAGAATGAATGTAGTCGACGAAATGATCGAGATGCTGCGTTCCGTCGACATTTGTCGCGTGATCGCAAGATGGCCGCTAGACGGGCCCAGAGAACGGTACATGGTCGGAGGACGGGCGGAGGAAGGTCGTAAAGAGTACTATGAGTACTCATTTGGTACCAACGCGAGCAACCGATATAGGATACACCATGGCGATGTCCGGCACGGTTCTCCAAATGTTGGTATGTTCAGTGAACTTTAATGGACATGCTACGGGAGAAGTTCCTGTGAACCTGGTGCTCAACAAGATAGAACAGAACTATGGCGTTACCAAACATAAAGGGCATATGTCGGGATTTACATTATTCAACACCACACCAAATTGAAGTTCCAGCGGGGAGTGTTATAAACTTTGTCACCAAGACCGCCGACCCAGCGAGCACTTCCACCGTTGTAACATTATTAATCGAGCATGATTTATGATGGACCGCAAACTTTATCCTGATCTGCCATCTGCCGCAGGCGAGATGACTGTGGTTATAATCCTATGGCGTTCCGGCTCAACCGGATTGTGGAGATCCAGAGTCTTCTTCTCCAGGAAGAGACTGTCCGCGCTGGCTTCGCCAGAAAGTATCGACGGACAACGAATGCGGTTGACGGTATCGACACGGCGCTCGCATCGAAATCGGTGGTGAATGGCGTGGGGAGCATTTCTTTATTTTCGATTGTCGTAGCCGCACCATTTGCGGTGGCCTTGAGCGTGGTGGCAGCCGGCGCTGGACTGCTTTGTATGGCGGGCCGTTTGATAGGACGGCGCCTCGAGGCCCAGAGCAAAAAGCATGACCACATTGCCGTCGTAGCACGCGCCAAGAAAAATAGAATTGATGCTATCATATCGCAGGCCATCCAAGACAGTGAAGTATCGAACAACGAGTTTAAGACGGTCTCAGATTAATGGAACAGGTACTAGGCCTTGAAAGAGGACATCCGGACCAAGGCCACTCGCCCACAGATTCTGGCAGACGAGGAGGTTAAAAAACTTGTGCTCCAGGGGCGCAAAGAAGAGAGAGAGACACTTCTCCGTGGTTTGCAGCCTTAACAATCTCCTGCGTGTACCAGCGGCTCAATAGCCAGCTGCCGGACTATTCGGAGCTCCCGTCCCTGGTTTCTAGCGCAACCCCGGCGACTAGAGGCCATTTAAATGGCAGTACTTTCAGTACTTTGATTTGATTATACTTTACATATTTACACTAAAGGTGTGTGTATCGGGAAGTGAAACCTTATTGTGTGTAATCTAGTCTCACTACGCAAGAGACGAACATTGTTGTCTGCTGTGGCCAGCCCATTTTGGGTGCCCGGTGTAGATATGTCCCACTGGTAGTTAAACAAAAACAGACAAACATAAAAGGTGGCCCGGGTTAGATATATCCCACTGACTCAAAAAAAAACAGCCCATTTTTTGTGGGGAGGGGCCCACGTTTGCAATGTTTTCTCTCAGCGCCGAGACTGGCCTGACGCCCCAGGTTAATAAACGATGTCGATTTGTCGTATATACCCTGCCAGAAGTGTTGTGCAATGAGGGTTTTAGTTCATTTGATTTTGTCAGACCAAATCCATTTTTTATACGCAAATTGTTGAAAATAAAAATAAATAATAAAAACATTCGGACACGTTGGTGCCCGCAACGATAACTTCCTGGTTTCCCAGGTATACATATATAAGCACGCAAGAAACCCTGACACAGTATGTTTACACACTGTGCAATTGTAAACGCGACTAGTGTTGAAAGAAAATTGTCGCTCGCTCAAGGTAAGCCATATTTGTTTTTACCTAACCTCATTGTGTCTCTTGATTTGGTGGTACATATACCCATTGTCGTGGGTATATGTAAATCCAGAGCCCCAGCCTAGCGAGAGTTGTGGGTCGTCCCTCGGGCTGTCTTTTGAGGGGGCAGGGAGGTTCGGAAGCTTGATTGGGGTAGAACAAGCGAACATATATGGCGTCTGTGGCTGCGTGTCTGTAGTGGGCGGGGTGGGCTCTCAATCGCCAGAAATGAGGTGGGGGCCGCCAGTGGGGTGGGGCCGGCCCTAGGGTGAGGTGTGCCAGCCTCAGCCTTTATTATACTACTCATTAAATCCAAGCTATCTCGCCAGGTTTTGGAGTCAATTTCCAATTTATTTTAGTTGTTCGACCCTCCTGGTCAGAGCTTCCTCCTCATATTCGCCCCATGTTAAATTCCCATAGGTACATATGAAAATCATTTTTTCACAATAAAATCAATATTTTATGGAATTTCATCAAATAATATTTTTGGGGAGGGTGACTTTTTTGTCATTGATGAAACAGTACTTACTTTTAAATATTTTTTTTCAATTTAATGTGTTTAGCAACGAAAAGTTTGTCGGCAGCAAAACGTGGAGCAGACAGTAGTCTAACTCTTTCAACACAAGAGACCTCTTTCTTAATATTTGCAAATAGTGCAGCTCATGATGAACCGGCTGATAACGAGCCGTCACATCAAGAACTGCACTATTTTCAGATTTTTTGCTAAAAACACCACTTTTCTGATTAATGGAATAGTTCAAGAGTCTAATTGGAAGAGACCAAATCAAGTCATTACGGGAGAAAGGGTTAAGGTAAAGATAAGACAAGTCTACTACCCCAATCTTGAATGAGAACGAAATATAGTGTACGTGAATGGGTTTAACGTCCCAGAAACAGCTACCCCTACATGCGACCAGTGTATCTACATATCAGATGATCACGACCTACACCACACTGTGCTGTTCCGTCTGCAGTTGCGACTATGACAACATGGCGATGATTTTATATGCCTCACATTGTAGCAAGTGTTATTATGGCAGCAACTGCAGACGGGATAGCATGTTGTACGGTGTGTACGCTGTTCACTGTTGGGTTGGTGAACTATAATCCTAACAGATCCACGGAAACATTTAAATTGGTAACAGGTAATAGGCTGTAAGTAAAAATTTGACCCCAATTTGACCCCACGGGCCCGCCCATTTTTGTCACCGGGGTAACCATTTTAACAACTTTGAAAGAGCATTGTACATCGATCATTCCTACCAAGTTTTGTCGAAATCCGGTTGGCGGTTCTTGAGAAAAATATTTCTGAAGAATTTGTGCTATTTTTAGACAGCGGCCATCTTGGATTACGTAATGACGTCATTTTAACAATTTTGTAATGAAGTTTGGTGACTATAGGCCCAATGGTTACCGAGGAGAAGACGTTTGAAAATGTTCACGGACGACGATGGACGACGGACAAATTGCGGTAACAATAGCTCACATGAGCTTCGCTCAGGTCAGCTAAAAACACAACAATTAACCTTTCGTTTCTTACCTCTACATAATTGTGATCCATATATACTTCAAAACTTAATCTTTCGTTTCTTACCCCTACATGTGACCCATATATACTTCAGAACTGACATATTTTGTATCAAGCTGTGCCTACTTGCCCGCCCGCTCGTACAAGGTGAATACATAATAGGCAGAGCTCCAGATAAGTTTTGTATCTAAAGAGCATTATACTCCCATATTTCAAATTCAATGCATATTTTACTTTTACAAATGTATTATTTGCTTTTTGCAGCTTAACTAAGTAACTTTATGACAGTATTTTCACTACTCAATTTGAAAATCAATTTGTATTTTCACATTGTTGTGAGTATTTTGTACTGCCACTTTTGATAATCAATGCGTATTCTGCTAAAGAAAGTGCATAAAATATAAAATACGCCAATACACACCTCATCTGGAGCTCTGAATAGGTCCGATGTTTTCAAACAAGCGTATGAAAAGCATGCATGTACTTACAATAACACACTAACGTAGCTGAAAACAACTAACCTTCATGTTTTGACTTCACCCCCGGTTGAATATTCAACTGTTTTTCCGTAAGCAACTTTGTATCCTGGGAACAGAGGTTTCCTTCATTGACTTCTTTCTTCATGGACACTGGCGAGCTGTCGTACATGGAGGTGGAATCGTGGAGCGGAGAAGTTCGGGAGTCCTGTGTGGGTGCTGTGCTCGACAGATCATTCATGGGGTCGGCGTCCTCATAGTCTAAACATAAATATGTAGCTCCTGATCAAATAGCACACTCCTGTAGTCTGGTGACATTCTATAATGCTTGTTATAACAGGAATGGCGAACAGTGCAGATCCTGATCAGACTGTGCGGATGCACAGGCTGATCTGGATCTACACTGGTCGCAAAATCCATTACAAGAGGCGTCCACAGTCTAAACATAAATATTACTGTGACTGAAGAAATGGGGCTTATGAGGATTTGTGACCAGTGTAGCTCCTGATCAAATAGCACACTCCTGTACATAGTCTGGTGACATTCTATATTGCTTGTTAGAAGCATGACAGGGGTGTCATTGTTGGAATGGCGAACAGTACAGATCCTGATCAGGCTGTGCGGATGCACAGACTGATCTGGATCTACACCGGTCGCAAAATCCATTCATAGAGGTGTCCTCATTGTCTAAACATACCTAGATTTGTTAGTAAGTGAGGCTGGGCCCAGGTGCCCCAAAATATGTAGAGACTAAGTATGTGACCTTGACCTTGGGATCAGCGGATGTTGAATGGCCGTGGATTTTTCACAGCATGATAGTAGAGCCTTAGAGGAATGCATGCATGAAATATTAAGTATTTTCGATGACAGAAATAGAAGTTATTACAGATTTCTCCGATGTTAAGCTTTGTAAAAAGACAATCCATGTGACATTGACCTTGGGATCACAGTATGATAGTAGAGCCTTACTGCAGGGGTGTAAAATTCCACTCGCCCGCTTGCATTGGCGAGTGTTTATCGTCCTCGGACAAGTGGAAATTATCTAAATTCTAGGTAAAATTGGAAAATCCCCTCCCCGTAAAAAAATAAATAATCCACACATTTTTATCACATCATTACGCGATTCACTAAAATCACGCCTACCTGCTGTGACAATAACAGTTACGGGTCGATAGTTTCAATAATCCATTGCTTCTGGCTACTATAATCGTCAGTTAAAAACATGTGTTATTCAAGTTATTTATACAGCCAATCGCTGGTAATTAAAGGCAGCCCTTAGTGTTAAGCTGAGGCATGATTGACAGGTTACTGTTGCCAAAGACGTCAGAGATTGATCAGGAAGTGTGTACTGTCGGCACTGGCTTTGTTTTTTCAAAGCCACATGCGGGTCGGTCGATCAATAGCACATTTGCCAAGTCCCATTCTCACGCATTCCCGGTAGAGTTTACTCCCTCCAAATACTCTCCACCAGACCAAATCAAGTCATTACGGGAGAAAGGGTTAAGGTAAAGATAAGACAAGTCTACTACCCCAATCTTGAATGAGAACGAAATATAGTGTACGTGAATGGGTTTAACGTCCCAGAAAACAGCTAAGGTCATATGAGACGGGACCATAGTTTAAAGTCTCATCCGGATTGGAAGTCAAGTGTTCTAACCCCCAGGCCACAACCCTCCCGCATGAAATATAACTCATCATGAGAAACGGGGGCTTATTGAGTCTGCGACCAGTGTAGCTACATATCAGATGATCACGACCTAAACCACACTGTGCTGTTCCGTCTGCAGTTGCGACTATGACAACATGGCGATGATTTTATATGCCTTACATTGTAGCAAGTGTTATTATGGCAGCAACTGCAGACGGGATAGCATGTTGTAGGTGGTGTACGCTGTTTCACTGTTGGGTTGGTGAACTATAATCCTAACAGATCCACGGAAACATTTAAATTGGTAACAGGTAATAGGCTGTAAGGTAATCCAAAGTTTCCAAAATATCCCTTTTGAAGTCTGCTACCACTTGGGCTGCCTGCCTCTTAGGCTAACCCACACCACAGTTTACAAACTGCACCACCTCGTCTTTTCTCCCAGTGCAAGGGCCAAATAAGAATACTTATGTTGAGCTGTTCACAGAACGTACGCCACACGACGATAGACACTCTGAACAAAGACCACGAAACACGAAAACAGACGCCATTTAACATCGACAGTGAAAAAACATCTTGTCTAAACAAATCACTGGAAGAACCTGTGATGTGTCAACATATTTTCCAGCCTATATCAAAAAGGGGGGAAGAAATAATTAATGAATAAACAATTAGATATAAAGCCAAACTAGTAAACCATCTCCAATTTTAACCATATTATAAAAGGAAGCTATTGGTGAAGTTTGGTAATGATCCGACTAACGGATCAAGAGATATTCAACATTTGGACTTACATCAAAAATTATTGACACAAAAGTCAAGGTCTTCAAGGTGACAGTCAAGGTCACCGGAATGATATTGGATGGATAGCTATCAATGTGAGGAAGCTATTCATGAAATTTGGTATATGATATGACAGATCAGGAGATATTCAACATTTGGACATGTGTACAAAATTATCGACACAAAGGTGAAGGTCACCAAGGTCAAGTCAGACGAATTACACGGGTAGATATCCATTAATGTGAAGAAGCTATTAATGAAGTTTGGAGATGATCCAACTAATGGATCCAGAGATCTTCATCATTTGGATGAAATTCCAAAATTATTGACACGATGGTCAAGGTCACCATGATCACCCGAATGAGACTGAGATACTGGGTGGATAGCCATCAATATGAGGTAGCTATTGATGACATTCGGTAAAGGATCCGACTAACGGATCAGGGGGTACTCAACATTTGGTCGTATGTACAAAATTATTGACACAAAGGTTAAGGTCACGAAGGTCAAGGTCACCGAAATGACAGTGGATGGATAGCCATCAATGTGAGAAAGCTGTAATGTATTGATGAAAATCTGTAATGATTCAATTAACGGATCATAACTTTTTTTAGCGATATGGGAAATTTACTATCGTGGGTGAGACAATAACGATGCTTTACGAATATTTTAGGTTAAAAACATTAATGTAAGTTTTGTAAACACTTTTCGTGTCATTTGACATTGATAACCATGTGGGTGGAGTATGAAATCACGATGTCGATAATGATAAAGAAGCAAATGAAATTTGAAGTCAATGCAACCCAGGATTGAGACTTCAGGTCTGCATACACTTGCAATAAGATTAACTTAACATGAAATAACAAGAGGGCCATGATGGCCCTAATTCGCTCACCTGAAAACCAGAGGAGAATGTGACATTGAGTTCCTATGTGTTTTAAAAAAAAAGTGCTATTTTTAGATGGCGGTCATCTTGGATTAAGCGATGACTCTCATTTTACCAAATCTGAAAATGCTTCACCCAAGGATCTTAACTTACTATGAAGTTTGGCCAGCATCGGCCATGTGGTTCCCGAGAAAAAGACGTTCAAAATCTCAAATAAATGGACCTTTTGGCGGCCATCATAGATGACATAATCATCCGATTCCGACAAATATTGCACCAGAGCAATCGCCTCATCGATACCTTCAATTTGATATATGACAAGAGCATATTCGGTCAAAAATAAAATTTGACCCCACGGGCCACGCCCATTTTTGACCTCGGGGTCACCATTTTGACACCTTTGAAAGAGCATTCTACATCGATCATCTCTACCAAGCTTAGTCGAAATCCGGCTGGCGGTTCATGGGATGATGATTTTTTAAGAATGTGTGCTATTTTTAGACGGCGGCCATCTTGGATTAGCGACGACCTCCGTTTTAACAAATTTGAAAAGGCTTCACCCATGGACCATAACTGTGAAGTTTGGCCACCATGGGCCAAGCGGTTCGTGTGAAGAAGAATTTTGAAATCTCTAATAAAAGAACGACCTTTTGACATTTCGGCGGCCAACTTGGATGACATGACCATCCAATTTCGACAAAAAATGTACCAGAGCGATCGCCACTTTCATACCAAAATAAAATTTGACCCCACGGGCCACGCCCATTTTTAACCCCGGGGTCACCAGAGCAATCGCCTCATCGATACCTTCAATTTGATATATGACACGAACATATTCGGTCAAAAATAAAATTTGACCCCACGGGCCACGCCAATTTTTAACCCCGGGGTCACCATTTTAACACCTTTGAAAGAGCATTGTACATCGATCATTCCTACCAAGTTTCGTCGAAATTCGGCCAGCGGTTCATGAAAGATTTTTTAAGAATTTACGCTATTTTTAGACGGCGGCCATCTTGGATTAGCGATGACCTCCATCTTAACAAATCTGAAAAGGCTTCACCCATGGACCATAACTTTTAAGTTTGGCTACCATGGGCCAAGCGGTTCATGTGAAGAAGAATTTTGAAATCTCTCATAAAAGAACGACCTTTTGACATTTCGGCGGCCATCCAATTTCGACAATAAATGCACCAGAGCGATCGCCTCGTTGATACCTTCGATTTGATATATGACATGGCCATATCCGGTCAAAAATAAAATTTGACCCCAATTTGACCCCACGGGCCCGCCCATTTTTGTCACCGGGGTAACCATTTTAACAACTTTGAAAGAGCATTGTACATCGATCATTCCTACCAAGTTTTGTCGAAATCCGGTTGGCGGTTCTTGAGAAAAATATTTCTGAAGAATTTGTGCTATTTTTAGACAGCGGCCATCTTGGATTACGTAATGACGTCATTTTAACAATTTTGTAATGAAGTTTGGTGACTATAGGCCCAATGGATTCCGAGGAGAAGACGTTTGAAAATGTTCACGGACGACGATGGACGACGGACGACGACGGACGACGGACAAATTGCGGTAACAATAGCTCACATGAGCTTCGCTCAGGTCAGCTAAAAACACAACAATTAACCTTTCGTTTCTTACCTCTACATAATTGTGATCCATATATACTTCAAAACTTAATCTTTCGTTTCTTACCCCTACATGTGACCCATATATACTTCAGAACTGACATATTTTGTAACAAGCTGTGCCTACTTGCCCGCCCGCTCGTACAAGGTGAATACATAATAGGCAGCGCTCCAGATAAGTTTTGTATCTAAAGAGCATTATACCCCCATATTTCAAATTCAATGCATATTTTACTTTTACAAATGTATTATTTGCTTTTTGCAGCTTAACTAAGTAACTTTATGACAGTATTTTCACTACTCAATTTGAAAATCAATTTGTATTTTCACATTGTTGTGAATATTTTGTACTGCCACTTTTGATAATCAATGCGTATTCTGCTAAAGAAAGTGCATAAAATATAAAATACGCCAATACACACCTCATCTGGAGCTCTGAATAGGTCCGATGTTTTCAAACAAGCGTATGAAAAGCATGCATGTACTTACAATAACACACTAACGTAGCTGAAAACAACTAACCTTCATGTTTTGACTTCACCCCCGGTTGAATATTCAACTGTTTTTCCGTAAGCAACTTTGTATCCTGGGAACAGAGGTTTCCCTCATTGGCTTCTTTCTTCATGGACACTGGCGAGCTGTCGTACATGGAGGTGGAATCGTGGAGCGGAGAAGTTCGGGAGTCCTGTGTGGGTGCTGTGCTCGACAGATCATTCATGGGGTCGGCGTCCTCATAGTCTAAACATAAAATATGTAGCTCCTGATCAAATAGCACACTCCTGTAGTCTGGTGACATTCTATAATGCTTGTTATAACAGGAATGGCGAACAGTGCAGATCCTGATCAGACTGTGCGGATGCACAGGCTGATCTGGATCTACACTGGTCGCAAAATCCATTACAAGAGGCGTCCACAGTCTAAACATAAATATTACTGTGACTGAAGAAATGGGGCTTATGAGGATTGTGACCAGTGTAGCTCCTGATCAAATAGCACTCCTGTACATAGTCTGGTGACATTCTATATTGCTTGTTAGAAGCATGACAGGGGTGTCATTGTTGGAATGGCGAACAGTACAGATCCTGATCAGGCTGTGCGGATCAGCAGACTGATCTGGATCTACACGGTCGCAAAATCCTATTCATAGAGGTGTCTTCATTGTCTAAACATACCTAGATTTGTTAGTAAGTGAGGCTGGGCCCAGGTGCCCCAAAATATGTAGAGACTAAGTATGTGACCTTGACCTTGGGATCAGCGGATGTTGAATGGCCGTGGATTTTCCACAGCATGATAGTAGAGCCTTAGAGGAATGCATGCATGAAATATTAAGTATTTTCGATGACAGAAATAGAAGTTATTACAGATTTCTCCGATGTTAAGCTTTGTAAAAAGATAATCCATGTGACATTGACCTTGGGATCACAGTATGATAGTAGAGCCTTACTGCAGGGGTGTAAAATTCCACTCGCCCGCTTGCATTGGCGAGTGTTTATCGTCCTCGGACAAGTGGAAATTATCTAAATTCTAGGTAAAATTGGAAAATCCCCGTAAAAAAATAAATAATCCACACATTTTTATCACATCATTACGCGATTCACTAAAATCACGCCTACCTGCTGTGACAATAAAAGTTACGGGTCGATAGTTTCAATAATCCATTGCTTCTGGCTACTATAATCGTCAGTTAAAAACATGTGTTATTCAAGATATTTATACAGCCAATCGCTGGTAATTAAAGGCAGCCCTTAGTGTTAAGCTGAGGCATGATTGACAGGTTACTGTCGCCAAAGACGTCAGAGATTGATCAAGAAGTGTGTACTGTCGGCACTGGCTTTGTTTTTTCAAAGCCACATGCGGGTCGGTCGATCAATAGCACATTTGCCAAGTTCCATTCTCACGCATTCCCGGTAGAGTTTACTCCCTCCAAATACTCTCCACCAGACCAAATCAAGTCATTACGGGAGAAAGGGTTAAGGTAAAGATAAGACAAGTCTACTACCCCAATCTTGAATGAGAACGAAATATAGTGTACGTGAATGGGTTTAACGTCCCAGAAACAGCTAAGGTCATATAGAGACGGGACCATAGTTTAAAGTCTCATCCGGATTGGAAGTCAAGTGTTCTAACCCCCAGGCCACAACCCATCCCCGCATGAAATATAACTCATCATGAGAAACGGGGGCTTATTGAGTCTGCGACCAGTGTAGCTACATATCAGATGATCACGACCTACACCACACTGTGCTGTTCCGTCTGCAGTTGCGACTATGACAACATGGCGATGATTTGATATGCCTCACATTGTAGCAAGTGTTATTATGGCAGCAACTGCAGACGGGATAGCATGTTGTACGGTGTGTACGCTGTTCACTGTTGGGTTGGTGAACTATAATCCTAACAGATCCACGGAAACATTTAAATTGGTAACAGGTAATAGGCTGTAAGGTAATCCAAAGTTTCCAAAATATCCCTTTTGAAGTCTGCTACCACTTGGGCTGCCTGCCTCTTAGGCTAACCCACACCACAGTTTACAAACTGCACCACCTCGTCTTTTCTCCCAGTGCAATGGCCAAATAAGAATACTTATTTTGAGCTGTTCACAGAACGCCACACGACGATAGACACTCTGAGCAAAGACCACGAAACACGAAAACAGACCCATTTAACATCGACAGTGAAAAAACATCTTGTCTAAACAAATCACTGGAAGAACCTGTGATGTGTCAACATATTTTCCAGCCTATATCAAAAAGGGGGGAAGAAATAATTAATGAATAAACAATTAGATATAAAGCCAAACTAGTAAACCATCTCCAATGTTAACCATATTATAAAAGGAAGCTATTGGTGAAGTTTGGTAATGATCCGACTAACGGATCAAGAGATATTCAACATTTGGACTTACATCAAAAATTATTGACACAAAAGTCAAGGTCTTCAAGGTGACAGTCAAGGTCACCGGAATGATATTGGATGGATAGCTATCAATGTGAGGAAGCTATTCATGAAATTTGGTATATGATATGACAGATCAGGAGATATTCAACATTTGGACATGTGTACAAAATTATCGACACCAAGGTGAAGGTCACCAAGGTGAAGGTCAGACGAATTACACGGGTAGATATCCATTAATGTGAAGAAGCTATTAATGAAGTTTGGAGATGATCCGACTAATGGATCCAGAGATCTTCATCATTTGGATGAAATTCCAAAATTATTGACACGATGGTCAAGGTCACCATGGTCACCCGAATGAGACTGAGATACTGGGTGGATAGCCATCAATATGAGGTAGCTATTGATGACATTCGGTAAAGGATCCGACTAACGGATCAGGGGGTACTCAACATTTGGTCGTATGTACAAAATTATTGACACAAAGGTTAAGGTCACGAAGGTCAAGGTCACCGAAATGACAGTGGATGGATAGCCATCAATGTGAGAAAGCTGTAATGTATTGATGAAAATCTGTAATGATTCAATTAACGGATCACAACTTTTTTTAGCGATATGGGAAATTTACTATCGTGGGTGAGACAATAACGATGCTTTACGAATATTTTAGGTTAAAAACATTAATGTAAGTTTTGTAAACACTTTCCGTGTCATTTGACATTGATAACCATGTGGGTGGAGTATGAAATCACGATGTCGATAATGATAAAGAAGCAAATGAAATTTGAAGTCAATGCAACCCAGGATTGAGACTTCAGGTCTGCATACACTTGCAATAAGATTAACTTAACATGAAATAACAAGAGGGCCATGATGGCCCTAATTCGCTCACCTGAAAACCAGAGGAGAATGTGACATTGAGTTCCTGTGTTTTAAAAAAAATGTGCTATTTTTAGATGGCGGTCATCTTGGATTAAGCGATGACTCTCATTTTACCAAATCTGAAAATGCTTCACCCATGGATGTTAACTTACTATGAAGTTTGGCCAGCATCGGCCATGTGGTTCCCGAGAAAAAGACGTTCAAAATCTCGAATAAATGGACCTTTTGGCGGCCATCATAGATGACATAATCATCCGATTCCGACAAATATTGCACCAGAGCAATCGCCTCATCGATACCTTCAATTTGATATATGACAAGAGCATATTCGGTCAAAAATAAAATTTGACCCCACGGGCCACGCCCATTTTTGACCTCGGGGTCACCATTTTGACACCTACGACCTCCGTTTTAACAAATCTGAAAAGGCTTCACCCATGGACCATAACTGTGAAGTTTGGCCACCATGGGCCAAGCGGTTCGTGTGAAGAAGAATTTTGAAATCTCTAATAAAAGAACGACCTTTTGACATTTCGGCGGCCAACTTGGATGACATGACCATCCAATTTCGACAAAAAATGCACCAGAGCGATCGCCGCTTTCATACCAAAATAAAATTTGACCCCACGGGCCACGCCCATTTTTAACCCCGGGGTCACCAGAGCAATCGCCTCATCGATACCTTCAATTTGATATATGACACGAACATATTCGGTCAAAAATAAAATTTGACCCCACGGGCCACGCCCATTTTTAACCCCGGGGTCACCATTTTAACACCTTTGAAAGAGCATTGTACATCGATCATTCCTACCAAGTTTCGTCGAAATTCGGCCAGCGGTTCATGAGAAGAAGATTTTTTAAGAATTTATGCTATTTTTAGACGGCGGCCATCTTGGATTAGCGATGACCTCCATCTTAACAAATCTGAAAAGGCTTCACCCATGGACCATAACTTTTAAGTTTGGCTACTATGGGCCAAGCGGTTCAAGTGAAGAAGAATTTTGAAATCTCTCATAAAAGAACGTCCTTTTGACATTTCGGCGGCCATCCAATTTCGACAATAAATGCACCAGAGCGATCGCCTCGTTGATACCTTCGATTTGATATATGACATGGTCATATCCGGTCAAAAATAAAATTTGACCCCAATTTGACCCCCACGGGCCCGCCCATTTTTGTCCGTACCGGGGTAACCATTTTAACAACTTTGAAAGAGCATTGTACATCGATCATTCCTACCAAGTTTTGTCGAAACCCGGTTGGCGGTTCTTGAGAAAAATATTTCTGAAGAATTTGTGCTATTTTTAGACAGCGGCCATCTTGGATTACGTAATGACGTCATTTTAACAATTTTGTAATGAAGTTTGTGACTATAGGCCCAATGGATTCCGAGGAGAGAAGACGTTTGAAAATGTTCACGGACGACGATGGACGACGGACGACGTACGGACGACGGACAAATTGCGGTAACAATAGCTCACATGAGCTTCGCTCAGGTCAGCTAAAAACACAACAATTAACCTTTCGTTTCTTACCTCTACATAATTGTGATCCATATATACTTCAAAACTTAATCTTTTGTTTCTTACCCCTACATGTGACCCATATATACTTCAGAACTGACATATTTTGTAACAAGCTGTGCCTACTTGCCCGCCCGCTCGTACAAGGTGAATACATAATAGGCAGAGCTCCAGATAAGTTTTGTATCTAAAGAGCATTATACCCCCATATTTCAAATTCAATGCATATTTTACTTTTACAAATGTATTATTTGCTTTTTGCAGCTAAACTAAGTAACTTTATGACAGTATTTTCACTACTCAATTTGAAAATCAATTTGTATTTTCACATTGTTGTGAATATTTTGTACTGCCACTTTTGATAATCAATGCGTATTCTGCTAAAGTAAGTGCATAAAATATAAAATACGCCAATACACACCTCATCTGGAGCTCTGAATAGGTCCGATGTTTTCAAACAAGCGTATGAAAAGCATGCATGTACTTACAATAACACACTAACGTAGCTGAAAACAACTAACCTTCATGTTTTGACTTCACCCCCGGTTGAATATTCAACTGTTTTTCCGTAAGCAACTTTGTATCCTGGGAACAGAGGTTTCCCTCATTGACTTCTTTCTTCATGGACACTGGCGAGCTGTCGTACATGGAGGTGGAATCGTGGAGCGGAGAAGTTCGGGAGTCCTGTGTGGGTGCTGTGCTCGACAGATCATTCATGGGGTCGGCGTCCTCATAGTCTAAACATAAATATGTAGCTCCCTGATCAAATAGCACACTCCTGAGTCTGGTGACATTCTATAATGCTTGTTATAACAGGAATGGCGAACAGTGCAGATCCTGATCAGACTGTGCGGATGCACAGGCTGATCTGGATCTACACTGGTCGCAAAATCCATTACAAGAGGCGTCCACAGTCTAAACATAAATATTACTGTGACTGAAGAAATGGGGCTTATGAGGATTTGTGACCAGTGTAGCTCCTGATCAAATAGCACACTCCTGTACATAGTCTGGTGACATTCTATATTGCTTGTTAGAAGCATGACAGGGGTGTCATTGTTGGAATGGCGAACAGTACAGATCCTGATCAGGCTGTGCGGATGCACAGACTGATCTGGATCTACACCGGTCGCAAAATCCATTCATAGAGGTGTCCTCATTGTCTAAACATACCTAGATTAGTTAGTAAGTGAGGCTGGGCCCAGGTGCTCCAAAATATGTACAGACTAAGTATGTGACCTTGACCTTGGGATCAGCGGATGTTGAATGGCCGTGGGTTTTTCACAGCATGATAGTAGAGCCTTAGAGGAATGCATGCATGAAATATTAAGTATTTTCGATGAAGGAAATAAAAGTTATAACCAATTTCTCTGATGTTAAGTTTAGTAAAAAAACTAATTATGTGAACTTGGGAGCAGTGCGGGATTTGTCACAGCATGATAGTAGAGCCTTAATTAGAGTATTTTAGATGACAGAAATAGAAGTTATTACAGATTTCTCCGATGTTAAGCTTTGTAAAAAGACAATCCATGTGACCTTGACCTTGAGATCACAGTATGATAGTAGAGCCTTACTGCAGGGGTGTAAAATTCCACTCACCCGCTTGCATTGGCGAGTGTTTATCGTCCTCGGACAAGTGGAAATTATCTAAATTCTAGGTAAAATTGGAAAATCCCCGTAAAAAAATAAATAATCCACACATTTTTATCACATCATTACGCGATTCACTAAAATCACGCCTACCTGCTGTGACAATAAAAGTTACGGGTCGATAGTTTCAATAATCCATTGCTTCTGGCTACTATAATCGTCAGTTAAAAACATGTGTTATTCAAGTTATTTATACAGCCAATCGCTGGTAATTAAAGGCAGCCCTTAGTGTTAAGCTGAGGCATGATTGACAGGTTACTGTCGCCAAAGACGTCAGAGATTGATCAGGAAGTGTGTACTGTCGGCACTCGCTTTGTTTTTTCAAAGCCACATGCGGGTCGGTCGATCAATAGCACATTTGCCAAGTTCCATTCTCACGCATTCCCGGTAGAGTTTACTCCCTCCAAATACTCTCCACCAGAAAAAGAGACACATGCAAACACGCGTTTTAACGGGTGCCCGGTGCGAGTCGTTTCTAGGTCGGGGCTAGCAAAAAATATAAGCTGGGTCACCCTGTGCTAAACTAATTTCGTAGTTTTATACAAACTTTGTCAGCTTTTGACGCTATGACGCTATGTGGGATTCCATTTCCGAAATATAAATTGCATCCAATCGTTAGCTATGATTGCGAGAATACCCACTCAAGGCGCCACCTGACAAACCAAGTCGTGGCCTACATAGCGAATACGGAAGGCCAATGATTGCAACTTTCTTTTTCGCCGAAAAGTGTGAAAGAATTACATACGAAATTGATATATTCTGATGAAACCTTTTGAAAACAAATACAGTTTATTACATATGGCTAACTCTATTGTCAGAAAACATAAACACGTATATTTACAACTTTTTCCATTTGATGTTACTCTAACCTGATTTTTACTATATTTCAGTTTGGTATTAACTAAATATACAGAATTATGCACATCCAAGTTCATAAATGGTACTAAACCATAAGTGAATTTAAACAGATTACTTTGCTATTCGTCTAAAATATTGACATAAAGGCTGTTTAATTACATGTACACAGTTAAAGAGGATACAATAGTATACAGCAGGTGGGAACATAATGTTTCGCGTGCCAACATACAGTCAAGCTACATGTATTGTACAGGGTGAGTGGTAAATTGATAAGGGCCAGTAGCTTTTTGCTTCTACCGTACTGGTCCTGCAGGGCGAGTCGATTTTTCAAAAAATTTACACCCATGCTTAGAGGAATGCATGCATGAAATATTACAAATTTTTTATGAAGGAAATAGAAGTTATAACATAGTACTCTGATGTTAAGTTTTGTAAAGAGACTAGGTATGTGACATTGACCTTGGGCACGGTCGTGGATTTGTCACAGCATGATAGTAGAGCATTAGAGGAATGTATGCATGAAATATTAAGAATTTGCGATGAAGGAAATAGAAGTTATAACATAAATGTATCTCTGATATTACGTTTTGTAGAGACTCAGTATGTGACCTTGACCTTCGGATCAGCGGGAGTAGGACGGTCGTGGATTTGTCACAGCATGATAGTAGATGTTTGTTTATTGGTGTTTAATGGCCTATCAACAGCTAAGGTCATGTAAGGCACAGCTAAAGTCATGTAAGGCCGGGCAAACGGGTTTGATCCCATTTTAACCTGCTGCATTGGGGGGGGGGGGGGGGGGAATCCGAAAATAAGAACGGAATATTTACATCAAGAAAAAATATATTCAGCCCTGAAATTAGAATAACCTGACCTGGTGCCTGGTCCATACCCCACCAAAGTCACTTTAGTGGAGTAAATAAGTCGAGATGTTCACTTCCGGCGGAAAGCATGAACATTGGTATATAGGGTTTTTTGAGTATGTTCAACCGATTTGTCCGAGGAAGCAACTCATCAGACGAATGCTTCCTCGTCAAAAATCGATATTTCCAAGATGGCCCCCAAAATGTACTTCAATGCTCTTTTACGCACCCACTTAGCATATTTACACAATTCAAAGTGCTATATTTTGGACTTATAGAACAACACATTTAAAGTAGCTTCCATTATTTTATTGCATACATAAATCCAAGATGGCCGCCATATTTATATGTTCTTACCTATATTGGCATTCATCTAAAAAAGACAAATGCAAATGCATATTCCACAATGATGAGAAATGAATAATCACACTTCTTTCTGCGAGTTCAAAATGCGCATAGGTAAGAGGGTGATTTTCATAATCCAATATGGCCGCCGAATATGATTAGTTATGCATTGTTTGTGCATTATCAGACGGGTTAGCAACAAGCGCATCCCTAAAAACAAATTAACAAATAATTTATACGCGAACATGTAATTCACTCTACTTAATTATAGATTTACAATTTAATGGTATAAGGTTTTGACATACACCTGACCACTTGCCTCCCCTTTCCCCCCATATATACTAACTATTATAGTATAATAGTTTGTCAACGTCATGTTGCTACAATATTAGCGGTAAAAGCATAGCGTTGTTAAAATGTATGAGCCAATAACGTAAGTTTATGTGCATGTGTGTATTGGCGTGTCGCTGCTGTAAGACAGTCACCTACTGACGCAACAGTTGTGTATTGCCATATACAAAACTCCACATACATCTATCAAATTAGCAAGCTATTTTATTCCTATTAGATATAGGATTGTAGAATAAACCGCCCGTTTGGTGCACACACCACGCTTGATAATGGCAATGGCGAGGAATGTAAAATTGGTTGCGTCGACAGAGGCAACACAACGGGGGCGTTTCTTAGACAGGTCACTGTGTGTATTGTGTCAGGCAGATACACGAAGTCTGCGTTGGTAGATCCAACGAATGTCACAGTGGGTAAGGGTCCTAGTGGGCGAGGTTATACAATATTAGCTGACAACCTCACAATAATGAGTAATCTAAACATTCTGCCAATGAATATCGTTATCTCTAGATTCGACGATGGCGCTGGCATGGAGGAAATGTTCCTAATGCACCATGCGAAATGGCACAAAGCGTGTTATGTGCAATGCAATAGAGCAACAATAAATAGGGCTCAAAAACGAAAATTGAGTGGGAACACAGTGGAAATTGCCGTTTCCCCCGTTAAAAAACGGCTGAAAGCAGGTTTACAGAGCCGGCCCACTGCAGAGAGTGAAGCAATACCACAGTGTTTCTTCTGCGGCTTGCATGTAGATAGAAAATTACACAAGGCTGAAACATTTAGCATCGATGCCAATATACATAAAATGGCCACGGAAATGGGCGATGCAAAAGTAATAGCATCCCTATCATCTGGTGACATGCATGCAAAAGACGCAGTGTATCACAAAAGTTGTCTGACATCTTATCACACAAACCACAGATCGTTCATACGGCAAAAAGCCTCACATTCGGCTGGTGACATGCCGAGCATTAGTCCAGAGTCAATAGCATTTGCGGAATTAATTTCTTATATAGAAACATTTCAGCAAATTGACGATACCTGTACTAGCCATATTTTTAAACTGGCCGACATCGTGACGTTATACAAAGAGAGACGAAGACAGCTTGGTGCTGATACTACATGCATCAACCCAACCAGATTGAAGGAAAAGTTAGTCGATCAAATTCCTGGTTTAGAAGCAAATAAAAGCAACTATGAAGTTGTTTTATCTTTCAAGAAGGACATAGGGTCTATGCGAGTAAGGCTGACATGGATAATGATGCCGTTACTCTTATGAGAGCAGCATGCATTGTACGAAAAGACATTTTGCAAACCAACTACAAGTTTAATGGCACATTAACCGATGAACAGTATGCGAATAACCCAGTGACATTATCTACTCAGGTACAAATGATCATCGGCGGTATAAACATTAGGAATCAATCCGATTCCCATGAAGATCTGAGCACTGCTGCTCGTTCACTCACACAGTTACTAGTCTTCAATACTGTTAAGCAAAGGCACACCAAGTGTGAAACTCTACGACATGCTGTGGAACGCGAGACCTTACTGCCACTGTATTTGGGTTTGCTAATCCACACTAAAACGAAAAAGCGTGAATTGATTGACGTCTTATTTCAAAAAGGCTTATCAGTTTCATACAGTCGTGTGCTTCAGGTATCGACTGGTCTTGCAAACGATGCCATTGATTCATTTGAAGCTGACGGTGTGGTTGTCCCTACCACACTGAGGACAAATGTATATACTACGGGCAATTTGGACAATATTGACCACAATCCGTCTGCCACATCTGCAGAAGGGGCTTTTCACGGAACTGCAATATCCCTCACTCAACATGTATCCCAAGCAAATGCGGGAAACATCCGCGAAATCAGTCATGTAGCATGTTCTGAGAACGAGAAGCAAAGGCAACTTAAACAATTGCCTGAAACATATACGTCCGTGCCACCAGTTGCAATTCATTGTAACAATCCCGTTTCGCCTGTGACATCTGAAACTGCACAGCCAGATAGTAGTTTGTCTGATGCTGATAACACACAGACTGAATGGCTGACTAGAGTGAAAGAGCTTCTGCAGAAAGATGAGTTCGATGCGACTGAGGCGATTTCCTGGTCTGCTTTCTTTGCTAGTATGAAAGTGACCGACGTGCGACCTCAGCAATCACAGCCCTTTTACATTTGTTTCGCGACAATGCACACTCACTAGCCATGGTTAAACACGGCATGGATTTGATTCAGAAAGCAACACATCATGTTAACCCTGACCAAATTCCTGTTTTGACAGTTGATCAACCATTGTTTGCTCTCGCAAAAAAGATACAATGGACATGGCCTGGTGTATACGGCGAGGACAAATTTGTGGTGATGATGGGAGGACTTCACATTGAGCTGTCGTTTCTGAAGGTACTAGGTGATTGGTTAGAGGGAAGTGGCTGGACGTCCATACTTGCAACATCGAATGTAACTACAGAGGGAAGAGCAGATAGTATTCTGAAAGGATCACACTCATCGCAGGCACAATCGGCTCATCAGGTGTCAGTTGCGGCACTGTACATTCTACAAACACTAGCGTATGAAGTGTATAAAGCTAACACTGATACGAATCACATGCCCTTTGAGGAATGGCGAGTATCCATGGCACCAGAACACCCACAGTTCTACTATTGGAACAAGACTCTGCAGTTGGAACTGTTGTTTCTGCAGTTTTTGAAATCACAACGTGAAGCAAACTATCTGATGTATGTAGAATGCCTTGGTAAATTGTTACCATGGATGTTCGCATTGGACCATATACATTATGCTCGGTGGATGACTGTGCACGTTAGAGATCTCGTCAATCTCCAAAACCAGTGCCCATCTACATTCACAGAATTTCTCTCTGGTAACTTTGTTACGCAGAAAACATCCCATCGGTTTTCTGCGATGGCACACGACCAATGCCATGAACAGCTGAACGCTATGGTCAAAGGTGACGGAGGCGTTATCGGCATAACCGAAAGCGAAACCGCGTTAATTAAAGGCGTTGGATGGTCGCAGGTCCAGAAACATCAAGGATCCCGAATAAGCATGAGAAAAAGTACGCTACAGCGCGGGCCTGTAACGACAAACATCACGAACAGACACCGGGCATTCAATCCGAGTTTGCAGCAAATGTGAAGGGCATTGCAGACGCAATAGAAAGCAACGGAAGCCCATTCAGAGAGGAAAGTACAGATTTGTTCACGCTTGATACGAAAGTTATTATGTCCAACGAAGTTGTTGAGTCAGTAAGATCTGCCGAAGATGTTGGTAGATCACAGTATACGAAGTTTGTGGAAGAGCGGATAGCAAGCTCTACGAAAACTGTTTATGATACTGTATCAAAAAACAGCATGGCATTCTTCAAATCTGGTCAGCGCAAATCACATTCAAAGTCTCAGACTAAGGCAGCAAGTATGAAGCACGATATACAGCTATTTTCACGGCTATATATATCATGCCAGTCTCGAGATGGAACAATGGATACCTTTTCCGAGCATGAAAACCGCGCATGTCCGCCAGCATTAGCTGAAAACAATAACATGCGCCAAGGTAACAAAGCTGCCCTAGTTGGTTGTTTGGAAAAGTTGTCAACACCGCCAGTTGAGCGACCACAACTAGAAGTGAAAATCATAGATGGTGCTGCATTAGTACATACATTGGATCCTAAAGCATCTAATACAATACAACGGTGAAAACATTTGGAGATTATTCTAGTAAAATATTTCTCCCATACATACCAAGAGAGGTAGGTGCTTCACAAAGAGTTGACATTGTATGGGACACATACAAATCAGGTAGCCTAAAGGCATATATCCGGCAAACTCGTGGTAGCGGTGACATACTCAGAGTAGCGGCAAATACAGCTATTCCAACAAACTGGAAAACATTTTTGAGAGTACATTCAAACAAGATGGGATTGTTCGATTCTGGCAAGTGGAGTAGAATCTGTTGTCCCCCCAGATAACGAAATCATAGTTACCACAAAGGGGTCATCTGTGACATCAGTACCACCTTCAGATTTTTCAGACCTCCAGCCATGCACGCATGAAGAAGCTGACTACAGGATGTGTTTGCACGCCGGTAATGCATATCAAAATGGTTACAGGAAAATCATGATATAAGCAATGGACACGGATGTAGTTGTGCTTGCAGTTGCAACAGCCAGTGTATTGCACGGTTGTGACATTTTGGTGGCATTCGGTCATGGAAAAACATTTCGGTTCATAGCAGCGCATGATATAGCTACACAATTGGGTACCGGACGCTCATGGGGCCTTCTATTCTTACATGCAATGTCAGGCTGTGATACGGTGTCAGCTTTTTCTGGGATTGGAAAGAAGTCTGATTGGGACGTTTGGAGGTCGATGCCACACTTGACACCTTTATTCGTGAAGTTGTCTAGTGTACCACAGCAAGTGACTGATGATGACATGGAACAGCTAGAACGGTTTGTAATCCTCATGTACAATCGCACATCGCCGGTGTTGAAGGTAAACGAGGCCCGCAAGTACATGTTTGCGCATGGTAATCGCCAGATCGAAATGTACCACCCACCAGTGATGCTAGTATTCCATGTTTTGAGAGCATCATACCAGGCTGGTTACATCTGGGGCCAAGCACTCACAGCAAATCAGTCACTACCAACGCCTTCAGATTGGGGCTGGAAGAAAGATGATGCAGATGATCACTGGGTACCAAAATGGACTTCTCTCCCGGAAGCATCTAAAGGTTGCCGTGAGCTCATCAAATGCAATTGTATAAAATCTTGTTCAGGGCAATGTAGTTGCTTCAAGGCAAATCTAAACTGTACCTAACTATGTCACTGTGCATGTCGGTGTACACAGGAATTTAATTGATTCCCAACACACACTCACGCATTATATCGCAGTTACTTTAATAGTATTATATAAAAAATGGTGACTACCATACACGAACATACATTCTGGCGTCATCTAAGTACACTTGTGGCGGCCATTTTGAATAAAGTCGGTTAAAAAAATATTCTAAAAGTAAAACAAAAGTGTAAAAGGTAATACAATATATAATGTTTTTCACATATATGAAGTCGATACGTACACATAACATTCGATATGCTATAAATCTAATTTTGTGACGTATTTGGCCGCTATTTTGATTTTTTACTGAAATTACAAAGGCTATTTTGCATTGAATGTTATCTAAATATAAATTTGAGTCAAATACTACCAAAAAAAACAAAAAAGCAGTGCACGTATATAGCACAGAACATTGCTTTTTGGCGGCCATCTTGAATTTATGCCGTTTTGAGCGGAAAGCATTGCTCGGATCGCTTGCTTCCTCAGACAAATCGATTCAGCATACTCGAAAACCCCTATATACGAAGTTTCATGCTTTCCGCCGGAAGTGAACATCTCGATGGCTTATTTACTCCACTACTTGGTCCCTTCCCCTAAAACAGGATTATGAATAATCGTAATACTCACATAAGTGGTATAACCAGATTCAACTGTCACATACAAAATGCCAAAGACATATATATATGTGAGGGCCAAACCAGTAGCTGATTTCATCAAAATTGCAAAGTATACTTTCCTAGCAAAGTATACTTTGAGGGAGCAATCATTGATTTTTCCAAAATGCATTATTTCATGCAGAACTAACGATTGCATATATTTGATGATTAAAACTATGCACAATTATTATACTGAATTTATTACATTATCACAGCCAAAATTGGCTGTGATAATGTAATAAATTCAGTATAATAAAAATTAATAAATTTTTAAAAAAATTGAAAATTTCTCCCTCAAAGTATACTTTGCTAGGAAAGTATACTTTGCAATGTTGATGAAATCGGCTACATGTCTCCAGTCGGAATTCCGGTAAGGATGAAAGCCGATCATTAAATTACCCATCGCATTCTCCCACCTCCCACCCTCTCTTGCATGATAGTAGAGCCTTAGAGGAATGCATGCATTAAATATTAAGAATTTTTGAAGAAGGACATATAAGTTATAACATATTTCTCTGATGTTAAGTTTTGTGACAGGCGGACGGATGCACGCAGGGATGGACACACGGACGGACGCACGGACGGACACACAGACACCCGGACATCATTGTGATCACTATGTCTTGCTTTCCACAAGCAGGCTCGACAAAAATCAATAGTTGACAGAAATTCATCAAATAATTTATTTTGGGGAGGGTGAATTTTTTCTTACCGGTATTGATAAACCCGATGGCCGCGGCCAGCATGTCAAGCCCGCCAAGGCATCTGGTGATCTCAGGGTAAGATATATATAATGTATAATGACCTTGACCTTGGTTCACACGGGCCACATGAGTGAGACACAGAATTAATTAATATATGGACGATGACCAATAAGCATACAAAGTTTCAGGCAAATCTGACTTACGGTTACAGAGATAGTAGATATCTGAAAACGTTAACACAAATTTGGACAAACACTTTAACACAAACTTTTAACCATTCAGGATCTGCATTGTTCGCCATTTCATCAAGGACACACTGGTCATGCTTCTAACACACATAATAGATAGTTTTCTGGCTACAGAAGTGTGCTATTTGATCTGGAGCTACACTGGTCATACATCCCCATCGCTCCAGATACGTTTTGTATCTAAAGAATATATAACACCCATATTTGAAATACAATGTGTATTTTACGTTTATTATAATTATTGATTTTCTTCCTCATTTAATGGGAACAAATGATTTAAAAATGCACTTATTTGAGCTGCAAAAGGCAAACACATTGTTTGCTTTTTGCAGCTCAATAAGTAAATTTTCAACTTTATTACAGTATTTTCACTATTCAATTTGAAAATCAATGGGTATTTTCACATTGCTGTGAGAATTTTATACTCCCTCTTTTGATAATCAATGCGTATTCTGCTAATATATGTGCGTAAAATACACCAATACGCACCTTATCTGGAGCTCTGCATGCCATAAGCCACTTTTTCTATGATCCCAGCCACAGCTATAAGACTGAGTCTACAACCTACCTGTCATGATGTTCTCACCAACGGATTCACAACCATCCACCTGATCACTGCTCATCATCTTGGCTCTCTTACTCGGAGAACAGCTTGATGAACTATCCATGTCCACGTCCATTGCTGCAACAGTGAAAATGCATCATACAGTTAATTCTTTGCATGCTAGCGGCGAAAATATCCGCCAAACAAATTAGGACTACATGTATATGTTTTATTTCTCTCTGTAAATATGTCTTGGAATTTCATTAGAATTGAGTCCTCAGGACTCAATTCTAATGAAATTCCAAGACATATTCATGATATTTACAAGGAGAAATAAAATAAAATATGATGCATCATACAGTTAATTGTCAGTCCATGTGACTTCAGCTTGTGTACTGCCTGCTAGATGTATATACATGTATAGAGTTGCAGTGCTCCAGATAAGGTGCGTATTGGCGTATTTTGTGTATTGATTATCAAAAGTGGGAGTATTAAATACTAACAGCAATGTGAAAACATTCATTGGTGACGAGTAGTGACGATACTGTAATAAAGTTGAAAATTTAATTTTTAAATTTGTTTTCTTTTTTATCATTTGTTCCCTATTTAATAAGGAAGACAATCAATAATACATTTGTAAAAGTAAAATACGCATTGAGTTTGAATATATGGGGGTATAATACTATTTAGATTCAAAACTTATCTGGAGCACTGCAGTTGGCTTGTGGAACAAATATTATTTGGATGAAATGTGAATGGCTGGTAAAAGAGCATATCACACTAGATTTGTATCGGTTATATACTCAACAAAACTAGAAACGTCCCTGTTTTATAGCCGGTGTAGCTCTGTCTATGTATGTACCACATGTTCAAAGTACATGTATTTTAAACCGTGGCGATGTTCAGAATACGATCGTGTAGAGTTTAGCCGATACACACGGTTTACATAGCGGCCAGTGACCGGAACGTTGATTTCCACTTTTTGCACGTGCACGCTATACTTGTCATCGATAAGGTGATTCAGTTCATGTCGTACCATTCATGCGATAGGGGCTATTCGGAAAATTAAAAAACTTTTTTAATTTTTCACTGTTTTCGATATGCCACGGCTTTCCGAAAACGAGCGAAATCAGGCAATTGGGATGCTTGCGGGTGGGATGGCCGCCAGGGCGGTCGCGCCTCGGTTTGGTTTGCTGTCGGAAGACGATTGATCGTCTTGCAGCCCTGGTACCAGCAGACTGGGGCTGTTCACGACCGGCAGCGACTGGTAGGCCTCGTGTAACGACGGCTAGAGCCGATCGTTACATTACGTTGACGCACTTACGTCAACGTCGATTGGCAGCCACAGTCACTGCTAGGCGATACGGTGTCTCAGGGCAGACCATTCGCAACCGGTTACGTCGTAACGCCCAACAATCCGGGCACGCCGCCCGTACACTGGTTAGATAATGACCCAACGTCACCGTGCTGCCAGACTGTTATGGGCGCGACGTCATCTGAACTGGAGAAGGGCTGACTGGAACCGAGTTTTGTTCACCGATGAATCTCGGTTCACAGTTAGTCTTGCTGACGGAAATTACGTATACAGGCGTAAAAATTAAAGATTCACCGATTGTTGCATTGTTGAGAAGAACAGGTTTGGGGGAGGGAGCGTAATGGTCTGGGGTGGGATCATGGGAAACCGGAAGACAGATTTGGTTGTTGTACAGGGCAACATCAATGCACAACGTTATGTTGCAGATGTGCTAAATGCACATGCCTTACCATTTATCCGTCAGCATGGTCCTGGTGTGACATTGATGCACGACAATGCCCGCCCTCACGTAGCCAGGGTCACCACTCAATACTTACAGCGAAACAACGTCGACGTCATGCCATGGCCCGCGGTCTCCCCGGATCTCAATCCCATTGAGCACATATGGGATGAGCTGGGCCGCAAAGCACGAGCTAACCATCAGATTGACAATGTTCGCGATCTTACACGGGCGTTACAACGGGAATGGAGGAATTTGCCCAACGCACTGGTATTGCGTTACGTCACGTCGATGCGGCGTAGGATCATTGCATGCATTCATGCAAATGGTGGCCACACTCGGTACTAACGAGATTTACTGAATTTGCCACATTACTTATTGAAATTCCATCTCTAAAACATTAAGTAACACATTTCTGAGTTTTTGTGATTTTTGATTTTGACCCCTACCGCCCTTGGCCGGTTATCTCTCGAATATTTAACAAGACATCCAAATGCAATTTATTGGCTTTGATACAGAAATGAATGAACTTGTTTTTCCATTTTGATTTTTAAAAGTAACCCTTTTGGTTTTTGATGAATCTTTCCTTAAACATGGAGGGACGTTTCTAGTTTTGCTCAGTATATATGTATCATATAAATATGACCCTATGGGTGACATTAAAAAAGAAAGTAAAACATTAAAAAACAAATTGTTATTGCAAAAATAACTAGTGTTGCAATGCTAGTTTTGCTAAATATAGTACATGTAGTCATGTTTCCAGCGAACGTAGTTTTATGACCAGGGCTCCAGATAAGGAATTAGTAATTGAGTAGTGTCACTTCATCATTTCTGAAGCAATTGGGTATTTCAAAATGTTAATTGGGTAAAATAAAATCACACTACTGTTTACACATCAACAGACAGCAATTATTGAATAGTTTGCTTCGAAATGAAAACATGATTTGGCATTTCGTATGAATTGTCTCCTTGGAGACAATTCTAATGAAATACCAAGATGTGTTTTCATGGAAAATAAGGAAAATATGCTATATGTGTTGTCTGTTTATTGTTTTCTGCAGCATGATAAAGGTATCACAAATTTTGTATTGCTTTTTGATACTCGTTACTTCCGATTTCAATTGGGTTTTTGTCAATTTTAATTGGGTAGTTAAGTAAATACGCAGCTTAACTGGAGCTCTGCATGACAAACTTGTTTTGAATAGACACTACGCCATCGACTACGTCAGTGATAACATTCAGTTCTAGCATTATTACACATACATTGTGTGTTAAGGCGTTACCGTACAGTGTTTGTGGTGATTATATACATGTGTGCAATGCTGAAGATGAGTACCATCTGAGACACAGCCACTTTAAAGGCCCTGGGTCTCGGATGTGGATTAAATGTGAGTAAAACGAGCATTTCAAGGTATCAATCTTCTGAACATATATGGCCCTATAGTTCACATGAAACAAGAGGGCCATTGTGGCCCTATATCGCTCACCTGTTTATATATATATATATATATATATATGAAAGTCAATTTGAGAGAGCTTTATACACTCATTATTCTTATGAAGTTTTGTTGAAACCAGTCTGGTGATTATAATGGGAAGACATTGTTTAAACATTTTGTCCAACTTTACGCGGCGGCCATCTTGGATTATGTGACAATCTCCAATTTGAAAAATATGTAAATATTGTACTGAAAGACAATAACAATGAAGTTTGGCCAACATCGGCCAAGCAGTTCACGAGAAGAAGACGTTTGAACTCATTAAAGAATGACCTTTTGACCTTTCGGCAGCCATATTGGATAACCTAATCATCTGATTTCGAAAGAAAATGATCCAGAATGATCTTACCCTCAATACCTTCGATGTGATATATGATATGACCATATTCGATCAAATGTGAAATTTGACCCCTACTTGACCGCCTGACCCCGCCCATTTTGGCTCCGGGGCCACCATTTTAACAAATCTGAAATTGCATTGACTATCGATCATTCCTGCCAAGTTTCGTTGAAATTGGCCCGGCGGTTCGTTAGAAGTTTTTAATAATTTTACCTACTTTTCCACGGTGGCCATCTTGGATTAGGCGACAAACTCCAACTTTACAAATCTGACATGCCCCCAACCATAGATAATCCATGTGAAGTTTAACCAACATTGGCCAAGCGTTTGAAGGGAAGAAGATGTTATAAATCTCTAATAAAATGATAGCCTTTGACCTTCGGCGGTCATCTTCGATGACGTAAGCATCAAATTTAGACAAACAGAAATTATGAAACATTTACCCGAGCGTTAAGGTTTCAAATGCACCAAGTATGTGTGACCTTGACCCTTGGCTTAGCAGGGGCGGGACGATCGTGGATTTGTTGAAGGTGGCAGAGAACCATTAGAGCAACGTGTGTCTGAAATATCAAGCAGATCCGTGTAAGAGCAGGGCGGGCCGATCGTGGATTTGTCACAGGGCGGTAGAGGACCATTAAATCAATGTGTGTGTGAAATATGAAGCAGATGAGTGCAAGAAAACAGAAATAATAAGACATTTAGGCGAGCGTTAAGGTTTCAAATGCACCAAGTATGTGACCTTGACCCTTGGCTTAGCAGGGGTGGGATCATCGTGGATTTGTCGCAGGGTGGTAGAGGACCATTAAGACAATGTGTGTGTGAAATATCAAGCAGCACTGTGTAAGGAAACAGAAAGTATAAGACATTTACTCGAGCATTAAGGTTTCGGGATGGACGTACGGACTGACGGACGCCGGTAACTAACACCATATAGTATGGTATGTAATGCCCCCCTAACCATTCGGTGGCGAGGGGCATACAAATTCATACCCGTAAACGTGCATTCCGCATGTAATGAGTTAAAGGCCCGATGTGCATAGAATGTGATGATACAGATTAGTAAAAAATAATTCACGATCATATACATACGACTCACCTAAAAAAGTCCGACATTTTCGTAGTTCTTTAGCAATCAAAGATTTCCAATAATTTTAATTATGTTACTTCAAATAGTATCTAGAGTGGAACCTATTTCTATATGCAGAATAATATTATCATTTACAACTAACTAGACATTATGTTTGTAAAACATGGATATGTCCCCATGAAATACTGGACTCTAACTAGAGATTGTGTGTAAAAAAAAATGTTTGTTTTTTATTTACTCAAATTTCAAAGTCATTTGAGAACGTTTTTGTGCTTCAGCACCATTTTGAAAGCCACAAAGGTCAAGGTCATGTCATTGGTGATGAGACTGCGTCACACATGTATAGGTGAACGAAGTGTCCAAATAGTTAAGCAATCCTTCAAGTAATATTGAAGATATTACATGATGGAAAAACTCTTACAATGTTTTCGACGTAAAAAATAGCTAAGTGTTTCATTTTGAAGGTTATAACGGTCATGGTCATGTCATTGGTGGTGTGGGTGCGTCATACATGTTCAAGTGTCATAATATTAAAGCAAACCTTCACGTATTATTGAAGATATTACATGATGGATAAACACAAGCAAATGTACACGGACGGACGTACACGGACACACGGACGTACGGACGTATAGTTGCATAGGGGGTCATACAAATTGTTATGTTTCACAAAGTGTCATTCCTAGAACAGTAATAGCGCAAATTCATTACCAAATTATCTCCCCTGTTTATCACAATATAATTATAATGTAGAATATAACCGAAGCTCAGATAAATGGTGCACATTGTTGATATCGGTCCATTGCAGGTCATAAACCGAAAAAGTCACATATTGAATATCCAAGACATCATCTGAAGAACACTGCCTTTAATTCTTGCCATGCTAGAGATGAAAATAGCATCCAACATAATTAGTAGCATTTTTCTTATTTCCCTTTAAAAATATGAATTGGAATTTCATTAAAATTGTATCCTCTGGATGCAATTCTAATGAAATTCCAAGGCATATCCATGATATTTACATGGAGAAAAAAAATGAAAATATAATTAATTGTCTTCTGTTATTTTTTATCTATTTATAGCCCACATGTTTCCCAGCATGCCACAGATTCGGTGCTCGTTTACAGCAGCAATAGAAAACCTACCATCCAATGGCATCCCTGTCATATCTGGTGGGTACCGGCCTGGACAATTGTAGAAATCAGGGTCAATTTCCTTCACCAAATCTTCACAATGTTTCTGCATGAGAACATCTAAGAATACTGGATACCAGAATTTCGGACTGGTCCTACACTGCATGCGGTCAAGTAATAGGACCGCTGCGTCAGTCGCCCCTTGTGTTCGGTGTCTCGCAAGAATTTTTTCCTTGTCATCATTGTTAACAATATTCTGAGCCCCAAGATCACTGACAATGTCAACAGCACTGATTCTCTTCACAATAGCGGGAGCAAAGAGTTGTATGATCTTGGGTTCGTAGTCCGTTCTGTATATAGCTTCGCTTTTTGTCGTCAGTAACGTCACCAAGTGTGGGTACTCTGCAAATTGAACAGTCTTGAGTCATACATAGAGAATACCAGTTTAGTGTCTTTTGATACCAAGTTTATCAGACAGCTATCAAAATAAGTAACCAGGCTTCGACAAATTTTTATTTTCTGACTCGTCCCACTGGACGAGAGAACCTAAAAATCTACTCGTCCAGACTGGACTTCTACTCGTCCAAACTTTTAGTCAAATAACAAAACATACATTTTTCAGATATTTTCAAGTTTTAGATATAATTCGCCAGATACCCGTGATACCCGTGATTTCGCCTTTTCGAGTTGTTCATTGGATCTATCAATATCTCCGCCGCCCTGCAAAAACTGGCGTATGTCTGACATATTCTTTTGTTTTGTTTGTAAACACAGAGCAGACGACAGTTAAACAGGTTGCTGAGTCACGGTGACTGTTTGTAGAATGCACGTATTCATGGTATTAAATTCAGTAGTTGCAGCCATGAATGGGAATAAGTCGGACACAGTCTACATTGTATATGTGTATCTCGGCAACGCAGAAAGGCGAGTGTAGTAGGTAGTCTCCCTTTACCACGCTCGGTAATAAGTTCAATATTTTATTGGAATTTAGTATTTCGCTTCGCAAAATATCGCATTTGCATTTTCTAAGTTGTGATCTTCAAATTTCCACTCGCCCGACTGGACGAGCGGCTTTCAATTTTCACTCGCCCAGACTGAAAAGTTACTCGTAAATACGAGCGGACGAGTGGATTTGTCGAGGCCTGGTAACCAGTTTCACTAAAATTGCTGAGCATACTTATCTAGCTAAGTTTAATTTGAGGGAGTAAACATTTATTTTTCCCGAAATGCATTATTTCATATCGAGCTAACGACTGCATACATTTGATGATTAAAAGTATGCAGAATTATTATACTGAATTTAATACGTTATCACAGCCAAAATGGCTGTGATAATGTAATAAATTCAGTATACCAGTAACAAACAATAATCAATTTCTCCCTCTAAGTGTACTTAGCAAGATAAATATACTTTGCAATTTTGTGAACTAAGCTACTGATGTTACTGAAATAAGAGAAAACCAAGCTAGTATGATTTCATATCAAGCTTATTAGACAAGGTAAGGAAAATGAAAACCAATAGGGTTCTACCGCCTGCCATGATAAACATGTATGCCAAACTTGGTTATGATCCGTCAAGTAGAACTCTAGTTATTGTGTGGACAAGGATACAGAGTGAAAAAATTAAAAATGATCGCCAAGGGGAGATATGTCATCCCACAATGTTGATGAAATAAAGTGCACGGAAGGCAGATAATTGTGTAGAATCTGTGACTGCTGGTCGTTTCCTCATGTTTCCAGTAAGATTCTCAAACACTTGGGAAATGTTTGAAACCTTTTTCCCACCAAATTTTTTACTTTTTCTTCAACTGTTCCACAGTGTTTGGGGAAATGGCAGAAAACATCAGGAAATGACCAGCAGTCACGGATTTCTACACAATTTTCCTGTGAGTCTGTGAGTGGGGCTGTGATCAGAATTCAGAGCTCCAGATATGTTTTGTACCTAAAGAGTATTATACCCCCAGATTTCAAATTGAATGCATATTTTACTTTTACAAATGTATTATTGATTTTCGTCCTTATTAAACAAAATGGAACAAATGATAAAAAAAAACAACAACAAAAAACACCTTATTTCAGTTGCAAAAATCACTTTTTGCAGCTCAATTAAGTAAATTTCAACTTTATTACAATATTTTCACTACTCTATTTGAAAAGCAATGCGTATTTCACTTTTGATAATTCAACGTGGATTTCTGCATAAAGCTAGAGGGCTGTGTTTTTTCAGCCCCCCCCCCCCCCCCCCCCCCCCCCCCCCACAAAAACATGTCTCCCCCCCCCCCCCCCCCCCCCCCCCCCCCCCCCCCCCCCCCCCACACACACACACACCAACACTGCATGTTTATCGGGACTTGGAAAATTAGAATTTAAAGGTATATGCCCACTCAGTAGGCACAAACTGTTCTTTATAGGAATTAAATAAGTGTATAATTGTGTCACTATTTCACCAATTATAAAAGTTACGAGTGCCCGCTATACAGATATAATCATTTAGTAATATTTATCTTACTGATAGTGACGCGCGGTGGTATCAGGCTATTTTCATATGCAAATGAGGCATGATATTTTTTAATTATTTATACAAATTAAATGCGTCACCTAAAAAAAATAGTATTTTCAACAGATTGTAAAGTATGATCATTGCACATCAAACAAGAGCTGTAGGAGAACAGCATAGCTCGACTACGAGGGTTGTCGATGTACACATAGCTTGACAAAGAAGGTGGCTGCGGCCTACATAAAAACCTTAACCAAGGTTGACTAAAAACATTAATCAAGGGAAACTAGAAATGTGGCCTGTCCGGCACACCGAAAAACCCCCAATACCCCCACTGGCAGCCAAAGAAAACGAGGCATTTTTATCATAAGCCCATTTAGCCGAGCGTTAAGGTTTCAAACTCATCAAGTCTGTGACCTTGACCTTGGGCATAGTGTGATAATCCATGCATCGGTGTAGAAGATATAGAGTGGAAGGGAATTTCAATAGGTTTGACCTTTGACCATCAACATGACCTTGACCTTGGACGTAGGTGCGTGGTTATTGATCGAGACACACCTTCCTCATCCTGAGAAACATTTGTGCAAGGCATTTGATAATCCATGCATCGGTGTAGAAGATATAGAGCGGAAGGGAATTTCAATAGGTTTGGACCTTTGACCTTCAACTGTGACCTTGACCTTGGATGTAGGTGCGTGGTTATTGATTGCGACACACCTTCTCATCATGAGAAACATCTGTGCCAAGCCATTTTGATAATCCATGCATCGGTGTAGAAGATATAGAGCGGAAGGGAATTTCAATATGTTTGACCTTTGACCTTCAACTGTGACCTTGACCTTGGACGTAGGTGCGTGGTTATTGATCGGGACACACTTCCTCATCATGAGAAACATTTGTGCCAAGCCATTTGATAATCCATGCATCGGTGTAGAAGACATAGAGAGGAAGGGAATTTCAATAGGTTTGACCTTTGACCTTCAACAGTGAACCTTGACCTTGGACGTAGGTGCGTGGTTATTGATCGCGACACACCTTCTCATCGTGAGAAAACATTTGTGCCAAGCCATTTGGGAATTTCAATATTTTTACCTTTGAGCTTCAACTGTGACCTTGACCTTGGATGTAGGTGCGTGGTTATTGATCGCGACACACCTTCTCAATCCTGAGAAACATTTGTGCCAAGGCATTTGATAATCCATGCATCGGTGTAGAAGATATAGAGCGCGGAAGGAATTTCAATAGGTTTGACCTTTGACCTTCAACTGTGACCTTGACCTTGGACGTAGGGTGCGTGGTTATTGATTGTGACACACCTTCTCAACATGAGAAACATCTGTGCCAAGCCATTTGATAATCCATGCATCGGTGTAGAAGATATAGAGCGGAAGGGAATTTCAATAGGTTTGACCTTTGACCTTCAACTGTGACCTTGAACGTAGGTGCGTGGTTAGCAATTTGATAATCCATGCATCAGTGTAGAAGATATAGAGCGGAAAGGAATTTCAATAGGTTTGACCTTTGACCTTCAACTGTGACCTTGACCTTGAACGTAGGTGCGTGGTTATTGATGGCGACACACCTTCTCATCATGAGAAACATTTGTGCCAAGCCATTTGATAATCCATGCATCGGTGTAGAAGATATAGAGCGGAAGGGAATTTCAATAGGTTTGACCTTTGACCTTCAACAGTGACCTTGACCTTGGACGTAGATGCATGGTTTTCCAAGTATGGTTGCTGTAGGCCCAGGAGTATTCCATATACAAGCTTGAGTAAAAAACGTAACCAAGGGGAGATAACTAAGTAGTCCAAGGATAAAAGTAGGTCAAGGTCAAATATAGGTCAGGGATTATTGATTATTGATGTACATCACTAGGAGATGAAGTTGTCCAAGTATGGTTGATGTAGGCCCAGAAGTATTCCATATACAAGCTTGACTATAAACATTAACCAAGTAATTGAAGGTTAAACGTAGGTGAAGGTAAAATAAATGTCAGGGGTTATTGATGTACATCCCTATGAGAAAAAGTTATCCAAGTATGGTGTCTGTATGCACAATAGTATTCCATCTACAAGCTTGACTAAAAACCTTAACCAAGGTTGAGTAAAAACCTTAACCAAGGGGAATTAATTTAAGGTTAAATGTAGGTCAAGGTCAAATATAGGTCAGGGGTTGTTGATGTACATCACTAGGAGATGAAGTTGTCCAAGTATGGTTGGTGTAGGGCCATGAGTATTCCATCTACAAGCTTGACTAAAAACATTAACCAAAGAGAATTAAGTAAGTAATTCAAGAGGAAATGTAGGTCAGTCAAATAAATTATTGATCAGGGGTCATTATTAGAATTCGGGTATGATGTACATCACTATGAGAAAAGGTTGTCCAATTATGTGTCTGTATGCACAATAGTATTCCATGTACAAGCTTGAGTAAAAAGCTTAACCAAGGTCGAGTAAACACCTTAACCAAGGGGAATTAAGTAAGTAATTCAAGGTTAAATGTAGGTCAAGGTCAAATATAGGTCAGGGGTTGTTGATGTACATCACTAGGAGATGAAGTTGTCCAAGTATGGTTGGTGTAGGGCCATGAGTATTCCATCTACAAGCTTGACTAAAAACCTTAACCAAAGAGAATTAAGTAAGTAATTCAAGAGGAAATGTAGGTCAAGGTCAAATATAGATCAGGGGTTATTGATGTACATCACTATGAGAAAAGGTTGTCCAATTATGGTGTCTGTATGCACAATAGTATTCCATGTACAAGCTTGAGTAAAAAGCTTAACCAAGGTCGAGTAAACACCTTAACCAGGGGAATTAAGTAAGTAATTCAAGGTTAAATGTAGGTCAAGGTCAAATATAGGTCAGGGTTGTTGATGTACATCACTAGATGAAGTTGTCCAAGTATGGTTGTGTAGGGCAGCAGTATTCCATCTACAAGCTTGACTAAAAAACGTTAACCAAGGGGAATTAAGTAATTCAAGAGAAATGTAGGTCAAGGTCAAATATGATCAGGGTTGTTGATGTACATCACTAGGAGATGAAGTTGTCCAATATGGTGGGTGTAGGGCCAGTAGTATTCCATATAGAAGGTTGACTAAAAACCTTAACCAAAAGGAATTAAGTAAGTAATTGAAGAAGAAATGTAGGTGAAGGTCAAATATAGATCAGGGGTTATTGATGTACATACCTATGAGAAAAGGTTGTCGAAGTATGGTGTCTGGATGCACAATAGTATTCAATGTACAAGCTTGAAAAAAAAACCTTAACCAAGGTTGACTAAAAACCTTAACCAAGGGGAATTAAGTAAGTAATTCAAGAGGAAATGTAGGTCAAGGTCAAATATAGATCAGGGGTTATTGATGTGCATCACTAGGAGATGAAGTTGTCCAAGAAGTGGTGTGTAGGGCCCAGTAGATTCCATATAGAAGGTTGACTACCTTAACCAAAAGGAATTAAGTAAGTAATTGAAGAAAGAAATTGGTGAAGGTCAAATATAGATCAGGGGTTATTGATGTACATACCTATGAGAAAAGGTTGTCGAAGTATGGTGTCTGGATGGACAATAGATTCAATGTACAAGCTTGAAAAAAAACCTTAACCAAGGTTGACTAAAAACCTTAACCAAGGGGAATTAAGTAAGTAATTCAAGAGGAAATAGGTCAAGGTCAAATATAGATCAGGGGTTATTGATGTGCATCACTAGGAGATGAAGTTGTCCAAGTATGGTGGGTGTAGGGCCAGTAGTATTGCATATACAAACTTGACTAAAAAACCTTAACCAAGGTTGACTAAAAACCTTAACCAAGGGAATTAACCAAGTAATTCAAGAGGAAATGTAGGTCAAGGTCAAATATAGATCAGGGGTTATTGATGTACATCACTAGGAGATGAAGTTGTCCAAGTATGGTGGGTGTAGGGCCAGTAGTATTCCATATACAAGCTTGACTAAAATCCTTAACCAAGGCGTGACGGTGACGGTGACGCCGACGCCGACGCCGGGGTGACAAGATAAGCTCTACTTATTCTTCGAATAGTCGAGCTAAAAATAAGAACAGAGAATAAATAGTAACGTCCATTTACATTTTAAGGAAACATGGTTATCGCCCCTGATATCAGTGTGAAAATTTACATCTGATATGAAATGTATATTAATGTCAATCAATACGTGGGGAAATGGTGAATTAATGTTTATTTTGCCAGGAAATGTCTCAGATGATGTCTCTGATATAAAGAACATTCTGTGACTACTGAGTGGGCATGTACATTTAAGGCACGAACAGCATATATGTAGCTACCTTGTTATTCTGCGTAAGTTAGCTGTATATTGGGAGATAATAAAATAAAAGAGACACCATATGCAATTTTCAATTGTCAAGGGCCATAACTCTGCCAATACTACATGAATCCACATCAAAAACCCCGGGTGCACGACTTCACATAGTGACAAACATTCCTGTAAAATTTTCCAACTCTAACAAAAAAAACTTTTGGAAATACGTGCGACACAAATTTGTGATGAAATTAGTGATTCCGACAAAATTGCCAATTTTCTCTAAGACTAAGTCCAGGGTCATAACTCCATCCTTACTGGATGATTCCGCAAACAAAACCACTGGTGCACAACTACACATGCTGATTAACATTCCTATATAGTTTCATGACTGTAACTCAAATACTGTTTGAGTTACAGGCGACACAAGTTAAAAAATCAGCAATTTTCACTAAGTCAAGGGCCATAACTCAGCCCATACTATATGAATCCGGATCAAAATCACAAAATGCACAAATCTGCCTGTTGATAAACATTCCTATAAGGTTTCATGACTGTAGCTCAAATAGTGTTTCAGTTATGTGCGACACAAGTTGAAAATCACCACTTTTCACTAAGTCAAGGACCATAACTCTGCATATACTGGATGAATCCGCATCTAAAACCCCAAGTGCGCAACTTTACATGATGACAAATATTCCTATATTAAAGGTTTCATGACTAGTAGCTCAAATAGTTGTTCAGTTATATGCAACACAAGTTGAAAATCGCCACTTTTCACTGAGTCAAGGGACATAACTCTGCGAATACTGGATGAACCCACATCTAAAACCCCAGGAGCGCAACTTCACATGATGACAAATATTCCTATAAGGTTTCATGACTGTAGCTCAAATAGTTTTTCAGTTATACGCAACACAAGTTGAAAATCGTCACTTTTCACTGAGTCAAGGGACATAACTCTGCGAATACTGGATGAATCCGCATCTACAACCCCAGGTGCGCAACTTCACATGATGACAAATATTCCTATAAGGTTTTATGACTGTAGTTCAAATAGTTTTTCAGTTATACGCAACTCAAGTTGAAAATCGCCACTTTTCACCGAGTCAAGGGCCATAACTCTGCGAATACTGGATTAATCCGCATCTAAAACCCCAGGTGCGCAACTTCACATGATGACAAATATTCATATAAGGTTTCATGACTGTAGCTCAAATAGTTTTTCAGTTATGTGTGACACAAGTTGAAATCGCCACTTTTCACTAAGTCAAGGACCATAACTCTGTGAATACTGGATGAATCCGCATCTAAAACGCCAGGTGCGTAACTTCACATGATGATAAATATTCCTATAAGGTTTCATGACTGTAGCTCAAACTGTTTTTCAGCTATGTGCGACACAAGTTGAATGCCATTTTTCACTAAGTCAAGGACCATAACTCTGCAAATACTGGATGAATCCGCATCTAAAACCCCAGGTGCGCAACTTCACATGATGACAAATATTCCTATAAGGTTTCATGACTGTAGCTCAAATCGTCTTTCAGTTATGTGCGACACAAGTTGAATGCCACTTTTCACTAAGTCACTAACTCTGCAAATACTGGATGAATCCGCATCTAAAACCCCAGGTGCGCAACTTCACATGATGACAAATATTCCTGTAAATTTCTTGACTCAAACGCACGGACAACCATGCCAAGAACAATATGAGGGAGACATAATAAGTGCGCAGAATAAGCCAATACGCACCTTATCTGGAGCTCTGAGAATGTGTGGATTCTGTGGTTACACTGGTCACAAGCTAACAAGAGTGCCAACGGTGGTAATATATGCCCGTCGAGGCATGGTCAATAAACAAGGGGAGATAACTCACCGGGAAGAATCTGTAGGGTTCTTCAAATTGCCAAGTAGAATTTGGGTTAATGCGTGGGCAAGGATAAAAATGACCGCCATGAATAGATAACTCATCCCTTATGGAGTTAACCGATTTATTCCACTGACCCTTTCAATGTATTCAATTATCATATTGAAATACAGTACCACAGAGCTCCAGATAAGCTGCGTATTTGCTTAAATATGCAATTAAAATTACCAAAAACCCAATTGAAATCAGAAGTAGCGAGTATCAAAAAGCAATAACAACTAGAGGGCTGTTTTTCAGACAAAAACAAATGTCTCCCCCAATACCACCACTGCATGTTATCAGGACTTGGAAAAGTAGAATTTAAGGCAGCAACAGCATATATGTAGCTACCTTGTATTTTCTGCATACCTTTGAAGATACGCTCGACACAAGTTGAATATCCCCACTTTTCACTAAGTCAAGGGCCATAACTCTGTGAATACTGGATGAATCCGCATCTAAAACACCAGGTGCGCAACTTCACACGATGACCAGTATTCCTGTAAAGTTTCACGACTCTAACTGAAATACTTTTGGAGATACGCACGACACAAATTGAAAATCCCCACTTTTCACTAAGTTAATGGCCATAACTCCGTGAATACTGGATGAATCCGCATCTAAAACGTCAGGTGCGCAACTTCATACGATGACAAGTATTCCTGTAAAGATTCACGACTGTAACTCCAAAACGTTTGGAGATATGCACAACACAATTTTTTTGGAGATATGCACGACACAAATTTTGTGACGGACAGACGGACAGACGGACGGACGTTCTTACAGTACTATACTTATGTGGCTTATCACATGTTAAATATTAGCCACATAAAACGATTTTTAGCCACATAAAAGGATTTTTTAGGTGGCTAATTGTAACCAACCCTATCCTTTACTAAGTCCATAACCCTGTGGGGCTAGCCACATAAGTACCCTAATGTGTGCCCGGACAGACGGACGGACGGACGTACATACTAGAGCTACATTGTGGGGTTCTTAACCCTAACCTATCCTAAATCAGACCCTGTAAAGATCAATCAAACAGAAAAAACAACGCCACGAGACAAAATAACCCCACAAGAGCAATTCATAGCGGGGTTAAAAATGGAATAAGCATCTCTTAACAAGTCCATCACTGTGTGGTTAACCTCACGATGTAGCTCTCGTATGAGTGGCAATTCATGTCATAAGTGCCGTTTCTAACGCGTTAGAGAAGTAACGCGTTACTTGTGAGAAGTAACGCGTTACTAATGTATGTACTATATAGTGAAACACATATTTGTAACGCGTTACTGATCAACAGTAACGCGTTTAGAAATTGGCTTAACGCGTTACAAATCCTCTATATTGGCAGATCGCGTCATAAGTACAGCTTCTAACGTGTTAGAGTTCTAACACGTTACTCTTGATAAGTAACGCGTTACTTCTTAGAAGTAACGCGTTACAAATGTATGATGTATATAATAAAATATCAATATCTAACGCGTTAGTGAAGCAGGAGTAACGCGTTACTTATTTTTGGTAACGCGTTACTGCTTGACCAATCAGAGCTCATGTTACAATACCCGCCATTTCTCCAGAAGACGGGGAATGTGTAGCTTACGAACTGTACATAGAGTGATGTCAACAGCGTCCCACCGACAGTGTTAGATAAGTTGCCTAATTTGTATAATATTTAAAATGTGCACCTAGCTCCCATTCTATGCCGAAAACAAATAGTTTTTTGACAACTTTCGCCTTTTTAACTTTAAGTCATTTTTGCCCTGTATATCGGAGTTCCAGTTCGTGGTTTATACCTACCCCAAAGGACCGCGAAAACAACAATACTAGTGTTCTGCTGTTCTGCACCGTTTTCCGATCAATCATTATCTTATGGCGCTATCACGGTACGAGCAACTGCTCAGAAGATCCCTGAGGCGTATGGTGGAAGTAGACACCGTCCCCGTTTAGTTCGTAAGCTTGCATCCAGTCCGTACATTACACATTTCCGGTCTTCTGGAGAAATCGCGGGTATTGTAACATGAGCTCTGATTGGTCAAGCAGTAACGCGTTACCAAAAATAAGTAACACGTTACTCCTGCTTCACTGACGCGTTAGATATTGATATTTTATTATACATCATACATTTGTAACGCGTTACTTCTAAGAAGTAACGCGTTAGAACTCTAACACGTTAGAAGCTGTACTTATGACACGATCGGCCAATATAGAGGATTTGTAACGTGTTACAGCCAATTTCTAATGCGTTACTCACTGTTAGTCTTGTAACGCGTTAGTGTTGAGCAGTAACGCGTTACAAATATGTGTTTTACTATATAGTACATACATTAGTAACGCGTTACTTCTCACAAGTAACGCATTACTTCTCTAATGCGTTAGAAACGGCACTTTTGACTCATACTCTCGTTTGTCCGGACAACCAAGCCAAAATCAATATGTCTCCCCATTCATGGGGGAGACATAATTTTGTGGTACCTTTATCATGCTGCAGAAAACAATAAACAGACAATGAATATAGCATATTTGTCTTATTTTCCATGAAAACACATCTTGGTATTTCAATAGAATTGTCTCCAAGGAGACAACTCTAATGAAATGCCAAAACATGTTTTCATTTCGAAACAAGCTATTCAATCATTGCTGTCTGTTGTTGTGTAAACAGTAGTGTGATTTTATTTTACCCAATTAAAATATTGAAATACCCAATTGCTTCAGAAGTCATGGAGTGAAAATCCTCAATTACTAATTCCTTATCTGGAGCCCTGGTACCGGTACATAACCATTACACTATGGCATCAGGTATAGAAGATTCTTTGAGCCAATTCCCACCCTTAAATATAAGATAACTAACTAACAACTTAGACTAAGGAATTAAATTGTGTAGTCTGCTGTGTATTTTCTAACAGGTTAGAATCATTTCCACGTTTCCATTGAGAAAGAAGAGAATATATACATGTACAAGAAATGCAGACAATTTTTTTCCAGGTTTCTAAGGATTAAAGCGCACAGCATTCTGTAAGATATATCAACTACATGTAAAATTATGATTTTTGTGTTTTATTGGCAGATCTGGGCAAATATTTTGAAATTTTTACCATTGTTGGTGACGTGATTTTTCCAAATTTAAATACCTTTGTGACTAATTGCATATTGTTACATGACTGCCGTTGTTCAACACCACTCACAATCATGTTCACAAACATACAGCGTGTGTCTGTTTGACCATGGCTGTAGACAATGCTCATTTCGGGGCCAAGTCAACACCTACATGTACGTAATGCATGTGTCTCATGACGTTACTAGAACGTGCCATTACGTCACCAGACTAGTTCACAATGGTCGCACTGACATTTTGAAATTGATGCGGTTGCACCACGCGACGTGTACTGCGGCCCCGGAACATGTGTGTGTAAATCAGATGTTTGAATTAAGCAGATAAAATGACCAAAAGTACTGCATATATGCTCAAATTACACGATATTTCAGACGGAAATGTAACAATAACGTTCAACCATGTCCAGCCGTGGCATTTGGGACTAAACTCAATTCAAACAGTTCCAAAACGTTTACCCATGGCTGGACATGTTCGAAACTTATAATATAGGCCTCAGCTCTGGAATTACCATTATTGTGCTTTCACCAATATTGCTGCTGTTGCTTTAAATTGAGTCTTCTTTATCAATACAAACATGATTTGACAGTACTTTAGAATCATTTCCATTGGAAATGATTCTAAACTATTGTCAAATTATGGATTTTTATGAGAGAAAAAAAGAAAAAGAAAAAGCAGACGACACATTTAATTCAGCTTTGTCAGAGTTAAAGAAAGAGTGGAGTGGATACATACCCGATTGTTCCAGTGCCTCACAGAAGGCCTGCCATTTTCCTGGCTGTTCCGACTTTATAATTATGTTGATTAATTCATCGACGGGACTGGAAACTGCACTGCTATCATCGTTGTTGAAGCGAAGATTCAGCCGAGTACCAACATCTAGTGAAATAAAGGTGAAACCAGTACAGTGGAAGCTCTCTAAATCGGACAACCTGGGAGGTCCCCAGGCAGCTACAATAATTCGCCTCCGATATGTTATCTACGGCTACAATTTGACCCATTCAAAAAATGTGAGCAACCTAAGTGCATACCCAAACCTGTTGCATGTAGGTCAAAATTTAGTAAACTGTATATTTTATACAAATAATCTTTGATGTAGAACTAGTAAATTGTCAAAAATAAAAGAACAGGGTAAACATTTTCCCATGGAAGCCATATTTTCTCTTGTTGTTGTTCAACATTCAAAATAACGAAGTGAAGCTTTCAAATTTACAAGATATACATGTAAATGTCAGATAAACACATTTACACGGTCAACTAACCAATTTCTGCATGTGTATGTTCATTATTAATAATTTATTGATACAGCTTTGACAGTTTTATATCTCTAACATATCAAACACGCCGGATAACGTATTGCAAAAATCACTCTTCCATAAATTACATTAAAGAGATGGGGTTAAATTGCTACCCTCGTGAATGGTATGGAGCGGGGTAGCAATTTTGTTTCTAGTCCCAGGGTGTCCGGTTCAGAGATGTTCCACTGTAAATCAGGGGGAGCTCCCAGTGTGTCCGGTTTAGAGAGGTTCCACTGTACATGTATGGCTAGTGTAGCTAAGAAAGAACTAAACATGTCACTGGAGAACACCAATGGAGCCAGTCACATCGTTGGGAACCTGTGTCACGTCATGTCACAACCACAGGTTCTTGTAGAACGGTTCATATTTCGGTGTTTCATTGGGTTATTTCGGTATATCTGGTGGTTTGGGTGCATTATTACCAACATACAATTTACGTCACCTCTCGCGAGTTAGTACACATATAAGTATGGTAATGTTCCTTTGTGGGTATTTTGGCAGTATAAACTGGTTCCGAAGGTAATGGTGAATGTGTAGATAATTGACGATTTCCGTCAATTGAGCATTAGAAGTTGCACAAAACTCCGTCAATTGAGCATTAGAAGTTGCACAAAACTATGTAAATTACCCAAAACCAATAAACTCTACCCAAATTTACCCAAAATCCACCAAAATACCCATATGACACCATATCTCCAGATAAGGTGCGTATTGGCATATTTTACACACTTTTTTAGCAGAATACTCATTGATTATCAAAAGTGCGCATATATGGGAGTACAAAATACTCACAGTAATGCGAAAATACGTTGATTTTCAAATTGAGTAGTGAAAATAATGTAATAAAGTTTAAAATTGACTTAGTTAATTTACTTAAAATTTAGCAAACAGTGTTTGCTTTTTGCAGCTCAAATAAGTGATTTTTTTAATTTGTTTTATTTGTTATCATCTGTTCCTACCATATTTATAATGAAGAAAATCAATAATTAATACATTTGTAAAAGTAAAATACACATTGAATTTGAAATATGGGGGTATAATACTCTTTAGATATAAAACTTATCTGGAGCATGTGACACCAACATACTGACCATCAGTTCAAACACATGTGGGTGAAACCAGTTCCACTCAATTCCATTTTTGCTACTTGCCCATCTGAGAAATTTAAAATCTTTTCCCGGCAAAACATGTAACCCACCCAGACTTTTTAGAACTAGAGATAAAAAGAACTAGAACTATCACAGGAGTGATCATAATACCCCCACAAAGAGTTGGACTTACAAATAGCTTAACATTAGAAGAGTTTTATAGGTTTGAATAAAAATTTCATGATCAATATTTAATGCTGGCCTTAGAGATGTGTGACATTGACCTTTTACCTGCGTACGTGGTCAATGAAAATGAGATAATCTGAAAACATTTGAAAATTCATTCATCATTTATAGAGGATCTTACACGAGTAATGGATTAATATGAGTTTGATTAAAAACTCTGTGCCGAGTTTGTCAAGAAGTTAAAAGGAAGATATTTTTGTAAAAAAAATATTTGTTCGGCATAAAAAGTGTGTATAGTTTCAGATCAATCCACTGAACGGTTTCAGAGGAGTTGTGTACACAAACTATGCAGTTTATCTGTCTGCCACCTGCAATAGGTTTGACCTTTGACCTTCAACTGTGACCTTGGACGTAGGTGCGTGGTTATTGATCGCAACACACCTTCTCATCCTGAGAAACATTTGTGCCAAGCCATTTGATAATCCATGCATCGGTGTAGAAGATATAGAGCGGAAGGGAATTTCAATACGTTTGACCTCTGACCTTCAACTGTGACCTTGACCTTGGACGTAGGTGCGTGGTTATTGATCGCGACACACCTTCTCATCCTGAGAAACATTTGTGCCAAGGCATTTGATAATCAATGCATCGGTGTAGAAGATATAGAGCGGAAGGGAATTTCAATAGGTTTGACCTTTGATTTTCAACTGTAACCTTGACCTTGGACGTAGGTGCATGGTTATTGATCGCAACACACCTTCTCATCATGAGAAACATTTGTGCCAAGCCATTTGATAATCCATGCATCGGTGTAGAAAATATAGAGCGGAAGGGAATTTCAATAGGTTTGACCTTTGACCTTCAACTGTGACCTTGACATTGGACATAGGTGCGTGGTTATTGATCGTTACACACCTTCTCATCATGAGAAACATTTGTCCCAAGCCATTTGATAATCCATGCATCGGTGTAAAAGATATAGAGCGGAAGGGAATTTCGATAGGTTTGACCTTTGACCTTCAACTGTGACCTTGACCTTGGACGTAGGTGCGTGGTTATTGATTGCGACACACCTTCTCATCATGAGAAACATTTGTGCCAAGCCATTTGATAATCCATGCTTCTGTGTAGAAGATATAGTGGAAGGAAATTTCAATAGGTTTGACCTTTGACCTTCAACTGTGACCTTGACCTTGGACGTAGGTGCATGGTTATTGATCGCGACACACCTTCTCATCATGAGAAACATTTGTGCCAAGCCATTTGATAATCCATGCATCGGTGTAGAAGATATAGAGCGGAAGGGAATTTCGATAGGTTTGACCTTTGACCTTCAACTGTGACCATGACCTTGGACGTAGGTGCGTGGTTATTGATCGTGACACACCTTCTCATCATAGATGAGCATTTGTGCCAAGCCATTTGATAATCCATGCATCGGTGTAAAAGATATAGAGCGGAAGGGAATTTCGATAGGTTTGACCTTTGACCTTCAACTGTGACCATGACCTTGGACGTAGGTGCGTGGTTATTGATCGTGACACACCTTCTCATCATGAGAAACATTTGTGCCAAGCCATTTGATAATCCATGCATCGGTGTAAAAGATATAGAGCGGAAGGGAATTTCGATAGGTTTGACCATACATGCCCATTCAGTAGGCATAACATGTTCTTCATGGGAATTAAATGAGTTTATAATTATGTCACTATTCCACCAGTTTTAAAAATTGCAAGTGCCCGTTTAGTAATATTTATTTTACTGATAGTGATGCGCGTTGGTATCCGGCTATTATCATATGCAAATGAGGCATGGTAATTTTAATTATTTATACCGGTACTAATTAAATGCATCGCCTGAAAAATAATATTTTCGACACATTATAAAGTATGATCATTGCACATCAAAAAATAAATACAGAGAATAAATAGTAATGTCCGTTACATTTTAAGGAAACACGGTTTATCGCCCCTGATATCAGTGTGGAAAGTTACGTCTGGTATAAAATGTATGGCTGGGGCAGGGAATGAAAATATGGGTGATAAGGCGTAAACAAAAATTGTTTGTTTGAAAATATGGATGATAAGGCGTAAACAAAAATTGTTTGTTTCCACTAACCCATAGTGGGTTAACATATCCAGTACAAAAAGTGTGTCGTGAATGGAAGAAAAAAAAATCGAGAAAAAAAAAAAGTTTCGCCTACCTACTACCGGTACCTACCCTATTTTTTTTCCAGGTGTTAGCGTAAACAAACAATTTGTTTTGGCCTAATGATTTATTAATACATTTAATACACACAGGCTCTTCGATGCGATGTCATAAATCGGCTGTTACATCAATTGGACACACAAGATAAAATAGTTAATGAAGTTTTAAAATGGTAATGTTTTACCATAATTCTGGTGTACCAGCATAGACAAACAATTATTAACTGTTAGGGAAGCAAGATAATTGTGTTTCTGTCAAGTAAATAACGATAATATCAACTAGCCACAACTATAAAGAGGTAAATGGAACAGCCGTTACCTGGCAATTGCCAGCTGATCAGGTTAATGACCAGACAATGTTTGATTTTAGGAGTCTGAATTGACTGGTAATGTGTGCAGTGCTTTTCTTATTTGTGGCTGTGACTGGAAAAATAGGGCTTATAGGAATTGTGACCAGTATACCTCTTGGTTGTACACATGTATAACCAAACTAAACAGTGTGATTTTTACATAACACATGTTATTTTGTTTCGCTTTGTTTGTGCCTTTTTAAATACGATCGATCGATGGCCATTGTCATAAATATTTGGTGACACAAGACCGTAATTGACCCACACAATAGATTAATACGTCACATTGGCGTGTGTGGCTAGAAAATCAATATCTGGTAACACGAGGCACGTGGCATGTATTGAGCCGCTAATCGGGATATCCGTTATCATGGTTATCGAGGTGTGTAATTAACTTCACACGTCACACCAATAAACCAGTGAGATGTTGTGTATTATTTTGGGCATTCGGAGCATGGATTGAGAAATAGCAGCCAGATTTTTTTCATTATTTTCGACGAATGTTAAGGACAGTTTGCAAATCTCAATCGGTCTGAGATTTCAATATTCGGTCCAGAACCGACAAACTGAAAATTTTAGAAACCCTGACTGTCTTAATGAACATGCACATGAAGTTACAAGCCAATCGGTCATACGATAAATAAGCATGATGCAACCAAATCAAATTCAGCATGACGAGGAGTCAAGCTAATATAGGCTATTGTGATGATACATACCACCTTCCAGTTCCTTGATCTTGGGAATCAGATGTAGTAAGACACTTGACCCCCTGATACAACTCACGATGCGCCTCCTGAACATGTGAACTCGCGCTACCACATCCACCATGTTGCCACCTTCTACTTACAGACACTGTGTCTGAGATATGCCTAGAAACAGATTAGGAAAACACAGTTTAATTGTAAAATTGTCACAAAACAAAGTAGTATTTTTCAGTATTAACCCTTTAACCCCACAGTAACTGGAATGGATTTTGATATGTTAATTTTGCAACCAATCTAATCGTCACAAAACGATTTTCAGACTAGTCCATTTATGAAAAGGGGGTGCTTTTGTTCTCAAAAATATGATAATTACTTGCAAAATGTGCAGATCCTGACGAGACGGCTCGTCACGAGCCAGCTCATCCACAGGTTGAAGTAACGGATCGAGGTCTATAAATACATTAAATATGCCTAAAAGCATCAATAAATGAAGAAAAAATAATATTTTTTTTACCCCCTCCATCTAATCATTAATGATTAGATGGAGGGGGTAAAAATAAAAACAAATAATTTTTTTTCTTCATTTATTGATGCTTTTAGGCATATTTAATGTATTTATAGACCTCGGTCCGTTACTTCAACCTGTGAGCTCATCTGGACCTACATTTTTATTTTTTGCCAATACCACTATACAGGCATGTGGTGTTGAAAGGTTTAATAACATGTTTTGTAATCAATGGTTACTGTTTTTTTGTATAAACTAGATTGGTCAGTAAGTGAGGCTTACGGAATACCACGTGTATGGGCTTGCAACCTTGACTCTGGGCTTAGCGGGGGCGGCACGAACGTGAATTTGTCACAGGGTGGTAGAGGTCCATTGGAGCAATGCGTGTGTGAAATGTGAAGCAGATATCGAGCAAGGAAATAGAAGTTATAACCAATTTCTCTGATGTTAAGTTTTGTAAATAGAATAAGTATGTGACCTTGACCTCGAGATCAGCGGGGATTTGTCACAGCATGATAGTAGAGCCTTAGAGGAATTCATGCATGAAATATTAAGAATTTTCGATGAAAGAAATATAAGTTATAACATATTTCTCTGATGTTATGTTTTGTAAAGAGACCAAGTATGTGACCTTGACCTTCGGATCAGCGGGTGCTGGACGGTCGTGGATTTGTCACAGCATGATAGTACAACCGTAGACGAATTTTGCACGAGTGAAATATTAAGAATGTTCAATGAAGGAAATAGAAGATATAAATTATTTCTCTGATGTTAAGTTTTGTAAACAGACTAAGTATTTGACCTTGACCTTGAGATCAGCAGGGGTTGGACGGTCGTGGATTTGGCACAGCATGGTAGTAGAGCCTTACAGGAATACATCTGTGAAATATTAAGCATTTTAGATGAAGGAAATAGAAGTTATAACATATTTCTCTGATGTCAAGTTTTGTAAAGGGACTAAGTATTTGACCTTGACCTATTTCTCTGATGTTAAGTTTAGTGACGGACGGACGCACAGACGCACACACGGACGCACAACCTGACTCCAGTATACCCCCCACAACTTGTTGGGTGGTGGGGTGGGGGGGATATAATTAATTACACTAGCATTATAAATGGAAACTTGTTTCTATACCGGTATGTGGTATTGTAAGACCATTTTACAACAACCAAATTAATTAAATTTCACAATTTTTCCTTTATACTGGTACATAAACAGGCAAAATATCAAATTCAAACCAATTGATCACAGTGTCTGATCATGCTGATAGTATATACTTGAATATCATATGCGCGTGATGTACTATACCCACCGCGATGTACTATAGGTCAATGCGAAGCTTGCTACCTGATAAATAATTATATCTGACCCACTTTGAAATGGGGTTATTGGGTTTTAAACCAGTGTATCTCATGATCAATGCATGTATGATAGTCATGCAGACTGATATAGAGATAATGTTACACATGTTTTTGAGTACTGGTATGTTCCATGTATTTCACCAAGATAACCATATTTCTCAAACGGACATGTGAACTTTCCACCAATTGCAATATTTATGTTAGTGTTAACCATTAAAATGCTGAAAACGAATATTGTGGTCTGCTGTAATTCTATATTTTGTCTTCTCTTTCAATAAAAACATGGTCTGATAACACTTTAGAATCATTTTCCAAAGTGATGTCAAATCACGTTTCTGATGAGAAAAAATGGAAAATGAAAATTAACAGCAGACGACAAAATTTAATTCAGCAATCAGCATTGTAAGGGTTAATACTGAAATAAGTGCTGAATGTGTTACGATACGAGGTCATATCCGATCTGAGTTGGAATCTTGTATAGTTTATGTAGCAATACCAAAGAAAGCAAAAACAAGCCAAACCCCTGAGGTATTGTTGACATCAGTGTTGTAAAAACATTTGGAAAACATCATTTGCCATCACATACTAATTAACCCACTTATAGTAAGGCTTGTTAAGTGACTATTTACTTCAAGTCATGATGCAAAGGTCTCCTTTGGTATGGAAGTACCTAAGGACCATAGAAACTTTTTTATCCAAAGACACACGCTATTTTCAAGATGGCCGCCGGCGGCCTTATTGGAAAAAAATAGCCGATCATATGTAAGCTTAGCTAAATTTCCTTTAAAGTTAACATTCAAATTTATCTGTTGTATGCAAGCTTCTAAGAGTCATGGCGAAATTATTAATAAATATAGAAGTCGTATCTCAAATACAAGATGGCCGCCGACGACCATATTGGAAAATGTGGCCGAAAGTAAATAGTCGTTTAGCTAAATTTCAATTCAAGATTGATTAATTCTTTTCCGTTGTATGCAAGTTTCTAATGGTAATGGAAGAATGACTATCAACATATTGAAGTTGTATCTCATATTCAAGATGGCCGCCATCGGCTATATTGGAAAACATGGCCGACGATGTATAAGTTTAGCTAAATTTTAATGGAAGCTAGATTTTTTCTATGACTTTGTTCTATCTATTGTATGCACATTTCTAACGGTCATGGAAGAATGAATAGCAAAATACAGAAGTTGTATCTCAAATTTAAGGAGCTTCGTATGTCTTGAAGTGCCTATTATATGCATATGCTCCGCATTATATAGTGCAGCACATTGCAAAATCACTCTTGTGTATGTGCATATATATTTTGTTTGAGAGTGGCTTATTTTATTGCAACATATGTTTTATTTTATTAGCAAACAGAATAGTACAAACATGTAGTGCGCAGTTTTGTCAGGCTCACTAAATAACCGGATGTATACAATATGGTGTTTGAGCGACTTATACATGTATGCATATCGCAATATAATGTGATATCGGAATTAATGGTCACTCGCGTGAATTATGTTGTAGAGAACATGTATTATTGAAACAGGAATAATGCATGTAAATGTATATATTCCACACACTACATGATATAATAAAACTAATACGAGATGAGACGATATTCAGTGCGCAAATACATAATGGTTGCCATACATCACGATATAATGGTCAACTTTACGTTATTTTATAATTAGTCTAGCTACAGTGAGATACGATTCATCAGCTACTGTGTATAATGGTGACTATAACACTATCCCCTGCTAACAGAAACATTGCTACATATCGTGGACTGAGCTTAAACGTTGCTACAATGACGCCAATACTATGCAATGAAAATGTAAATTGACGAATATAGATATGTTGGGTTCATGTCGGTGATTGACATTAATAAGTGAGTCTGGGTTTCTCTGAATTAATATTCCCTCTGCGAGACAGATACTGAATAGATAGAACATAACACGAATATGCTTGCATTATGACAAAATGTCATGCATAATATGCATTCTAAGTACTACACCATTACACTATGTGCTTATAAATTAATAGTATGTGATGTTTTATATTACTTGGAATGCATACATTGCATCTCCGCATACATTATAAGAGTGTATGTGATTGGTATATGCATATTTATTATTATACGGTATACATATATTGCTGAACGGTGCAGTGTACATTTTGTCGTCATTCATTCCGGTCGTCTGTTGATCTGTACTGCTGCCAGTAACACTTTTGTTAAAGTTAGCATTCACAATGTCAGTGCCAAATGCTTTAAGCTGTATGTGTATATGCAGTAGGCAGCCCTTTTTGTGATTGGTATATGCATATTTTATTATTATACAGTATACATATATTGCTGAACGGTGCAGTGTACATTTTGTCGTCATTCATTCCGGTGGTCTGTTGATCTGTACTGCTGCCAGTTACACTTTTGTTAAAGTTAGCATTCACAATTTCAGTGCCAAATGCTGTATGTGTATATGCAGTAGGCAGCCCTTTTTCATTTCCTCAAAGGCCTTTTGCATTACAAATTCCTATATTTCTGGCTTGCAATTGTTTTCAACATGGCGGCTAATTTTATTTTCTTACCGCATGTCAATTGTGTGTGCTACTTTCGAATGGTGCTTGAATACATTCTAACAGTGAAAACTGCCTGAAAAAAAAATGTGTAATCAACCGTATCCAAACATTGTAAATAATTGTTATTTTTATTTGTTTGTACATATACATGCCTAATCTGTTTCCGAATGATTGATGGCAGCCGTCTTGGATTTGAGATTCAAATTTGTTTACATATGTTATTATATACATCGGTTCATTTATTTCAAGTGAAAACTGTCTACATACAGATGTTTATAATAGCATCTACGACAAACAGTTAGCGAACTCGATAATTTAATTGAAAATTGGCTGATGGCGACCATCTTGGATTCGAGATACAACTTATTAATTATGTTATTTAGTTTTCTATGACACATATGTAGTTCTATATTAAAGAGGAGTCACATTACAACATTAATTCATTAATTACATATATTGTCAGCAATTTTTACCAATATGGCAACCGGCGGCCGTCTTGAATTTTAGATAAAGCTTCTGTATTAGATATTCATTCCTCCATGAACCTTAGAAACTTGAATATAACAGAAGAAATTGAAATCATTACTTTTATCACTATTTAGCTACACTTATATATTGTCGGCCAGTTTTTCCAATATAGCTGTCAGCAATATTTTACCTATATGGAGACCGGCGGCCATCTTGAATTTGCCATACAACTTCTATATCAGATATTCATTCCTCCATGACCCTTAGAACTTTGTATATAACAGAATAAATGAAAATCATTACTTTTATTGAAATTTAGCTGAACTTGGAATTGAGATACAACTACTATATTTCATATTAACTCCTCCATGATTGGTAGAAGCTACCATACAACACTAGAAATAAGAATCATAAGTATAATTGAAATTTAACTCAACTTATATATCGTCGGCCATAATTTCAAGATGGCCGCCGGAAGCCATCTTGAATATGAGATAGAGCGTGTCTTTGGATAAAAAACTTTCTATGGTCCTAAGGAACTTCAATACCAAAGGGGACCTTAATATTTGCATCATGATGTGAAATCAAACCCCTATTGTATGCACTTAACAAGCAGAGGCGTCGGAAGAAAATTAAAATTGGGGTGGCGAATGTCGACCCGAGCAAAGCGAATTATTTTTTTTTAAATTCTAGATGCCATTTTCTGCATTCTACTGCATTTAAGAGAGACACCTTTTATTTTTGGTCCAAATATTGGGGCGGTGGTTGCCGCCCCTGCCGCCCCACTTCTGACGCCTCTGACAAGCCTACTATTAGATAAGCATAGTGTTATCACCTCGCTTGACCCATTTCATGAGAATACCATACACAGGTATCACAATGTTCAACCGATTCTTATACTTTTTGTTTTAATTATATCTTCATGAAAGATTATGTTGTTAATTACCACTCATTTGAGCCCTTTCTGAGTACTGATATCAACAATCACGTGCCTTTAAAAATGCGGGTACTTGATGAACGGAACATATTTCACTGTTTTATGGGTTCTTTCCTAGCCTGTAGCAGTGAATAAAATATTGTTACATGAAAGTCGTTGTTTGACACCGCTCACAGCCGTGTTCAAACGTACAGCGCTTGCCGTTTGACAATGGCTGTAGAATATGCTCATTCCTGGGCCAAGCCAACACCTACGTAATGCATATGTCTCATGACGTTAATTACTATAGAACGTGCAATTATGTCACCAGACCAGTTCATAACGGTTGCACTGAAATTGATGCTGCTATCACGCAACGTGTACTGCGCCACCAGAATATGTATGTGTAAATCAGCTGTCTGAATGGAACGGGATATATGTAATAATGTAATAATAACGTTCGCCCATGTCCCATGTACATGGGCGGATTCAGGGGGGGGGGGCGGACCCGGCGCGCGCCCCACCCCCCCCTAAAATTCGCCGAGTAAAGATTTTTTACAAGTTACAAGGCACGTTTCATGCCAAGTGCCATATGTATTCCATGCATTTTTCGGTCGTTTTCTTGTTGTTTCAAAATTTAAACGTTTTCAATAAAAAAATAATGTTTAAACATACTGTGACAGTGTCAATATTTTTGCTCCAAAATGCGCCAGAACGTAGGAAATGCGATGTAGATTTCCAAAATTTTCCAGCATAGCTCGTTCGATAATATAGTCAAGTACATTTGTATTGCAAAATAGTTACGCCCTCCCCCCCCCCCCCCCTAACCCGAAATCCTGGATCCACGCCTGATGTACATAAGGAATTCGCCAAAATTGTTGTTTATGTAAGTCTTAGCGTCCCTAGAAATAACCCACCCAAGTCACAGGCATTTGGCGTGTCTCAGCTTCCATCGGTATAACTATATATATATGAACAAGTTGAACACGACCGTGTATCATAAGAAAATAACATGTTGAAAATTGTAATTTTCTATGCATTCTATGTATTTCTACAGGATATCAATAATTCTCAAATGATAAGAACTTGCCACTAAAACACATTATTTCATTTGTTATGATACGAGGTTGTGTCAGACCTAGGAAAAGGAGCTGTAATTCGATATTATTTGCATAAATATGTTCTAACTATGTTATTTTAGCAAGATAACAATACTTCTCAAATGAACATGACTTTTTTGTGCACTTTCCGTCAAAATATGCATCAAATATAAATATGGTGAAGTCCAGATTCACCTATAAATAAACATATATCACATTTTATTCATAATTTGCGAACAGACCCTCTTCAGATTAAGAAGTATCTAGGAAAGTCACAAAATAGGTGGTAAATAACAATTATAATATGTATAACTGTAACTTAGAAAACCGTGGGAAACAACATAAAGGTACATGCCCACTCAGTAAGCACAAAATGTTCTTTATAGGAATTAAATAATTGTGTCACTATTCCACCAGTTCTAAAAATTACAAAGGCCCGGAAAACAGATGTAATCATTTAGTAATATTTATTTTACTGATAGTGACGCGCGTTGGTATCAGGGCTATTCTTTTCCATTTATACTACTGAAATGAGTCGCCTGAAAAAATAATATTTTTGACAGGTTATAAAGTATGCTATTAAGTGAACACTGTTATCGCCCCTGATATCAGTGTGAAAATTTGTGTCTAAAATAAAATGTATAATAATGCCAATCAATACGTGGGGTAATGGTGAATGAATGTATATTTTGCCAGAAAATGTCATACGATGATACGTACAGAATATACAAAATTATCTGTATCACTATATTATAACCTACTGCGTGGGCATGTACCTTTAAAATACCTTTTTAAAATAATTTTCAATTAACACTATTCTTAGAATATGCTTATTCACTCGTTTACTAGGTGCATGAATGAATGAGAAGGCAGAATCCATGGGAATTTGGTCAGCCATTGAATGATTGACTGTCTGAAAAATAATTATGCATCAGTCAATGTAAGTCCCCGCCCCCCCCCTCCGGGGGAATAGCGGGGCTTATATTTTGTTGGTTATTTTCCCCGGTTAGGCCCGCACTGCGGGCAACTGGTGTTAAAGCCCCGGTGAAAAGCCCCGCACTGCGGGGCCATCTGGTGATAAATCTGTGATTTTAAATGTGATTCTTGCACGAAAATGATGTGTTGTAGAGCAAAAATGTCACTTATAAATAGTAGATATCTGGGAACTTTTATTAGTATGGGAAGCCATTATTACAACCCAACAGCATTATTCGTTGTAGATGTAATTGGTAGCACATTTGGCCTGCTACTCGTCATTTCTAGGGTGGTTGACTTAGTGATATAGTTGTTTTTGAAACCGTTACAGTCGATGATCAGCTGGGTAATGACCGATATGTTTAGTTTGTAAAAGTTCGAGTCTCCTAGCACTTTTTGGATTTCTTGACGAAACGCCGGGTAGGTCTGTTTCCGAACTTCGTGTAGTGCTGGGCATCTTAGTAGCATGTGTGACGCATCCTAGCTCCGCCTCCAAATGACAGTTAGGACAAGTAGGGTCGACTAAGTACAGGGTAAATATGTGTTTTGTTGCTTTGAAATAGGTACGTTCCTGTTAATAGTAGTAACCAAATAAATAGCCGCTAACCTTTGGCACCACCCACGGACTCGGTAGAAGGAAGGTCGGCATTATGTGTGAATAGTATTTAAATAGCGCAAAAGTGGACCCTTGCATGATCAAACAAATTCTTAACCGTATTAACGCACGGACACACGGACGGTGCAAACAACTATATGACACCGGCTCTTCGAGACAGGGTTCATAAAAAGTACACCCCCCCCCCCCTATTAATAGTATAAAATGCAGCACTTTATACTTTTACTACTACTTACATGGGGAGGGATGTGTGTGAGAGAAATAGGATTTTTCCGATGTGGGGGGGGGGGGGGTGTCTCGGGATTTTCCAGGGTTTGTTGGGTAAAGAATCACTTTCCAGGTGGTGGGGGGGGGGGGGGGGGGGTCTCGTGATTTTCCAGGGTTGGTCGGGTAATGAATCACTTTCCAGGGGGGGGGGGGGAGGTCTCGGGTTTTCCTTCAGTGTGTGTGGGGGGGGGGGAATGTCTCAGAATTTTCCACGTGTTGGGGGGGGGGGGGCTGGGATAACGGATAACGGATAACGGCAGTGCAATATAAACAGAGGAATTATTTGAAAACAATTTTGTTTATATTAAACAAAATTTGCCAGTATTAAACAGTCCACAGTGAAAGTAGATCGTATTAAACAGTTTAAACCCATGTCACCCCTCCCACACAACAGTATTCAGGTAAACATACATGTACATATCTTGATAACAGTCTGATAAAACCCCGGTAAAGCCCCGGGGTATGTCCCCGCTCAATTTCTTAGCAACAGTTAAAGCCCCGGTAAAGTCCCCGCAGTGCGCGGCATCATGAAAGGTAAAAGCCCCGGGGTATGCCCTGGTAAAGCCCCGCCCCTCCCCCGGAGGGGGGGGGGCGGGAATTGACATTGACTGATGCATTATTAAACCAAAAGAATAATACAATTACAAGTGCAATTTTACATACATAAACTCACCGAATAAATGAAATATTTAAAGTCACCAGCAACAGTCCGCTGTCTGTCCAGACAGGTATTTTCCGGAAAACTGACGTAAATCAAACAAGCATTAGATCATCAGAGTTTCCAGGAAATCATTATGTCACTAAACTCTACTTTCGGTTTAGAATGATAATGTATAGTCTGTTTCAGTATTCAAGGTTTATAACAACTGATACCACTCATTTGAAAAACGGAACTTTTATACACAGGTATAACTCATATTTTATAATACCTATGTTGATGGTAAATGTATCAAATTAAAGGTATGTCTCTATGCTCCAATTTCGTATATGATATGTATGTATACGACGGATGCAATCAATATAAATATTCATTGGAAGTTGGCAAAAATTTACATTGCTTGTCATTTGTAAAATGGAGCGTAGAATCACCGGAACCCACGTACGGAACCGTTCATAGTTTCTGAGGTGTGCTATCCATATTGACAACTTACATATTATATCAAATTCAACATTAGTCTATATGCTTTAGGTAGCACAGTCTGATAATATCATGCAGTGCTTGGTATTGCATTTGCGGTATTATTTGCGGTGTATGCACATCTTGCATGCTAAGATCATTTATTATCATTTCTTGATACCGAATACATGTATTTGTGTGGAAGAAGGTTGACAATTAACAGCCTGTTGTCTAAACATAGTCTGACGTTATCCTTGTGAATTTTATCTAGCAGACACTCGGATGCTTCCTAAAAAATGAAGTAATTTACAAAAAAATAATACAACCAAAATATAAATGTCATGGTTGCCAAATATTCCACCTGATGAGTACACCTAGTTGGGAATGAAACATATATATACATTGTAATTAACCACTATATATAATTATTAAGTTGTTGATTATTTAATTAACTATTACTGAGCTTAAAACTTAATTTAAATAACTTTAATTATCAAATAATAACATCAAAATTCATATTTCCCGGTATTTCCCACTTTGGGAAGTATTTCCCGGGACGGGAAAGGGAATTCCCGCCCCCGGTATTTCCCGGCCAACCCTGGCGGTATATACTCAAACGTATTTTATGTATCAAATAAATTGTCTGACTGTGGTAGCTGATTATGAGCTACCGTAGTTCAATACGCATACTAAGATCATTTTTATTCAAGCCCCTGTGGGTTGAATTTAGGTTTGTTTAATGGATTTTCCAGGTCTCGCAGGATCGCGTAGTGATTTTTTTAGCAGCCAACGCACGTTCATAATTTTACCTACGCCATGTTAAAGAATGCGAATGTGAACGGTGCATTATGAACGTTTCACTCATATTTTTCGCCAGCTACATTTTTTTTTCGCTACAGTTATATAATTTCTCAAAAAACACTTTTATTTTATCAAATATTAACTGTCGTGTTGCTAATAATATCTTTTCGCGGGTTATGCTGACCGATACACATACGTCGCTATATACGCCATGAAAAATAGTTCTGATATGAGCTAACATAATTTGTATTGTGTCGTGTAATACATGTGTTGTTGTTATTTTTCTGCACGACATTTATATTAGAAAAGTGTTTATCTGTATAATATAATATAAACTGGCATGTATTCATTTGAAGAATTTTTTTTTTCACGCGCAATGATACAACCGCATGTCTCCGTATAGTAGTATTTTCCGACCGCCATTTTATGCCGACCCATTCCATAAACACAAAGAATATGTAAGATTTGTATCGGTTCTATTGTGATAATATATCCACATTTATTGTTATATTATAAATAAGTTATCTCATCTTCTATTGCACAATATTTTTTTAATAATCAGCGTGGTGGAAGCTATTTTATTTAATTCATACCAAGAAAACATTATCTGGTAGCCTGCCTGGAATCGTGTGTCGGACTACTGAGCCAAGGGTCGTGGGTTCGAGCCTGACTAGCGGCGTGCGTTGTGTCCTTGAGCAAGACACTTTATCCACACTGCTCCAGTTCACCCAGCTGTAAATGGGTACCGATAATTCGTAGTTGCTCTGTAAATACGAATTACCGGCTTCTCTCAAAAATCTCTACCTCCGTTCTTTCTCCCATTCTTGGGAGACGGCATGCAAGGTCCTAGAGCCAGTGCCGCCGTTAAATATAAGCAAAAAAAAAAAAAAAAAAAGTTCATCTACAGGATACATCGCGAGTTTGATTGGGAACTACAATCGCGGTGCATATCGTAACAAGAAATTTGTGGCACATATATTATACTACACAGACTAGTGTAAAAGTGAAACTGTTCAGTGAAATCAAAGGAAATAGGCAAGGGGGGAATCCCATATACAACACGCAGAGTGATTTCCCCTAGACGACTCTTCCAAGAGAAATCACTCTGCGTGTTGTTGTTTTTTGTTCTGTCGTGTTTATGTGAATGGATTCTCGCTGTCTACCTTATTCATATACTACTATAAACTATACGTACATTAATAAAATTGTCTGGCACCTGTGGTTAAACATGGTCACATATTATTTAAATAATTAACTTAACATTCATTTCCATGGTTTGCGTGAATATTGTCCAATTATTGATATTATTTACTCTTTTTTTTCCACTGCAGATCTGGTTTCAGAGAAGAAGTGATATTGCAGATCTGGTTTTGGAGAAGAAGTGAATTGATGTGATGTGGTACATGCCCTATGTGAGTAACATACCCCCCCCCCCCCCCCCCCCCCCCCACTTTACCCCCCCCCCCCCCCCCCCCCCCCCCCCCCCCCCCCCCCCCACACCCACCCCCCCCCCCACCCCCCCCCCCCCCCCAACATTCCTGTGCATTCAACAAGACTGCATGGGAGGTACATGTAGGAGGGAGTAGCGAAGGGTAATTTAACGATTGGTGTTCATCCTTATATGGGAGGGCCAACGTACATAGTTTGGCCATCATGTACTAACTTTGGCCCCCAGGTACTTGATGCTAAATCCTGGCCCTTTATGCCCCATTAGAAAAGTAAATAGCAATTCAAAAGCTAATCATATAGCTTTTTGGGGTGATGCTAAGACTTAAGTGATTCTGGTGCAGCATGGATCTGGCCACCCAGGCCAGGAGATTCTAATTTCAGGGCTGAATATATATAGTTTATGTGAATATTGAAGCTGTGGGATTTTGGAATTTCCCTCATTTTATACAGGTTGAATACAGGATAGGTTCCATCCTGTTGGCCCGGCCTTAACATGACCCTGGCTGTTGATAGGCCGTTAAAACACCAATAATCAATCAATCAATCAATCCACAGCACTCTAATTTCAGGCTGCAGAATATATTGTTTTATGTAAATATTGAGCTCTGATTTTGGGAATTTTCCCTTACTTTTTTTCAGGTTGAATTCAGGGGACACTCCATCCTGTTGGCCCGGCCACTTACATGACCCTGGCTGTTGAGGCCGTTAACACACCAATAATCAATCCATTCATCCTTAATGGAATTGCTGACCTTACATGGTTTGGCCCCTCATGTACCAACCATTTCAGCCCCCCTGGTACTTGCGAGCTAATATGCGCAACATGTTACAAACAGGATAGATACTCCAACACCTAAAATGACTATTTACACTATTTTTATATAAACCATATTTGAATATATGCCTTTGTTACCAGCAATAAACATTTGTTCTCTTATTTTTGAGGGGGAGGTAGGGAGGGGAGTAGCGAAGGGTAATTTAGCGATCGGTATTCATCTTGTCGGAATGCCCACTTACATGGTTTGGCCCTCATGTACCAACCATTTCGGCCCCCTGGTACTTGAGAGTTAACTCCTGTTATGCCCCATTAAGAATTTTTCTGTATAGGCAAGGATTATGTTCCTATCCTCAGGAGTAAATGCTTTTCTCATCGGCGAGCATTGCATTTGCCAAAATGGTACAAGAGGGCCGAACCATGTAGGTCGACCATATGGTAAGGATGTCCTACTCAGCAGAAGGCTAGATTGATTGATTGGATCCCTTCTATGACCCAATCAAAATGAATGCAAACCAATTTTTAGCATATTGCTTATCCACACACACGTACTGCGCAGAATTTCTGGACTTTCAGTCCTTTGATTCAGTGTTGTGAGAACATGGGGTTTATTGTTATCGCAATCTGTGTAGCCCTAAATCAATCCGTAGTTCGCCGGAACTGATGCACTTCGCAACTGTGAACAACGGAACTCTCTAACTAACCGCTTATAATTCATGTTCATTATGTTGATGGCAATGATATCAAAATAAAGCTATAGTCACACTCTTCAATATGTTGTATGATATATCAGTGTATGATTCGCTTTTAAACGTTACATAATTAATCATTTGAAATTTGAGAAAATTAAAACTGTTTTACCCGTTTATCCGGTCGCGTCGATTGCCCGGAACCCATGGAACCCTTCATAATTTGTAAAATATGTTATATGTATGTGGCCCCAATTCTCATGGATTCGTGCCTTCTCATTGATTCGTGCCCCTAGAAAACAAGTGAATAAGCATATTCTAAGAATAGTGTTAATTGAAAATTATTTTAAAAAGGTATTTTAAGTTGTTTCCCATGGTTTTCTAAGTTACAGTTACATAAAATTGTGATTTACCACCTATTTTGTGATTTTTCTACATACTTCCTTAATGTGAAGAGGGTCTGTTCGCAAATGATGCATAAAATGTGATATGTGTTGATTTCTAGGTGAATCTAAAACTTACCATATTTAAATTTGATTCATCTAGGCAGCAACACTTCTTTTTATTGTATTTTAGTGATCAAGGGAATGCCACTCAAAAATGTGCAAAAACGTTGTAGGGCACGAACCTGATGAGAAGTGTCAAGATCAATTAGGCGACTTGGGTGGGTTTAATTTCTAGGGACTCTAAGACTTGCATAAAACAACAATTTTGGTGAATTCCTTATGTGCACTCATAATCAATGTGTTTTGAACTTTATGTTGATGCATACATTTTCAGGAATTAATCAGAATATAACACACAATATGAATTTATGTGCTTAGGGGCACGGATCCATGAGAATAGGGACTGTACCTTTTACATCAAGCTATGCTTTAATTTGGTGCATGAATTGTAATAATTGGATGACTAGAACACATAAAAATATCGACTCCACAAAAGTTCCCAGTGTGGTATTCGGTAAAGCAGTAATTATAATCCCCGGAATGTGTTCATAGCGCGACCAAATATATATCCGTTAACCTCTTAAATTTAAATAGATTTACGGACGCGTGCCGAAAATTAAAATTCAAACCGTTATTGTGCTGCCAATTAAATAACCTGCCAATGAGAAGGTTACTGTTTAATCTGGTGAGAAAAACTTGAGAAAATGTTAATCAACTGATATTTAAACCAGTGTAAATTATTATCAATTTCTACTCCTCAAATTAATACAGTGGATATTACCTAGATTCTGGATAATAAGCCTTCGTTGGCCAGTTTACTAGAGCTTTAAGCATACAAAAACAAATTATTTCTTTAAAACTTTTTAAAACATACTTATCGTAAAAGTGCTGTGAAACCACCAGATTTTATCAAAAAGTGCTGCTTGTTTTCCATGTCGTCCATTTTGTTAACGTATCATCCAGGCGCTTGTAGAAAATAAAAAAGACTGTGACCTTAGACTTCTGGATTTTTGTTGTTGGGTTATTCTCATCCGGTAGTGTGGGCGCACCATCGGATCAGAGTGAAAAATGGTTATCTAAGTTATACAGAGGAGTGTACAGTAAACAATTTTCCACCATTTCCTTTGCCAAGTCATAAATGACAATAATTTTATAACACAAGGCTAATAATCATACTGCAAGATGCTTTCAGATCACGTTTTAAATTTTATTTCATTTGTGGTACATGCTATTTTAACCATATTCATTAAATTGCACACTACAGCAGGATATATACCAACAACAAGATATTAAATAACAATCTACAAAACTGTAGAAAATATTATTTGAGCATTTTTATAATCAACGAACAATAAATTCTATTAAAAACACGGAGTTTATATACTACAACTGTGTAATCAAATATAATTCTGTGTTAGTTTTTTTATTGTTTTTCATATAAGACCCCCCAGTATAATGAGTAAGCTCTATTCTGGTAATTGGACAGCTACCAGTCTGTGTTTACATGACATTGACTGCTCAAAATGGGCTAAAGAATCCAGTGACGCAGACCGACAGAACCAGGCTTTGTAAATATTTTTCAATAATGATGTTTCTGAGAAGGACAAAAGTGGGAATAGCTGAAATACAACATTTTGAAGGTATTCTAACAATTTTGATTAAAACGTTACATGACCAAGGGCGATGTGGAATATTTTTCTCCATTTGACAGATAGGCGTCTTCTGCAAAAAATGTCCGGGAAACTGACAATGAAAGTTTCCGTGATTAGTGACAAATGCGGTTTACGAAAATTCCCGACGCGGGGGTAATCCCGACAAATGGTTACGCTACTGTACCATTATTGTTCTAACATACCATTGCATCACATAATATCGCTCACCGAACGATGAGCACTCAAAATACTATATTGTTGTTTGTTTCAGTGACATTTGTTTAATACATATAGTCACAATATATTGTAAGACCATGGAGTAACCAGTGGTGATAAACTGCTGTGACAGGGCTGGGCTGAGCTCTATCTCCGATCAGGTGATCTCAGTGTCATGGGTTTCCGCAGTTCGAAATGAAATTGTCGTCTCCCATTCTGAGATCACGTGACTTGAGAAACTGTCCATTACAGCCATGTTACTACCTTTTATAAGTTGTCTGATATGTCGATACCGAGATAATTCATTGGGTAATCCAATTCTGATAAATTCCAGTTTCCACTTTTATTACCGTTTGCATTATTGCCTCCAAGTGAAATTCCATGTCGACCTCAAGTTTGGGAACCGCGAAGTTACAGATGCGACTGACCTTATTTTCCATTCTCGAAGTCGGCGTGACGTATCACTAGTCACGTGACCTGATATGTTTGGGGGTCCATCGGTACATTTTGCTCTACAACACATCATTTTCGTGCCAGAATATTTCACATTTAGAACCACGAAAATACTAAATCGTCATAAGAACATTTTTAAATGACTATTTAACATTATAAATATGCATACAAATTTGATTTAACGATTGGAATTTTAGTTGTTTAAAGCACTCGCAAATGATTGTAAAATATAGAGCAAAACCCGTAAATTCCCCCCTGAGCTCTTCAGAAAGGAGGCGAGTATGAGATACCGGATGTGTGAATTGGATCAAGTCCGACTTCGAGAATGCGACTACCATGATCTACACACTGTTCGATACCTTTCTTGGTGCTAATTTATTCCACTGTTCACTGGGGTTCACATTATAGTTTGACCGCATAGCGTCACTTCCTTGTTTAGTTTACATTCCATGTTTTATGTCATTTGTGTTTATAAACTTTTCCAAGATGGCGGACGCGCAGCCGCACAGGAGATTTCAGCCAATCAGATCGGTTAGTCGCAAATGCGACCGACAGTCTGATTGGTGATCGCATCTGTGCGACTGGCCGTATCTTGCGCAGAATGTTATAAATACAAGTGCAATTGGCAGTCAAGCCAAGCGATTCCACCGCTCTCCTAATGTAGAACCAGCCGGGTATGGAAAGGTGTTCGAGCCAATTCCCACCCTTAAATATGAGCCGAATAGAATGTAGAACCATTACTCGACAGAACCAAAACTCGACATCTCGAACTATTTCCTAACTAATTACGTCTTGTAGACATAAGAGATATAGTCCCTATTCTCATGGATCCGTGCCCCTAAGCACATACATTCATATTGTGTGTTATATTCGGATTAATTCCTGAAAATGTATACATCAACATAAAGTTCAAACACTTGACTATGAGTGCACATAAGGAATTCACCAAAATTATTGTCTATGCAAGTCTTAGAGTCCCTAGAAATAACCCACCCCCCCACCCAAGTCACCCCTAATTGATTTTGAAACTTCTCTCATCAGGTTCGTGCCCTACAACCTTTTTACATTTGAGTGACATTCTTGATCACTCATACAATAAAGAAGTGTTGCTGCCTAGATGAATCAAAATTTAAATATGGGAAGTCCAGATTCCACCCTAGAAATCAACATTTATCACATTTTATGCATCATTTGCGAACAGACCCTTCTTCAGATTAAGGAAATAAGTAGAAAAATCACAAAATAGGTGGTAAATCACAATTGTATGCAACTGTAACATAGAAAACAGTGGGATACAACTTAAAATACCTTTTTAAAATAATTTTCAATGAACACTATTCTTAGAATATGCTTATTCACTTGTTTTCTAGGGGCACGACTCAACGAGAAGGCACGAATCCATGAGAATTGGGGCTACATCATATAATTATCTACAATTATACTCACCACTACCGTGAACGTAGTACATTACGAGTTTGAGACGAAGTACCTTTCGTCTACTGCTACGACACCGTTGCTACGCCATCACCAATGTAAACATACTTTTACTGCTGTTTCGAACTGTCAAGGAATCGCTTCCCGTCACACTGCTACTCCATATAATAACCATCGTCTATTGTTGCACTAATACCTACTCTACTATAGCGTGTCTTAGAGTGCATTTAATCGGAATCCTGACGTATTGATACTTTGTTAAGTAAAGCCTAACTAGAGGCTAGATGGTGCACTCCGTATAACACTGGTACCTGACGAACTAGTAAAGTTATTAAACATGACTTGTTGAGTGCTAGAACTGTTGTTATTTGTTATTTACTGTAACCTACATGCACTGCAACCAGAGTGTAGGTGGCCTTACAAATGGTGTCCGGAAGTGGGATGGTTATTGGGTATTTTTTGTTCCACAAAAAATGGTAATTACTAGGATGAGAGTGTCCCGCGTCCGTGCCTCTTTCCCTTTGCCAGCACGGCCTCCGCACCTGAACTTGTCATGTGTCGAGTGCATGGCACGGTGCGTGTTAATGACGCGCCAGCCTATCACGTTATTTAATTGGCCCTTCCTTATTTGGTATTGGCTGGCGCGCTTAGAAGTTCTCGAGGCTTCGATTTCATTCTGCGTGTTCCATTTAGTCGAACAACTCGTGATTTTTAAAAATTGTGTTCCCGAGATTGTAGAGCAGATATTTATGCGTATTTCTTAGAATTAATAGTATATAATACAGAAGCAAGTGTTAAAAGAATAAAAATGGCGAAGCCGTGATTACAAGTGTGGTTTGAAACAGAGACATAAAGTGTAAAACTGACGGCAGTTCTACAGCAATGGCTGAATCGGGCGGTGAAAAACAGCGACGGTCGGCGGCTGCTAAAGTAAAAAACTACAAGGATTTCGCCAGTGTGGGGGATGCCGTATGGCTCGATTCGAACCTACCACCGTCGGACGACGAAGGCCGAAATGTCAGCGACGGAGAAATAGACACCAACAGGGGAGATAATTCGGGTGAACGGAGCGATGAAGAAAGTGTGATTTCTTCTTTGAAACAAAAACTGTGTGCAGTCGAGTCAGAGAAACGGCGATTGATGGCCATGCAGGAAAGACAGGAACTGATTCACCGTTTGGAGAAAGCGAAGAAGGTCGTCGACGTTCTTAGGCGGAAAGAAGGTAACTTTTCTTCCAAATCTAATCGGTGTGCGGATAAATTCGGCCCTGTAAATTTGTCCGGCCTCATTATCGAAGGCGAAGAAGTCGATAAAACACGAGCTAGTGTGAAACAAACATTGCGTGATGTGAGCGCATCAGTTTCAGACAAAATGACAATTGCAGACTTGAGAAATGACAAAATGCTGCAGAAGCAAGTGTTGAGGCAAATGAAGAATTTGGTTTAGCCTCGGATAGTGAAAATTTTAGATCATGATTTCAAGACGGAGTCTGATTCTGATAGTAGCGATAAACACTCGCTTTCGGAGCATTCCGTGAGGTCAAAGCGTAAAAAACATCGTAAAAAATCTGGTATAGAGGCAAAGGCATCTGATAGGGTTAGGTTTCCCCAGAGATGGCCACAAAGTTCATTAAAATACGAATTTGTAAACAAAGCTGTACGTTTTGAAAACTTGACACAGAACTTGTTCATTTCTGGGGAATTAGAAATCATATCCGATGCTAGCATCTCTAAAGAAGAAAGAAATGGTAGGCTTGCATTGCTCAAAAAGATCATGTATTATGCTAATACCTATACATTTGAGGGCCTACGCTGTTTTTATGCCGCATGGGTTCGTGACATTGAAATGGGGCATAGACGCTGGAGAGATGATTCTACTCTTATTGAGCAGGCCATTCTCTCGAAGCATCTTATTAGGGATGGCGGATTTAAGAAAACTGGTAAATCCGTTCTGACGGGCGTAGATCATTGGCGGGAAAACCCTTTGTTAAGGAGGGTTTAACCAATAATGCTGGTACCTAAAGTGTTTTGGTTTTGTTCGGCATTCAATCGCAACAAATGTGTGCCACAGGGTATACATGGAGGTGATCCGCGGGAGAATGAAACTTTGTTTGCACATTTTGTGCTGAATGTTGGCAACGAGATCGAAAAAAGGCTAAGCATCAGGAGTGTTCTAAAGAATGTCCACTTAATGCAGTTTGACAACCTACTTCGCATATCACACAGTTGCTTGAACAAAACAAAAATGTGGTGGACTTGTTTTGGCCGTCGTTTCTTGGAGATCACAAGAAATGTACCGCCAACATTGCCATTGTTGACGACACAAGCAAGCAAAAGATAAATTGTAGTCGCTTTAGTGTGTCAGAAAATGTAAAGAATCGAAATAAGTTTTTGATTGACGCTCATGAAAAGGTTTTATGCTCCGGCAAGTACAATTTTGAGCATTGTAAAATTAGGGTTAATGACAAGTTAAATTTTTCATTCTTGAGACACATGTTGTCTGAATATAAAGATCAAGAGGTGTGTGATATGTTGGAGTTTGGGTTCCCATTGGGTTGCACCGGGGAAGTTTCATTGCAGTCATCAAAATCTAAATGTAGGAATCACAAAGGGGCTAGAGATTTTCCTCAACAGCTAGATGAATATTTCGGAAAAGAAATAGAAAATAATACAGTTCTGGGTCCATTTGATGAAAATCCATTCAGTACAGGCATTGTACTATCGCCGTTAAATTCGGTTCCAAAAAAGGATTCACTTGAACGTAGAATTATATTAGATCTTAGTTTCCCCAGGAGTAACGCGTTAAATGACGTGATTCCTAAATATGAATATTTGGGGAAAAAAGTATCCCTGGTGTACCCCAAAATAGACGATTTAGTTAAAGCAGTGCAACAAAAGGGAATAGGAGCTATGTGCTACAAAGTGGATCTTCGTAGAGCCTTTCGTCAGTTATTTCTTGACCCCGGCGAATATCATAAAGTAGGATATCTTTACAGAAAAAAGTTATTCTTCGACGTAGTTCTTAGTATGGGTTTAAGGTCAGCCGCTCAAATATGTCAACGCGTAACAAATGCAATTTCATTCATGATGTGGCAGGTGGGTGTGTGTATTCCACAACTATTTGGATGATTTAATGGGGAGTGGAAAATCGGAATTGGCACAGTTCGCGTTCAAGGACCTTGCAAAGTATTCTGGTAAAGTGTGGAATTGAGGAATCAGAGTCAAAGCATGTGAGCCCTCGACGAGAATTGGTTTTTCATAGGCGTTTTGTTTGATACTGTCAAAATGACGCTGGAAATTGTTCCTGATCGCTTACAAGAAATTATATCGCTGGTGTGCACATGGATGAGCAAGACTGGTGGGTAACCAAGAAGGAATTACAGTCTCTTCTGGGTAAACTTAGCTTTGTGAGCTCCTGTGTAAGACCAGGTCGGATATTTGTTCAGAGACTTCTAACATTTCTGAGGGAAATATATAAGTCAAATAAAAAGTCGCACATTCTCCCAGAATACTTGCGGAAGGATCTGTTGTGGTGGCATACCTTTCTGCCGCAGTATAATGGAATATCAATTATGCCCTCATCGCAATGGTCTGAGCCAGGACGATATTTTAGCGACTGACGCGTGCCTGACTGGTTGTGGGGGCGTGTTTGGTGACCAGTATTTTCACTCTGAATTTCCAGAGGAAACTAGACAGCTAGAGCTGCATATAAACGCATTAGAAATGCTTGACTATTGTTGTAGCTTTTGAAATTGTGGGCTTCGCAGCTAAAGGGGATGCGAATTGTCGTTTATTGTGATAACCAGTCGTCTTGTGCGATTATTAACAAAGGTTCTACAAGAAACAAGTTTTTACAGTCTTGTTTGAGAGAACTGTGTTATTGGCCGCCATTTTTTCAATTTGAAATAAGGGCAAAAGCACATTGAAGGGGTTAATAATCGCCTAGCTGATCATCTGAGCAGATGGTCGACGCGCGAGTCGGTATTTCACAAAGAATTTGGTCGAAATGGGACTGATTGTGTTGTACCGGCTAGCCTATTCAGTCTGGATAATCCATGGTAATTTTGTTTGCAGGTTCGGAGCTAATGGAACTAAGGAGGGATCTGAAATTTTCAACGAAAAATGGATATGCTGTCGGATCATCCAAAAACTTGCATTTGCAATGGGAGTCTTATTTATTATTTTGTACCTATTTTTCGCTTTGTCCCGTCCCACAACAACTAATGTTTTATCATTATATGCTCAATTTAATTTTTTGAGGGCCGTTCCATTCAAAATCAGTGGACTCTATCAGGAATTATATTAGTGGGGTTCGGACCATGCATCTATTATTGGGTGTTGACCTTGACCTTAACAACTTCTTGGTTAATTTGTCCTTGAAAGGTATCAACAGGCTTCATCCGCATTGTGTCAGACAGGCTGTTTGCCTATCACCCTTCAATTTTGGTTAACTTTCGTGAACATTTGGATCTATCCCTGCCACTTGATGTTTGTTTCTGGTGCCTATTTTTATTTGCCTTCTTTTTACTGGCCAGGAAGTCTAATTTAGTGTTGCAAGGTAAGAATGATAATTCGGGTAAATTTTTTAGGAGAAATAATGTTAAACATGTTGGGGAGAATCTGGTGGTGTCTTTCAATTGGTCAAAAACATTACAGTTTGGTGAGAGGGTTTTTGAGCTCCCATTGCTTAGAACAAATTCATTATTGTGTCCTGTTTCGGCTTACGAGCATATGAAGGAAGTTATTCGTGTTTCGGATGATAAACCTTTGTTTTCATACTCAAAAAATGCGGCCGTCACTTATTCTATGTTTCAAAAGAAAATTAAGGACATGATTGCTTTGATTGGTTTGGATTCCACCAATTATTCTTCGCATAGCTTCAGAAGGGGTGGGGCGACATTAGCATTCAAGGCTGGTGTGCCGGTAGACTTAATTCAGGTTCAGGGCGACTGGAAAAGTGACTCTTATAAACGATACCTGAATTTTACTTTGTCAGACAAGTTAGCAGTAGCACATCGTATGAACTCTATAATTACGTAGGATAAACTTTATCATGTACATGTGTGTATTATTAGTTAATGTATTATATTGCCTTGTATGCCATGTTCTATTACGCAGGAAGCAAACGTGTTCTCCTTGTCTCGGATTCAATCGCTAAGCATGTGGCGGGGGTAAACGGGCTCGAATTGCAGTGCTTCCCGGGAGCCACTATTGACAGACTTATGCACAAAGTTAAGAATAACATTCATTTACAGCATCTTATTGAAATTAATGATTTCGTTATTTTTCATATTGGGACCAATGATATTCATAAGCTATCGCCTAGCGAATTTCCTTCAGCTTTGAATAATCTCTTTTGCACAGTTAAAACTTTGAAGCCTAGCATCAAACTGCTGTATTCGGCCATGTTGCCAAGACCCGTTGATTTCCAAGTTACAGAACATTTGGTTAAACAGGCCAACAACAAAATCAAGTGGCTTTGTAAAGTTCGCAAAATACCTTTTGTTGCCACCTTTCGGCCATTTGTATGTAAATCCGGTCAGCCTCATAGACACATGTTCGCGATCAGAGATGGGGGGCTACACTTAAATTGTGAAGGGTCTAGGGTGCTGAGCAACTTTTACATGCAGGTGGTTAAGGGTCTACCTAAATAATGTTCCAGTTTCACAATTTAAGATGAATATGAAAGTGCCAAGTATGTACGCCAGTGAAAGGGAATTGGCTTACATTCATTGTTGTGTACCTGGCACCAGTTCAGGATATTCGGATTTCGAGACTGGATGTATATATATATTATTTTTTGTTGTATATATATATATTGAGTTTTGATTACGAGAAATTTCCTCATTTTGACAGATCGAATGCGGGAAAGTCCATCCCGTCGGCACGGTCTCATGACCATAGCTATCTATAGGCTGTACTAGTAATCAATAAGTCATAACTTGACGAGACAATACGTTTGTATAGCCATATACATATATTTTGTTTGCTGGCTATATATTTTATTATTGAATGCACATATATGTGTGGTTTTAATCTCTGTGCTATATTAGTAGGGCAGTGTAGAGCCTCATGGACTTGTGAGCCGGTTACGATGGTGATGCGTGGCGTGGCGGTGGGTGTTCACCTGTGAGGCGGTGAGTATTCCGGGCGGCTCGCTCAGGCTCCCCCTACTTTTCTCAAGGTGGAAATTAATTACTGACTAATTTCTCCTGGGTTTTTGGGAAGATAGGGCTGTGAAATGGATGCATCCCCATTCTCAGGGTATGGGGGTTTGGGCGTGTCGCTTGGGTTGCTTGTACTTCCTTCGCACCCAGTCACGCTCACTCGTTACTATCGTAACGGGTCAATAGTCGACTTAACTGTCCCGACTTTCGTTTGGCGGGCCTTCGGCTTGGCGGCATGAGAAATGTGATTTCTCTGGATTGGTCATCTTCTATTTTGACTTTGGTCCTTTGTCGACATTTGGGTGTTTGGCACCTGTAATTTGTGTTTTGGCCTGACAGTATTTCTGTCATATTGTACTTTTTGTGTGTGATCATTTATGAGTCATATGATCACCTTTGGAACATGCAAGGTCAATTACATATAATCTCATACTTCCTTGTTATTGTCCTTCCCTTTGCCTTGGTTTCTATATATACAATCAAGTCCGCAGTAATTGGGTATTTTTTGTTCCACAAAAAATGGTAATTACTAGGATGAGAGTGTCCCGCGTCCGTGCCTCTTTCCCTTTGCCAGCACGGCCTCCGCACCTGAACTTGTCATGTGTCGAGTGCATGGCACGGTGCGTGTTAATGACGCGCCAGCCTATCACGTTATTTAATTGGCCCTTCCTTATTTGGTATTGGCTGGCGCGCTTAGAAGTTCTCGAGGCTTCGATTTCATTCTGCGTGTTCCATTTAGTCGAACAACTCGTGATTTTTAAAAATTACCCGCCCACCCATCCCTTTTTTATTTGTTCGGTCACTTTGCCAAAATTTATTTCATTCCATCCGAGGCCTGCTGAATGTGTTTTAGTTAATATTAGTGCTGCCTCAGTATACAATTATTGTTTATAGTAATGACATGGACCGGTGTTTTATCACATTTGAGCCCACATCACAAGTACATACGATACAGTACTCGTTCAGAGTGTCCATCTAGAAAACTTAAGGTGCAAATTTGCATATAATGATTTGCTTGTTAACAGAAATTGTAATTTGTACTTGCTAGTTGGAGAATGTAGATAAAATGCTGACAATTGCAATTATTGTTCATGTACATGTAATTCTTTGACTATACAGGCAGTCACCTTGATGCTAATAATCATTTCTGGTATTATGCTTCAATTTCTTGATTTATTTTCAAGTACGGTATAGTATGCACGGTCGTTGATCTCTGCGTTGAGAAGATCAAGTATCGCCTCCTTGTACATGTACGACTGAATAAGGTATCGTATAAACTTATTTTCATGATAACTTTGACACTTCATGTGTTATACACAGTGAGATCAGAGCATGTAACTGGGGAGGGTGTTGTAACCCTGTGCTAATTTGTGGCAAGCTAATATGCTAGTCTTTCAATGAGTCTGAATGAGCAGTGTATGCCATGATCAGCAGGCAGCAGTACTGGCCGGCTGATCGGGGTTTGCAGTGATCATGTGTATCTCTTGAGGTACCTAATACATGCAGCTCACTTACTGGTGGTCGGCGGCATGAGAAATGTGATTTCTCTTGATTGGTCATCTTCTATTTTGACTTTGGTCCTTTGTCGACATTTGGGTGTTTGGCACCTGTAATTTGTGTTTTGGCCTGACAGTATTTCTGTCATATTGTACTTTTTGTGTGTGATCATTTATGAGTCATATGATCACCTTTGGAACATGCAAGGTCAATTACATATAATCTCATACTTCCTTGTTATTGTCCTTCCCTTTGCCTTGGTTTCTATATATACAATCAAGTCCGCAGTAATTGAGCGACCATATTAAAAGAACTTAAGTCAACACTTACAACTCTACGGTGGAGCTACAGACAACGTCAATGACAATGGATATCAAGCAGTGTGATGGTAGATCTACAACTATTATACTATAGGAGAGCGGATAACTATTTATAACTAATACTTAATTTAATAGAACAGTACCTTGCAGTACACTAGTGTATCAGCTAATTGGGAGTTGACACAGAACTGACAAGCATTGATTATATGTATAAACATTTATTGTGAACAAAGTTACAAGTAGGAGGAATTGAAAAACACACCGACACATAATCGTAATATATATTGTATTATTAAAACAAGTTTAATAGGCAAAATGTCAGACTCTGACTCTGAGGTGCAAACAAACAGGAACAATGGACGAGGGGACACAAATACATATCATAAGACATCTAGTGGGGAAGAATTTGTTGATAGAGACACAGCATCAGCATCCGAGGTTGAGCCGACCCTTGTTGGGCTACGTAATTATCAATCGGCAGATGAGAGTGCAGCTACAGCACAACCTGCAGATGCGAGACCTCCACATTCCAGTGATCCACCGCATGCGAGCAATTCACAGGTGGACTTTTGTAGACTTCCACAGGGCGATAGCAATGATGTGCTTCCTCGATGCGAAAAATTTCGCACTCGGCGTCACATGGAACGGGCCCATCCAAGTAGACGGCAGACCGATTATTCGCCACGATATACAAGGAGTTGTGAGGGTGTAGGCACCAGAAATTATCCAGTGCACCACGTCTCTGATGAGGAAGGACATTACACAAATAATTATCGCAGGGCACCAGCAGTGAAGCCGGATACTTACACGGGTGAAAGAGACTGGGACACTTTTATTGGTCATTTCGAGGTATGCACGCGACTAGGACAATGAAGTCCCTGGAACAAGGCTCTAACCCTCTTAGCTTGCATGAGAGGTCCAGCTCAGATGTACCTATTAAATTTATCTGAAGATGAGAAGGACTCGTACAGCACATTAGTAAGGAAATTAAAACTACGGTTTGGGGGACATAAGCAGAATCCAATGTGGGCATCGCGCTTGGAAAATAGAAAACGTAAACCGGCGGAATCATTAGCTGAAGTGGGAGACGATATCAGGCGATTAACCAGGAAGGCATATGGGAATTTGGGTACTGCTGCTCAGGACATGTTAGGAATGCAACAGCTTCTGAAGTCTACCTCAGCAGAACTTAGGTACCGTTGTTTGATGGCGGAAGTTGATACCGTGGAAAAGGCAGTAGATGTACTTCAAACATATGAAGACATAGTTGGGGAAACCACGCAGAAAGGGTCAACAAAACCGACCGTACGGATGGTGCAAGCGAAGAAGCCCGAGTCAAAAGATCCATCCAGTACCCTAAGAAACGTGGAACAGTCATTAGCACACATTAGTCAAAGATTGGACCGACTAGAGAGGAACCAAGCAGATGGGAGGAGACAACAGTCACAGAGGTGGAATGGACATAATCAAGGCCACTGGAATGGACATAATCAAGGTCAATGGAATGGAAGAAGCCATGGTCAGGGAACCCGTCAAGGTCAAATACAGGGTCAGCAAACATGTTTCCGATGTGGATCACCTGAACATTTCTATAGGGACTGCCGAGAAAATGTCAATAACCAAGGTCAGCTACAGGGAGAACGTGCAGAGCCGAGGCGCAGCTTGGAAGGTCAAGGTGAACAGAATAATGCGGGAAACGGATCACAGTTGGCACAGTAGGCCATGAGTCAACTGTTTTAAGAGAAAATAGGCCTCAATCTGAAACGTGCTCGTTGCGAATGGGACAAATTTCATCCTGGGACAATGGATTATACACGGGGGGAGTAGTAGAAGGCATCGCAACAAAGTTTCTTATTGATACTGGGTCAACAGCTTCCCTCATTTCATTCCGTCTGTATGAGGAAATTCCTTCATCCACGCGTCCACCACTGAAAGATATGAAACATGTTGTTAATGATGTAAGCGGCAGTTCTTTGAAGGTGTACGGACATACAGACATGAAAATTAAACTTGGGAATACAGAGTATACACATACAATAATTGTCTGTGAAATGAAACCGCAAGGAATTATTGGACAGGATTTCTTAATGAAGCATATTCAGAAAATAGATTACACGAAGTATATCATGAACACTATACAGGGTGAAATTCAGTGTTGGACTGGTGGGGAAACATGCAATGTGTGCAGAATATTTGCATCAGACACTGTTAGTGTACCAGCCTACTCATCAGCCTGGATAAAAGTTAACATTCCAAATGGGGAACATATGACCGACACTGTACATATTCAAACCACAGCAGACCGACAGAGCTCAAAAACAGTACACGTCATGGACAGTGTTTTTTCATCACCAGGGCGGTCCACTGAAATAAATATAATAAACTCTGCAGATAAGGATGTCACTATCTTCTCGAATACACATATAGGACTATGTGAATCGGTAACCTGTAAAGAGAAATTAGGTGATAGATGTGCCCAGGTGAGCTGTTCCACAGAACAATTACAAGAGGTCCCGGAATACCTATCCGATCTACTGGCACGTAGCTCAACCCATCTTAGTAAAAGTGAAAAGAAACAGTTTGAGCAATTACTAATACGGTTTCACGATGCTTTTGCAAAATCCGATGATGACCTGGGTGTTACTAACATTGTGCAACACCATATCGATACACAAGGCGCGGCACCAATTAAGCAACCGCACCGGAGACAACCGCTGGGAAAACGGGAAACCGAGCGTAAAGAAGTGGAGAAAATGCTGTCCAGAGGAATAATTGAGCCTAGTATCAGCCCTTGGAGTTCACCAATAGTGCTGTTAACCAAGAAAGATGGCAGCACAAGATTTTGTGTGGACTTTCGCGCTGTTAATCAAGTGGTAAAGAAGGACTCATTTCCCTTGGCGCGTATTGATGAATGTTTGGAGTCTCTGGAGGGCTCCACATACTTCAGCTGTATGGATCTAAATCAGGTATATCTACAGATGGGTTTAGCACCGGAAGATATGGAGAAAACTGCATTCTCCACCAGCCTAGGACTTTTCCACTTCACACGGCTCCCGTATGGGTTAGTCACGGCACCCTCGGAGTTCAGCAGGCTCATGGGTGAAGTACTGCGAGGTCTACAATGGACTGAATGTTGTGTCTATATGGATGATATTATTGTCTCAAGTTCATCATTCGAAGAAAACCTCCGGCGACTGGAACACGTCTTTCAGCGACTCCAGCAGCACGATTAAAATTAAACCGCGGAAATGTACGTTCTTCCAAAAAGTTGTAAAGGTTCTCGGACATATCGTGTCATCCAAGGGGGTGGCCACTGACGACGACAAAATTGCGACAGTCCGTGATTGGCCAGTACCCACATCAGCGAAAAATCTGAAGTCGTTCATTGGACTCGCATCCTATTACAAACGTTATGTACAAAACTTTAGTCAAATTGCCAAGCCATTGTACCGGATAGGGGAGAAAGGAGTAAAATTTCTATGGACAGAAGAAGCCCAGCTGGCATTCGACCAGCTGAAGCAGGCGTTAACATCTGCTCCGATACTCGGGTTTCCTCAGGCTGGGAATCCATTCTGGCTGGATACCGACTGTTCAGACATAGCTATGGGAGCGGTTCTGAGTCAAGTGCAAGATGGCCAAGAGCGAGTTATCGCGTACATGAGTAAAACCTTGAATAAGCATGAAACCTCATATTGTACAACGCGGAAAGAATTGTTTAGCCTAGTAACCAGCGTTAAGCATTTCCATCACTACTTATATGGACAGGAAGTGAATGTACGTACAGACAACGCCGCTGTCTCCTGGATGAGAAGGCTCAAATGTCCAGAAGGTCAGACGGCGAGGTGGTTGCAGTACCTGGAATCGTACAACTTGAACATCACCCATCGTCAATGTCGTCTCCATAGTAACGCAGATGCACTTAGTCGACGGCCATGTACGGTATGCAGTAAACTAGAAACGCGAAGCCAAGAAGCTGAACAGGTGAGCACCGTACCGGTCTTGATGATGTCGTCCAGCGAGTCCACCGAGATGATGGATGGGTCTGAGGATATTGACATTCGGGTTATAACACGTGGTCAACATCAAAGTCTAGCATCAGATGAACTGAAACCAACCACCTTTCTACTAGATGGGTGGCAACCAACTGATATAGTTAACGCACAAGCTCAGGATCAGAATATAGGCCCTATCATTAGTGCATTAGAGACAAATCATCAGCCAACATGGAACCAAATTTCAGGTTGTAGTTCCAAAACTAAAACATTGTGGAGGCACTGGGACCGGTTGGAACTACACGGGGGAATGTTATACAGGAAGTGGCTTGTGGAGAATGACAGAGACTGCCACCTTCAGCTCGTAGTGCCTGAATGCAAACAAGCAGACATCCTCCATCATTATCACAATATTCCGACAGCAGCCCACCTAGCTACCAATAAAATGTTAGACAGAGTTAGACAACATTTCTACTGGCCCGGCATGTCAGATTCCATTGGTCAATACTGCAAGCAATGTAATCAGTGTTCCGCGCGCAAACCAGCAAAACTTACCAAGGCACCATTGGGAGCATGTCCGGGGGGTGAACCGATGGAGAAAGTTGCCATTGACATTTTGGGTCCGTTGCCAATAACCAACCGATGAAATCGATTTGTACTGGTCATTTGCGACTTGTTTACCAAATGGACAGAGGCTATCGCATTACCAGACTCCGAAGCCACCACCGTGGCCACCGCGTTGATCGACCATTTTACTTCAAGAATGGGTACGCCGTTAATTATCCTATCAGATCTCGGAAAATGTTTTGAGGCCAAGCTGTTTCGGGAAATGTGCGAGTGCCTGCAGATACATAAGGTTTCAACATCTGTGATGCGGCCACAGGCCAATGGGGTTGTAGAACGTTTTAATCGGACACTGACAAGCATGTTGACAATGTACTGCGAAAATGATCAACGGAATTGGGACCGATTTCTCCAACAAGTGTTATTGGTATATCGATCTTCAAGACATGCGTCCACAGGTTGTTCACCAAATAAAATGGTATTTGGCAGAGAAGTCTCCCTCCCCATGACAGCAGTGATCGGCCTGCCTGCAGCCGACGTAACCGCGACGAGTGTCGACGACTATGTTGTGGACTTACAAAATTCCCTCACTAGTGCCCATGACTTGGCGCGTAAGGCTCTGAAACAACATGCTCTATACAGGAAACGGCATTATGACACTAACGCCAAACAGCGGTCCCTTGCTGTTGGCCAGGCTGTCTGGTTATTCGACCCAAGTCGAAAGGTGGGAGTATCGTCCAAGTTCACCAGTAAATGGAAAGGGCCCTGCCTCGTGGTTCGCAAGATCGACGACATGATGTATCTCGTGAAACGAAAGGCCATGCAACAGCGAATGGCTCATCATATCGACCGACTTCGTCCATACCATGGACTGGATCTACCGCGATGGTTTTCTAAGGTTAAGTTGTAGTGTCGAAGAGTCGCGCATTATCTCTGAAAGACAACCTGAAACAGAAAACATTTGTTAGTTATTGGGTTCAAGTTATTGTTAGTGTTCAACTTTACTAGTCAGTACCAATACATACCGGTAATGCAATACTTCATAGCTTAAACAAGGAACTTTGTGAGTCTCGGATAGGTTATATACCTATAATGAAATTATAGATTCCTAGCCGCGTTTAAATAGATGTCCCATAAGAAAAACATTTGAGGGCATGTACTGTATTTTCACACAATATTCACCTGTAGTTGAAATTGACTAACGGAACTGAACTGAGAGAAACGTATTAATTGGACCTACCAGTTATAGCCCTGGAATAGTCTTAAGCCCAAGTTGCTGCGCAGCACAAATTTAAATATGGAATGAGATGTAGGGAGGTAAAAGTTGGACTGATCACCCAGGATTTTACGATAGATGAGAATATGTGTGTAATTACAGAGTAATTATTCGCCATATCCAAGGGATAGAATACTGGTATTGGCAAAACAACAAATCTATTTCCAGTGTCTGTAAACTCAGGTCTTAGGTGTAAAAACTCCAAATATAACGGATAATACCATATGACGCTTAATGTTGGTACAATCAGAAGTAATTAAGCTATAGCTTGTAGGAATGCAAATTAAAAAAATCCTAATGCAAGGAGCAGTAGATGGGTCAATTGTTTCTCACAGTGTAAATAATTGAACAAGAACTTCTCTCCGAATGTAAATTGAAAAATGTGTGACATGCACCAATTGCAATAAAAAGTGTACTTACAATATGCTCAACTGGGAACAAATTGCAACAGAAACTTTTAACAATGAAATATTAAATGTTACAAGTAATGTTATCTGGATGATGAATGACTTGTCCGATACCCAAGTCAATAATTATCATGTGAAATAATACAACGCAGTGTGACGCGAAGACTCCAGAAAATAAATATATGCTACAGAATGACCATCACTTGTGAACTGTGTCCAGAGAGGTTTGAGACCAAGGGACGTCTAAGAGAAGCACCTGATGAGCCCCGTTCACAACAGGCTGCACGTCTTCTGTGCCTGGTGCTACGACAAGGAGCGGGACTACCGGGTAACCGATCTGCGCAGGCATGTCATCAATTGCAAGCAACATACTGGTATTGAAGCCCTCCTGCCGGCAGAATTCTTCACGGAATCAACCTTATTCTATTTCGCCCGCTATCCACACGATTATGTGACCGTGGTGGATCCCACCCCACAGAACAACGCTTGTGCCGTTGCGGCAATGGATGCCGTTCGGTCGTGGACCAATGTTCACACGACATCACCACACACCCTGAAAGTGTGGGAGTTTGGTGGCGACAGGCCCTCGCGACAGGCTCCTCTGGAGCGGAGACACCAGTGTATCGTGTGCCTTGTGCATCTCCGAAGCTGGCCGCGTGTGCCCCCGCCTCTCGGGACATTATGTACAGTCCGACCCACCCGGAGATTTGCAACAAGCCACCGGCCTCTGTTTGGGAAATTATTTCCGTGGGGACTGACCGATCCATGGTCATGGTTCGTGATGGCCAAGCCAAATTCAAGGTCATTCTAAGTTCATCCCTACCAGAAGAGGATCTGAGGCGCATTCGTGTCCGGATAACTAATTCCGGAAACTTCAGAGTGTCAGGCGATACGGTGCCAGTGCGAGGGGTGGAATTCATCGACCTCGTAGAGGAGATGTCCGAAATATGTGGGATTTCAGAGCTTTATCTGGACCATGTAAGCAAATATGTGATGAAGCCCCCCATGCACTCCACCGTATCATCTGTAATACCGGAGAAATCTATCACGTCGCGTGCCCGGTATATCCTTAAAAGAGGAGCAATGCCGCTCGTATCACCGGCTCCCCGTGCATGGGCCGAAGAGGAAGTCGTCACCCTGCAGGGACCTGTGTCACAGTTCCGGTGGCCACCACGCGGGTGGAAGAACATGACCCTAGCAAGAGAGACAGGTGTTTTTTAATTTTGTGGCCATGAGCTTGGATGTAGACAGTTCAGGACTTCCAAAGTCAGCTCCGGAAGAGCTGGGTGATAAATTTGCGTTTTTGATTCTGCCGGGCTCGGCGAAAGTATTTCAGTCGGAATGCCAGAAGATGCGTCTGTATAACTTTTCACAACTGCGGAAAATCGCGGTCTCTGGAGATGGCGACACTCGATTTGTCGCGATGATGGAGCAGGCCGCAGAACTTCGCGACACGTCAGTGGACTCATATTTGTCTGCAATTGACCGTATTCCAGTGCGGCTGACGCGCACTGATGCGGCTGACGCGCACTGATGCGGCCAGTACTTAACTGTACATTCTACTTTAGTGAAAGTTTTAAGGGGGGGGGGGGGGGGGGGGGGGGTGGGGGGGGGGGGGTGAATGTAAGACCAGTAACCAGTGGTGATAAACTGCTGTGACAAGGCTGGGATGAGCTCTATCTCCGATCAGGTGATCTCAGTGTCATGGGTTTCCGCAGTTCGAAATGAAATTGTCGTCTCCCATTCTGAGATCACGTGACTTGAGAAACTGTCCATTACAGCCATGTTACTACCTTTTATAAGTTGTCCGATATGTCGATACCGAGATAATTCATTGGGTAATCCAATTCTGATAAATTCCAGTTTCCACTTACCGTTGCATTATTGCATCCAAGTGAAATTCCATGTCGACCCTCAAGTTTGGGAACCGCGAAGTTACAGATGCGACTGACCTTATTTTCCATGCGACTACCATGATCTACACACTGTTCGATACCTTTCTTGGTGCTAACTTATTCAACTGTTCACTGGGGTTCACATTATAGTTTGACCGCATAGCGTCACTTCCTTGTTTAGTTTACATTCCATGTTTTATGTCATTTGTGTTTATAAACTTTTCCAAGATGGCGGACGCGCAGCCGCACAGGAGATTTCAGCCAATCAGATCGGTTAGTCGCAAATGCGACAGACAGTCTGATTGGTGATCGCATCTGTGCGACTGGCCGCATCTTGCGCAGAATGTTATAAATACAAGTGCAATTGGCAGTCAAGCCAAGCGATTCCACCGCTCTCCTAATGTAGAACCATTACTCGACAGAACCAAAACTCGACATCTCCAACTATTTCCTAACTAATTACGTCTTGTAGACATAAGAGATATACATCATAACTATCTACAATTATACTCACCACTACCGTGAACGTAGTACATTACGAGTTTGAGACGAAGTACCTTTCGTCTACTGCTACGACACCGTTGCTACGCCATCACCAATGTAAACATACTTTTACTGCTGTTTCAAACTGTCAAGGAATCGCTTCCCGTCACACTGCTACTCCATATAATAACCATCGTCTATTGTTGCACTAATACCTACTCTACTATAGCGTGTCTTAGAGTGCATTTAATCGGAATCCTGACGTATTGATACTTTGTTAAGTAAAGCCTAACTAGAGGCTAGAGGGTGCACTCCGTATAACACTGGTACCTGACGAACTAGTAAAGTTATTAAACATGACTTGTTGAGTGTTAGAACTGTTGTTATTTGTTATTTACTGTAACCTACATGCACTGCAACCAGAGTGTAGGTGGCCTTACAATATCATATGAAATTAGTGTGCATGGCATGGCAAAAAAATGCTGGTCTCGCTTACATGTTTCTGATAATCGCGATCAATTAGACAATAACAAGGTTAATACTAAGGCGACTATTTGCAACCATTAAAAACCTCAAAATGTATCGACCAATATATCAAAGTATAGCTGTGAGGATCTGCTATCATATGATATGAGTATATCACAATCGCTAAATAAATGTGTCATTTATGAAGAGTTCCGTAAGTTCCGGGGATTCCTGTGGTAAATGTTTGGTCTGATCTGGAACAATACAAATAGTATATTTTCAATCTTGATTTAAATACGTTTTCTTTCACCAAATTCACAAATCGATGTCTCAAATTAAAGCTATGAAGGCAATCTTTAATATAGGATGCATAAACTTGTTACATGTTAATAAATATATCAGTTATTAAAGATTACATGAGTTCCGGGATTCTGAACACCATTTTCGTTGTGAAAATTTAACTGCGAAAACACATCTTTCAACGGACGAATTTGGTTCTTTCGATATATCCAAATTGGCAGGACTATATATATCATATTAAAGCTAGGAGCATTGCCTTTAATTCAATAAATCATAATCCAAAAGCAGATATGGCGACATTGTTTTTCTATGGAATACAGGAATCGAGAGGTGTAATTTAAATTCTGGAATCAGTGCTAATATTGGCAGTATAGCAATTCCAGCACCAATCTGTGTAGATGATGGCACTCTCTTCAGATGTAACGCAAAAACAAATGACTGGATAAACAGTGAGTATGACATTTGTGACCAGTATTACTCCTGATCAAATAGCACACTTCTGTAGCCATGGTAGCCTGATAACGATATAAGTTAATTGTTAGAAGCATGACGCGTGTTTCATTGATGGAATGGCGAACAGTGCAGACTGTGCGGATGCACAGGCTGACCTGGATCTACACTGGTTGCAAAATCCTTAAGCCCAAATTCCCCAGTCGCAGCCGCAATGAATTGCAAAGACTGGTCAATATTAATAAGTCGCAAAACTGAACATGTTGCAAACAAATCTTTGACTCTCTGTATAACACTATTATGCATGTAGTTGTCAGTGCCATATCTACGAGACAAGCCATGTGCCGAATCTTGTACAGAATCTTGTAGAAGATGTGCGATTTTTCATGAAAAATATTTATCGAAACAGTGACATTTTCTGTAAATGATCCCTTAAGTTTACGAAATTTTCGGATCAAATCAAATTCCACGAACATTTCGTCAACATCTGACGTCATGTATGGAAAATACCGTAACTTTTGTTTGTTTCTTTGTTTGTTTCTTTGTTGGGGCTTAACGGCCTATCAACAGCTAAGGTCATTTAAGGCCGGGTCAATGGGTTTTGTACCAAATCCCAAAAAATACCATAACTTCTGTCAATCGTTTTATAGTATTCTACGAACTGCAAAAGCTCATGAACATTATGCAGTTTAGGAAACTTAATTAGAAAGCGAAACGAACTATGTATCTGCTGATGGGATGTGTTCGTCCTTGTGAAAAACGGGTTGGACGCTGAAACATCAACGTCACGAATCCTAACATATGTAAGACCTTAATTGCGAAAGGCAACTCTTGCAATCTACTCCCATACACTAGTAATACATGTGCTCACATATGTACTTGAAGTGGAGTCAGTGACTAGCAATTAACAGCTGGTGTATAGCAATGCGACAGATTCTTATACAATGCAACCTTCCAACACGTACTGAATTGACCGACTGTCCACTGACAGCTACATATGTACCCGTATGTACTTTTATAATATTAGACTGGTTTAAAATCCAGAATAGGTGCTTAAAAATAGTCATGGAGGCAAATGACTGTTTTAACATAATTTGAGTATACTGCATCGGAATAAATTGGTTACTAGGCTGGAATATTTTTAGTTTTGACCGTCGAAATTGAAAAAAAAAAAATAAATGGCCGCCATAAAAAAAGTATGATTTATCGTTAGCTACGGGTTGTCCCTATGTATACATTTGAATTAAAACTATTAATATGCTTATAGGAAGATACATAATTTATAGGATCTCTTTCATTTGTATGATAATGACTTATAAATTTAAAATATCGGCCAGTTTGACACCCATTATTGATAGACGGGTTATTTTTTGCCATAACAATAGTCATCGAGGCATTTTGGGGTAATGCTCGGTAACCAGCGGTTTTAACATAATTTGAGTATGCTGAATCCAAGTCAATCGGTTACCAGGCTAGATATATTAGTTTTGACCTCCAATATTGAAAAACAAAATGACCGCCATTTAAACATATTTTTGAACCACATTTGATTTCCTAAAATAATTTGGCATGGGGAATTTTGCAATAAAAACGACAAATGTTATTATAATAACACTGTCTTGATTGTAGGTTATTTTAATATTGATACGACGCATTACTTCTCAAGGTGACTGCCGCATAGTATCTTTTGACACATTGTTTAAGGAAAGTTTAGTGAAATTTGCAAAGACAAGTACAATTATTGTCTATAGAGTTTAATACATGAAACATAAAGCATGTTTGAAAACATTCCATCGGTTTCTGAAAACAACAAACGAATTTGCGACGCTAACATAGTTAACAAGTGACATGAATTGGTAATGTAATCTTCAATTATGTGGCATAATGTAACGTGTAATGTCACTTGCAATCTAACTATATGTACTCCTCTCAGATGAGTCTGTTACATATGCTTGAATGTATATTGTTACATGACTGCCGTTGTTTGACAGCGCTTACAGCCGTGTTCAAACGTACAGCGCGTGCTATTTGACCATGGCAGTAGACAATGTTCATTTCGGGGCCAAGCCAACACCTACGTAATGCATGTGTCTCATGACGTTACTAGAATGCGCCATAATATGGCACGCCGTTTTACTATTTATTCAGAGTAAAATATATCTATTTGAGTCAATGTTGATTGAGTGAGTGAGTGAGTGAATAGGGTTTAACGTCCGCTTTTCTGACATAGAGGTACAAGCCTCAGGGAGTCTACACGCAGACGGGTCAACGGGGTCGAGTCCCATATCCACCTGTCCGAGGGGGGTAAATCCCAACTTCAGAACTCAATATTTACAATCAAAATATATATTCAGTCCTGAAATTAGAACAACCTGATCTGGTGCCAGGCCCTCGCCACACCAGCATCATTTATCCCATCCCCTAAAAGTAATAGGATTAGCGCTAATCTTACTTTTATATATGGGGCATAGCCCGACTCAACTCTCACATACAAGAAAGCCAAAAATGTACACGAGGGCCAAATCCGGTATAGTGGATTCCGGAAAGTATGAACCCAATCGTTAAGCCAGTTTAGTCGCCTTTTACGACAAGCAATGGCTACTGCAGCACTATTCTCAGGATCAGTTGATCCCGCCCCGGTGCCTGCACGGGGACAATGTTGATTGAAATAGATATCTTCTTGAATGAAAGAGATATCTTATTGACTCAAATATATATATTTTACTATGAATAAATATTAAAACGGCGTGCCATACCAATACGCCATCTTCGTTGTAATTGTTGATAAACTTGGGGAATAAGTTATTTATTCTTAAAATGTCACTCGCTTTTAGTTTGTGAGAGGAAATCGTTGAAGATCGATACCCGGATTCTCCACCAAGTTTTATTAACTCGGCGACATTTATTACATGGTTAAAGTCATGATGTTTTTAAAAGTTTAATATGTTATAAATATGAATAACAACAAACAAATAAAGCACAAGTCTATACAATTCTAGTGATGGAAATTCCGCATAAACACTGGCAACTCCAGGTGTTGGCACTACAAGAAAGTTTCATTAACTGCCAGTATATTTTTCACAATGTTAGTCTGCAAATTGAAAACATATTATAATTAATAATTTGGTGGATTTCCACCAATGACATTTGTCTGTTCAAAGGCAATCCAGGCAGAACCATATTTAATTCAACAATTTCAGTCTGATTGAAACAAAATGTGTGGTTATTCAGGCTTTATAATGTCAATAATTAATCAAACATAGTACCGTCAGAGCGGTTTATTTCAAGGGCTAACTGCGAAATCGAAAACATGGAACAAAGAACGAGACATATTAACTGGCGTGTATAACACCTAGAGATATGCAAACTTGAGATAATATTTGGAATTGTTGTCACCCATTATCAATATCCATGCAGTAATATAAATACACCTTCATAACTTTATATCCAGATTGACATTTGTTCATTGATTGATCATTAATAATAAAATACACATTTCTACAGAAACATATTTCGACAATGTAAACACGATATTTGAAGTGGAAATTTCTTGCATTTAAACAGAATACAAAGATCAATATGATTGGACAAGTATGACTATTCCAACAGTTTACATGCATTTACGAAACTTTTGATAGTCAATAGTCAACAGGCTAGCATATTAATTCGTTCAAACAGGACTAGCTCGCTACATAAATCACCTACTTTGATTTCTACACCCATGTGTTTGATACCAATAAATATATGTATATCATAGTGTATTGTCCATAATGTCATTGAATGACGGTGAATGCAATATGGCCGCCTTACTATAGAATATGGTATCTGGGAAAACCGTTTTGAAATAGCCACACGTTTGCTGCAACGATCTCCTTTATGTAACGAAGTATGACAAACATCACAAATTGATAGCAATATATATACATTAATCCTACTATGGTACATTAAGTCCATTATGGTCGCCCTAAACTTACTATGACATATATTGTCCAGGAAAAATACCGATTGAACCAGGGCAATTTTACATGTTTTCTCGTTCAACATTGTTAACTTAATGTATACAAACAATCGAATCAATGACGAGAAAAACACCGCACACTATATATGGCCACTGTCAACTTTATCGCCCAATTACATGGGCGCGATTAACATTTTATTGTGAACATGTAGTATTAAGTACATATAACAACATGTATATTGAATCCGAAACCCACAAAACCCACAAGTTACAATGTGATCCAAAAATGTGTGGCTTTTTTTGCCACCGTTAATAGGAAGGTGATAAATACAGAATAGAACAACATAAAAGAACAATGACTGTGATAAAGACGACCCATATTGATATGACTGTTAATATGTGTTTATATTTTGTCCATGAAGCACACTTATATTGCCTCATGAAGCACATTCCTCGATCCAGCAAGATGGCCACACACCACTAAGTATATTTCTGAAACATATGTACACATATGGCATCACAACACATTCGCACTATTTGTCTAAACATGCTTTCGGTAGTCATACATGTACTTGCACATGCAATTTGATTCTTAAAACATCAGTATGTCGCTGCAACATACACTACTCTATACATCTTCATTTTTCTCATACATCGCCACACATCAATTATGTTGCGCCTACATGCTACGATATAACGTTTTCCTGCATTGATCGATCAACATGTTTCCCGGTCGCTGTAACACACATATTGTGTCGCACAATTCATTCACTGGTAAATGTTGCCAGATCAATACATCGCCATGACCGGACAACACGTTTCCGTTTTGATTAAAACCTTAATATAGCGATTTATACGGCTAATTAACGTATTTTCTTTGTTATAGCATTACACGTTCTTTGGTGTGTGAAACACATACTGTTTGACGAGATTACACTTTTTCACCGAGACGATACACGCTGCATGGAACAGTTTCCATCACAAATATGCTTTGCCTGGCCATATTATTCAACAGACAAAGGCATTTGTGCATGTGTGTTGATATATGATTTCGTAGAGCAATGAATGTGCACATGAATCGTGGTACAACAGAACTAAACAACCGACATAGGATCAAAGAAATGCATTTCACGGACACATACATACAGCTAGGTCACAGTGCATAACGATAAATATATTGCTTGGCATCATACGTCATTTTAGGGACTAGTTAATAGACTATGTGGCAACATATATATCTTTCTGAGACCGAGAAGTTTGTTGTGTTGACCAATGAATGTGATATGCGGCAATACAGATGTGTGTCATGGACAAAATAAAACAAATTCGCAAACATGTGACGATATTTTATAGCGACACGTACATGTTGTATTGTCTATATCACACTCTTTTTCATCATTTTAATAGTTATCTTCCTGTCAATAATGGTGTTTAACGGCCTATCAGCAGCTAAGGTCATTCAAGGCCGGGCCAACGGGTTCGATACCGCATTTAACCTGCTGCATGGGGGTTGGGTGGGTGGGGGGGGGGGGGGGGGGGGGGGGGGGGTCACAAAATCAGAACGGAATATTTACATCGAGAACAAATATTTTCTGCCCTGAAATTAGAATAGCCTGACCTGGTGCCAGGTCCATACCGCACCAAAGTCACTTCGCCCCTTCCCCTGTTAAAAAGTAATACCGGAGATTTTTTTTTAAATATTACAAATTATTAGGTAAAATTAAAACTGAATGGAAACTAGAAATGAAAAACGAGCTATTGACTAATGAAACACCCAAATATGCAATACATGTATGTTTATCATCGAAGCATATACATAAAATATTATATAATATACAGATTGGAAAATCAAGATTAGCACAACAAAAACATATAATCAAATGGGAAAACGAACTAAACAAACAAGATATAGAATGGAAATACATTTTTTCATTGTCATATAAAAGCACAATAAGTACAAAACTTAGAGCATTTCAGTACAAATATTTATCGAGACTAATTCCAAACAATATACCTTTCTATTCAAATGCAAATTAAAACCATCTAACTTATGTGAATTCTGTCATATGAATGTGGATTATAATAAGCATATGTTTTGGGAATGTAACGTCATACAACTATTTTGGTCGGATATCAACCTGCTATTGCAAACAAGTAGGCTATACTACAATTAACGTATGCAAACATATCATTTTGTAACGTGAGGGTTGACTGCAAAAATAAAACAATGCTTATCAGCGGCAAAATTCTGCTTTTTAATTCTTCTAGCAAAATATTTTATTTTTAAGTGCAAATATGATGAAACGCAACCATCGATAGGCCGTTTTAAAATATATCTGAAGCAAATAATAATAATAGAAGAGACTATTGCCACTATTAAGGGTAAACAAGATATTTTCAAAATGGAGTGACTTTATGGGAATAAATATGTAAAACATTCACCTGCTATGTGTATCAATATACCTATATCAGCCCAGAACATGTAATAGACGTCCATTCCTATATTTTATTTTGTTATAACATTTTGATAACCTTTTTTTCACGTATTTTTTTTCTCATAAAAATACACGACCTATAACAATACGTTATTATTCAGACTGTTCATTGAAATGGAGCCATGAGTAAACCGAACAGATGGACAAGTCCCGAATTCTCCGCTATATAAACACATTGTTTTCTACCCCTCTAATCAGGAATCTCAGTACGTATTCCGTAATCCGAACGACATTTCAAGTACCAAAATGTTATTTCGGCATTAAAAACCACCCTGAAAACCGAACAACTCTGTCACCTGTCTGTATGCCTCAATCAAAAAAATACGGTGCTGTCAATGTCAATTGGGTGTAAAAACCACGCCTTGTTTACAAGCCTGTTAATTAAGAATAAACATGACAAACCAAACAGGGTGGGCTATTGTCCAGTATACAAACAGCGCACCCTACCCTGTAATTTTATTTTTATATTTTTTCCTTTTTAGTAACAAGCATACATGTTACATAATAGGAAATATATACATGTGTAGTCACTGGAGTGTGCATGACAGCAGGGTACGAGTCCACGTTAGCTCAATTATGTTATTACATTTGAATCTCACTATACCAAACACGACGGGTACGATCGGCGTGTTCGGTATAGAGAGGTTCAACTGTACAAATCGTGTACCTCAAAGTCACGCTCTTCCAACAGGTCCATGCTGTGGCCCTGACAGCTGGTGATTGATTGCTGACAGTGGAAAACTCGTTATACCAGACACCCTGTCGGCACCTATGGTGTTCGGTATAGCGATGTTACACTTATGGTGTTCGGTATAGCGATGTTACACTGTACTTGCATTTTATTGTAACCGGCTGTCATGTACACAGTGTATAACACTATCATGGTATCTATCTATACTATCAGTAAATGCTAACACCTACTTCAACCCTTTCAACACAAAACACTAGTTTTAATAGTTATAGCGAACAGTATATATATATATATGGATGAAACAACTCTATCGTCCCAGCAACAGCTAAAGTCACATAAGGATGGAATTAAAGTTTGACGTCTCATTCGACAGACCAGATGGATGGAAATATTATCAAAATATTTACATGCCCTATGGTAGGTTTTGAATTATGGTAGGTTTAGTTGTTTGATTACATTCTCGTTAGGACTTGGTAAGCTTAACAATAGATGGTTAGCCCTTCTTTCTTGAATTTTGATCAATAAGTCTGCCGAGATCGGTTGAAAAACGTACGCCTAGCAATGTAAAGATATCTTGGTCCCAGCATAATGGCGTATCATTTCATATCGTACTAGTACTACCAGATTTCGATCCAAACCATATCACATAGTTTTTTCCACATAGAGTTCAAGGCCGGAGATTTTCGCATACAATTTGAACACTAATAAAGTATGTTCTAAAGATCTAGTTGAGCCATCTAAGAATATGCATGTGTCGTCAGCGTATTGTGATAAAAGGAAGGTGTTTTCATGTATACTGATACCTTTAATATTTGGGCTATTCCGTATCAGATGGGCCAGTATTTCGGCGCATATTACAAATATGCATGGTGACACGGGTCACCTTGTCGACAGCCTGGTTCAATGGGTAGCCAGGATGATAGATGTCCAGTAACTACTACTCGTGATTTTATATTATTATAGAATATTTTGAACCAATTCTTTATTGATTGACCAAAATTGAGAAAATCTAAGACGTTGTTTATAAATGACAAAGAGACAAAGAGAGCTTTCTCAAAGTCAATAAGTAATACGAGATCTGGTATATCATTATTTGCTGTATAATCGAATACATCATATACCGTTCTTATATTTTCTCCTATATATCTGCCCGTTATAAACCCAGTCTGGTCTTCGTTTATAATAGATGGTAGGATTGTTTTCTATACGGTTAGCTATTGTTGCGGAACCAATTGTGTATGCCACATTTAATAGAGAAATCGGCTGCCAATTTTTCAAGAGTTGTTTCTTTTTATTTCCTTTTGGGATACACGTTATAATTCCTCCTTTTTCAGTTACAGATACTTCTCCAATATAATAGCTATAATTCAATGATTTAATTAAAAAGTAGCCAAGGTCCGTCCAAAAGAATTTTAAAAAATCAACAGAAAATCCATCCGAACCAGGAGATTTTCCATTAGACATGTTTTTCAAAGCAAAAGCTGCTTCTGACAACTTTGGTATACATGTGCTACACAATCAGGGTCTATACATTTTGTAGTTTTAGGGTACACCTTGAAAATTTAATAAAAAAAAGGACATACACGGACATATTGTAATTTGGATATTGGTATGTGTACGACCACTCCATAAGACTACACTGGAGGTTGGTCCACACCTAAACTGTCACCTTGTAGTTTAGACACAGGCTGTCTTTGTTTGTTTGGTTGAATCATCACTAGAATCGGAACATGGGCAAATGCACTTACACATTGCACATGTTGTGGATCAGTTTAAGGCGTCTGATAGGTCTCCGCAAAATGATCAGGTTATACATTTACCATACAGTGCTTCCCGTTCCAGTAACATTAACACCAACTGATGTTTTTGCTTGCAATATGGTTATATGGTACACAACATACATGGACAGAGTTGATGATGAAACAAATTAACTGGAATTAGCAAACCCCTCTAAACCGAAAACCCCTCTAAACCGTAAGTTTGAGTCGGTCGCCAGGGTGTTCGGTATAGAGGTTCCACTGTAATATGCTAATTATGTCAATTAAGAAAACATTTGCACATATGCAAATGGGCATCCCGCAGTTTCCAAGTCCTTCAGACCTATATATTACATTTCCACTTTTAAACTTTGCGGTACTCGACATTGTTAGCTTCACATTTGGTAGACTAAATATGGCGGTTTATGCTGCATTTTCATTGGCTACCTAGTATGTCGTGGGAACGAGATCTTATCTCGAGGGAACGAGATGCGATGTCGTGGTAACGAGATGTTATCTCGTGGAAACGACATTGGTAACGAGATCCTATCTCGTGGGAACGAGATGCTATGTCGTGGTTACGAGATGCTATCTCGTGGGAACGACATAGCTAACTCGTTTTAACGAGATCCTATCTCGAGGGAACGAGATGCTATCTCGAGGGAATGAGATGCTATGTCGTGGGAACGAGATGCTATGTCGTGTGAACGAGATAGAAAAGAAATTGCGCTGCGGAACGAGTAGCATATATCCACATACAAATCAAATCACTCCTAATGTATATGCGCCTAAAAAGATAAACAGAATATAAATATAACAATTAGTGGTGGCTTAGAAGGAACTATTTTACTAGGTGAAACGTAGTTCCGGCACTGACCAAAATGTACTCACGAGACGTCACTATGGGAAAATATTGACGGCTTGCGTTTCATTGTGTCTAAATGGGACGGGGAAGTACGTAAAAGTAAGAAAACATCTCCACTCAAATCAACTTTCATGGCTTGCATTACAATACAAGATGCATACAAGGGTGTTATGTTTCAGAAAGTGTGCTTCCTGGTACTGTACGTAATAGTTATATATCACATAAATTAATTTCAAGCGAGCGCTAGCGATCGAGAAATTAGTTTATTTAAAATTCAGTATGTGATCTATAACTTACTTATTGTTTACACTGCCCATTCGCGAAGCTCCGCCCCTAAACGTGAAGTGATATATTAGTATGTGATTGGCGGTGTGACAGGAAATGAGCGTGTGTGTGGGCGGTCATATGCGCACTATGTGAACTATAACTATTACTAAATGCATTAGCAAAATATCTCCCCTGCCAATTATAGTATATAGTATAATAAAACATAAAACCCTCGACATTGGATAAAATGGCTTAATTGTTTTATATAGGTCATTTGCATAAAACAAACGGTGGTACACACCAAAACGTGCCACATATGCAATTCATACGAAAAAAAATACATATGCTGTTCCTATGGAACACATAAGAAAAACAAAAGAATTGCATATGAAATTGATATGAAAAGAGCACATATAAAATTCATATGATGTTCATATGAATTTCCTATGAAGACTGTAAAATGCATTTCCTATGAATAATTTGCATATGATTTGCATATGAAATGCATATGAAGATTTTACATATGAATTGCATATTGGCTCACTTAAATTCATATCATTTGCATATGCAATTTGCATATGAAATACATATGAAATTCATATGCGACACATTTTGCAGTGTACACGGACAAACAACACGCGGAAATAAGTTGGTACAGCAGCTCCTATAGAAGTATGTTTCTATTCTCAACACGAGTTGAATTAATTTAAATAACTGCGCAGTCTGGTTTGTGTCTAAATATTCACCATTCAGTCCGGGAAACACTCCTCATGCTTCTGACAAACACTGGAGATCCTATGATGCGAGAAATAGGATCATTTGATTATTACCAATAATTACAGATTAACTGGACAAGTCAACACCATTATACATGACTGTCACTGGAGATTATCGGTTTGCGACCAGTGTAGATCCAGATCTCAGTCTGATCAGGATCGCCACTGTTCGCCATTCCATCAATAACACACCAATCAAGCTTCTAACTAGATTGGTCAGTAAGCGAGGTGTGGGCCCAGGTACCCCTAAATATGTAAAAAGTTTCCAAGTGTGTGGGTTTGTGACCTTGACTCTGGGCTTAGCGGGGCAGCACAAACGTAAATCTGTCACATGGTGGTAGAGGTCCATTGGAGCAATGCGTGTGTGAAATGTGAAGCAGATCCGAGCAAGGAAATAGAAGTTATAACCGATTTCTCTGATGTTAAGTTTTGAAAGTATGTGACCTTGACCTCGAGATCAGCGGGGATTTGTCACAGCATGATAGTAGAGCATTAGAGGAATGCATGCATGAAATATTAAGAATATTCGATGAAAGAAATAGAAGTTATAACATATTTCTCTGATGACAAGTTTTGTTAAGAGACTAAGTATATCCCCTTGACCTTGGGATCAGCGGGGCTTGGACGGTCGTAGATTTGTCACAGCATGATAGTACAACCTTAGAGGAATGCACAAGTGAAATATTATGAATTTTCAATGAAGGAAATAGAAGTTATAACTTATTTCTCTGATGTTAAGTTTTGTAAAGAGACCTTGACCTTGGGATCAGTGGGGGTTGGACCGTCATGCATTTTGCACAGCATGGTAGTAGAGCCTTACAGGAATGCATGTGTGAACTATTACGCATTTTAGATGAAGGAAATAGAAGTTATAACAATATTTCTCTGATGTTAAGTTTTGTAAAGAGACTAAGTATTTGACCTTGACCTTGCATCAGCGGGGGTTGGACGGTCGTGAATTTGGAATAGCATGGTAGTAGAGCCTTACAGGAATGCATGTGTGAAATATTAAGCATTTTAGATGAAGGAAATAGAAGTTACAACAATATTTCTATCATGTTCAGTTTACGGGTACGGACGGCGGACAAAAGGGTATGGACGGAGACGGACGGACGGACAGCACCAAGGTGCACATCTCAATATGTGTATAAGAACGTGTGTATAGTGTGTATAGTGTCAGATCGATCGACTGAATGGTTTCGGAGGAGTTGTGTACACAAACTATGCACTTTTTCTGTTCGCCGTCCGCCCGCCCGCCCGCGGTAAAACATAACACGTACCGTTTTCTAAAAACGGTCGTATAAAAATGAGTTCTCTATGGTAATTTAACATGGGGAAAAAGAGGTGGAGAACCTGGAGGAGGAGTAGAAAAACGAAAACATTTTGAAACTGATTTTGAAACATAGCTAGATAGCTTAGAAATGATCTACCGGTAACTAAGAAAACAAAAGTTACATGTTGAAAATCGGTCAACTATTTCGGAAATTAGAAAAATTTCCCCATGTTAAATCCCCATAGACATCTTCTTCACTCTGTGAAGATGTCTACTGTATGTGGATTTAATATGTGGAAATTGATTTTTTCACAATAAAAACAAAAATTCTACCAAATTCACGAAATAAAAGTAGGCTCATTCTTAAATTTTGCTATAATTTTTTGCATTATTTATCTAGCCGTAGCATTTGGGCAGGTTTCGTGAAACAGACAGTATATAAACTGAGAAACAATACATGTTACATGAAAATAAGATTTTACACAGTCAACACGTTGTCATATTGCTCGTCTGAATCTTCACCAAACACACAGCCAATGAACATAACCTCAGATGGGAATATGGTATTGTTCACATATTGGATTTTTAAGGAATTAAATGTGAGGGAGCGCTAGCGACCGCAGCATTTAGTTCCTTAAAAATCCAATATGTGAACAATAACATACTTATAATTAGCCAGGTTTATAAAGCAGGGTTCCACACGAGTATTGATTTTCCACTTCCTGTGGAACATGTAGATTAAATCATTAAAGGTACATGCTCACTCAGTAGGCACAAAATGTTCTTTATAAGAATTAAATAAGTGTATACTTGTGTCACTATTCCACCAGTTCCAAAAAATTACGAGTGCCCGCTTTACAGATATAATCATTTAGTAATGTTTATTTTACTGATAGTGACTCGCGGTGGTATCAGGATATTTTCGTATGCAAATGAGGCATGATATTTTTTAACTATTTATACCAATTAAATGCGTCACCCGAAAAAAATAATATTTTCGACAGATTATAAAGTATGATCATTGCACATCAAAAAATACAGAGAAATAGAGAATACATGTAGTAGGTTAGTACCGTGAATGGGAAAAAATATCTGGCAAGGCTTAGGAAACGGGATGGGCCGTGAGACATCGCGTTTCCCTGCCGCGCCATATATTTTCCCCATTCAGTGCACTAACCTACTATTCTATTTATCCCGTCAACACCTACAAATGGCTTTTAAATGCAAAAAAATAACCCCAATCACCACACATATTCATATGCAGTGATTAGGTTGTATTGACAGGATATCAAAAATGTATTCAATTTCACGGCACTGTGTTGACGGGATAATAAATAGTAATGTCTGTTAACATTTTAATGAAACGCGGTTATCGCCCCTGATATCAGTGTGGAAATATACGTCTGATATAAAATGTATAATAATGCCAATCAATATGTGGGGTAATGGTGAATGAATGTTTGTTTTGCCAGTAAATGTCTCGGATGATGTCTCTGATATAAATAACAGTTTGTGTCTACCAAGTGGGCATGTACCTTTAAATCTGGTAGTAAATGTATGTATTATTGCTAACGTATTAGGGTTAAATCTTCATGTGAAATATGTGGAGAGCGATACTGGCCAGTGATTGGATTAGAAAGTAGAGCGAACTATAAGATAACATACTAGCTGTGTAATCACAACAACACACAACACAATCTTTACACGAGATAAGCCATGTGATTTTGTACCTAAATATGATGTGCACATTTTCAAGTGATCAATTTACAAAATTTATATTTTCTGTAAATTAATTGAAAAGTTGGCAAAATTTCCATAGCAAATGCGAAATAGAATTCTGTATTTGTTATGAACTTACAATGTCATTTACTACAGAGCCCTGCAGGGGACATGGATTTTTTTTATTAATTTGTTCCCCCGAAATAACAATTCGTTCCCACGATATAACAATGTGTTAAATTGAGGGAACGAATTGTTAAATTGAGGGAACAAATTGTTATTTCGTGGGAACGAATTAATAAAAAAAGAATTCTACGTCCCCTGCATGGCTCTGTAGGATCAAAGATACTCCCGGCCGCCGCCTGGACCGACAAACAAAATCATTAACGCAAATATTTAAAAAATAATAATGCAAATTTCTAAGTAATTAGACATTGATCTTGGACATGAAGGCAGCATGGGTGTGGTATGGAATGAAAATATGGATGATGATAAGGAAGTATATGAAGTTCAACGTCAATCCGACTTACCGTTGCAGAGATAATGGGTATGCAAAAACGGACGTACGGACGGACGGACGGACGGACGTTCTTACAGTACTATACTTATGTGGCTTATCACATGTTAAATATTAGCCACATAAAAGGAATTTTTAGGTGGCTAATTGTAACCAACCCTAACCTTTACTAAGTCCATAACCCTGTGGGGCTAGCCACATAAGTATAGTACCGTCAGGGCGGACGGACGGACGGAATGACGAAAACTATATACCCATCGATATACTTAGTATGCCGGGTAGGCTTGTGGGGGTATAATAATACATGTACGGGCATTGTTATATGGCAATTTGGTGTAACGTCGCAGAACGGTGCAATGTCATCGATGTCATCAAACGGTGCAACATCATAATGTTATGAATATCATCCGACCTCAATCACACATAAATGTGGCTGTGACTGGAGAAATGGGGCTTATGGGATCTGTGAGCAGTGTAGCTCCTGCTCAAATATCACAATTCTGTACCCTGACAACAATCTATATTGCTTGTTAGAAACAGAACGCGTGGAATGGCGATCTACACTGGTCACAAAACCCATTTATAAGCCCCATTTCTCCAGTCAGAGCCACAAACAAATTGCCTTAGCATCACTGGGTCTCAAATATGAGCAGAAGATGAAGAAACGGATTAATCAAAGTAATTGAATTATAGATTTGCATCTTATAAGCTGAACCCAATTGTACTTGTCACCAAAACAAGGGGCACAAAATGGGCCTGTATCGCTCACCTGAAATTATTATCCCCATTTCAAAGTAAATCAGAAAATGCACAGCATGTTGATTATATATACTAAGTTCCATAAAAATTCATCTGCAATTTGATAACAAGAATTCCGCCGCGGAAGCAGTGTCGCGCCTGCCGAGGCATTTGACCATACATAATCATGGGCACGAAAGAGGTCGAACGTTATTTTAATGGCAGCATAGGTGTGTTCCAAATGTTCACGTGTATCAAGTGTTCAAATATTGAAGCAATCTGTAAAGTAATATTAAAGCTATATTGTGATGAAAAAATTTATACAAACTTTTCGACGTAAGAAAATGGCTAAGTGGTTTCCACACCCATTTGAAGGTCAAAAAGGTCAATGTCATGTTAATGGGGGCATGTGTGCGTTCCAAATGCTTATATGTATCACGTGTCCAAATATTGAAGCGATCCCGGAAGTAATATTAAAGTTATATGATGATGAAAAAACTGGTATAAACTTGTCGTTTATACGTTCACATGTATCAAGTGTCCAAATATTGAAGCAATCCGTCAAGTAATATTAAAGTTATATCATGATGAAGAAACTAAAGCAGGCGCGACAGTCATTTGAATAATTGTTCAGGTTGTTTCAAAATATGTAGTCCATTGGGCGAAAATGGATCACCGGGGAAAAACGGGTCAGTTTTTGCATAAGATTTTAGCATTTATACTTTATTCATTTCCGAACAGTTCCAGTATTGTACAACATTAAAAAATATAATGTTAGTGTAGAGATAATTAATAAATAAATGTTACAATTTCTTGACCTTTGCCCTTGACCTAACCTTGGGTCTTTAAAATCGGGTAGCCCACTCCAGAAAAAATTGTATTTACCTATAAACGTATAACTGTGCCAAATTTGGTAATTTCTGCCAGCATGTCACGATCATTCCCCTAAGCCACATCACTGTAGCTGATGTTTATGTGCATGCACACAGAGTAGGAAGTAAATCGGTTGAAAACTGCAGAAACAGTAGAAGACAAGCATAAAGTTGCATTTTCTGAGTCATAAAAGGGGCATAGCTCCATATGGACCGGGACAGCATATAAAATGTTCATGTTAGTCACTCTCGCACTTCTTGATTTCACATATATCAAGGATGAATTAGATCGGTGGAAAAATATAGGACTATAGTCTGTTTCACGAAACAATTCAAAAACAATATTTTTTTCGATAATATTAAATTAAAGGAAAATTTAAGAATGAGCCTTCTTTTTATTTCGTGAAATTTTGTCAAATATTGGTTTTATTACGAAAACTTGATTTCTCTATGGGAACTTAACATGGGGGAAAATGACGTAGATGAGTGTGGGAGGAATAAAAAAAACGAAAAATTTAAATTTAAATTTTAAAAATCGGTCCAGTATTTCTGAAACTCTAAAAAATTTCCCCATGTTAAATCCCCATAGACATCTTCACTGTGAGACATCTTCACTCTGTGAAGATGTCTATGGGGATTTAACATGGGGAAATTGTTTTTTCGCAATAAAATCAATATTTGACCAAATTTCACAAAATAAAAAGATCGAAGGAGTGAGTGAGTGAATAGGGTTTAACGTCCGCTTTTCTGACATAGAGGTACAAGCCTCAGTGAGTCTACACGCAGACGGGTCAACGGGGTCGTGTCCCGTGTCCACCTGTCCAAGGGGGGTAAATCCCAACTTCAGAACTCAATATTTACAATCAAAATATATATTCAGTCCTGAAATTAGAACAACCTGATCTGGTGCCAGGCCCTCGCCACACCAGCATCATTTATCCCATCCCCTAAAAGTAATAGGATTAGTGCTAATCTTACTTTTATATATGGGGCATAGCCTGACTCAACTCTCACATACAAGAAAGCCAAAAATGTACATGAGGGCCAAATCCGGTATAGTGGGTTCCGGAAAGTATGAACCCAATAGTTAAGCCAGTTTAGTCGCCTTTTACGACAAGCAATGGCTACTGCAGCACTATTCTCAGGATCAGTTGATCCCGCCCCGGTGCCTGCACGGGGCTAAAGATCGAAGGAACATTCTTAAATTTTCCTTTAATTTAATATTATCGAAAACAATATTGTTTTTGAATTGTTCAAATGGCCGTAAAATTTGGGCAGCTTTCGTGAAACAGTCAGTAGTTTGCCGTACAAGTCAGACATGTCGAAAAAGGGGGATAATTCTGTGAGGATTTGAGGTGGTATGTACGGTTCCAATATACCGTACATTTATATTATATATGTATATCATATAGAGGAAACATATCGTATTGGCATCATATATGTGTATAATGTTGGTATAGTAGATATAGGTGATTTGCTATGAACATTTCCTCAAATTTCAACATCATTACAGAAAATATGACAGCTTCTGTAAATATTTCTTTAAAAATCACACATCTTCTTAGGTACAAACTTACACGACTCATCTTATTATAGGAATGAATGCCATTTTTGTGGAATTTATCGGGGTATAAACTTGGAAAAGTCGCGGGAATACAGGACGAAGGCCGGAATGCCTCGTCCAGTATTCCCGCGACTTTTCCAAGTTTATATCCCCGATAAATTCCACAAAAAGGCCATTCATTCCTTATAATTCCAGCATTTGAAATAAATTCATCAAGAAAATGTGTTTATTTTCCGTTTTCTTAAGAATTATTTTAACTGCGCTTCACGGTTACGGAAAGTAGTTCGGCTTGGGAGTTTACTGTGATATAAATTTTGGACAGAGACTTGCTACGGACCAATCAAATGTTAGGGAATTGTGTAAATATTTGTGTGCTGGAATTATATGGAAATGCACCTGTATGGGCTGAGCACGATACATTTAGCACTAAATAGAGGATCTTACACGAGTGATGATTTAATCTGATATTTATTAGTAAACAAGCTACGGTAGTTGACTGATTTCATAAGAAACAAGTCTATGCTGTGTTCAATGGGTTTATAAATATCATATTAAAATCAACACAAGCGTTTGATTATATTTATTGCATAAGCACAGTATTATACATTGAATATGTCCTGGTGATCTAACATGTTTTCTGCAGAGGCCTTATTTGCATATTTATTACACTAGAGCATTATTATTTTTTATTACACTGTGATAACCCATTTTATGTCCAGTTATAAAGTTAAAATAACAATAAATGTGGCCTGTCGGCACACAAATGCCCCCGGTGGCAGATTGGAGAAACTGTGAGAAAGTGAATTAACCAAAAGTGATGATAAGCATTGATAAGCAGCTATGAAGGTCAAAAGGTCAAGATCATATTAAAGGGGCATATCAGGATTTTTTGAAAAAATACTATAAAAAATAAAAACATGTTTTCATCATGGCCCTGTGTAAAGTGGTTTAATAGAAGATATGTAGAGAATAGTAGGTTAGTGCCGTGAATTGGAAAAAATATCTGGCAAGGCTCAGGAAACGGGATGGGCGAGGCTCTGCCGAGCACATCCCGTTTCTGTGCCGCGCCAGATATTTTTTTCCATTCACGGCACTAACCTACTATTCTATTTATCCCGTCAACACATACAAATGGCTTTAAAATGCAAAGAAATAATCCCAGCAACCGCACATATTCATACGCAGTGAGTAGGTCGTATTGGCAGGATATCAAAAATGTTTCACGGCACCGAGTTTCACGGCACATACGCACTGTGTTGACGGGATAAATGATGATACTAGAA